>JBAMJR010000172.1:1862500-2252500 GCA_038501785.1 Myoxocephalus aenaeus
CTGTGACCTCTGACCCCAGCCGGGTAACAGCAGGCTTCCTGCGCTACATCTCCATGACTAATTTAGCCATAATCCTGGATCTGCTGCTGGACTCTTACAGGTGACTGCAACAAGAAACTCAGGCGATATGCAGATGACAGTGTGATATGCATCTGTAATCCCACTGGGAAACTAAGAGAGTCGCTTTATATTAATAATAACAATAATGTTGATCACCTTAACACTCAACTGATTTATCCCCTGATCTCTTCTGCTGCAGGACAGCGCGGGACTTTGACACCCGGCCTGGTCTGAAGTACCTGCTGATGAAGGTGTCGGGTGTCGGTGGAGCGGCTAACCTTTACCGTCAGTCTGCTATGAGCTTCAACCTGTACTTCCAGGCCCTGCTGTGTGCCACGCTGAGCCAAGCCGACGGCATGACGGCACAGCAGGTAGGACCATCCAAAACTCTTTACTGGTTTTTGTCCAAAGCTGTACTTGTACATTTTATGTTAACAATTGTCGGGTTTGTTACCACGAGTTCCACACAAATCTGAGGATTGTCACCTCTCATTGTATTCAGGTGAAGAGGATGCTGTATGAGGAAGAGGAGGGCAGCTCTGACTCTTCTCACCCTGGCTCTGCTTCGTCAGAGGACGAAGACATCTTTGAAGAAACGGCACAGGTGATGCACACACACACACACACACACACACACACACACACACACACACACACACACCTTCTGTTCTTCAGTAATAATTGGTGTATCAAGAAATATAATCTTTTTTTATTGTGATAAATCATTAGTCAACTTATTATTATTATTAATTGAGTGAATAAATTAAGCGTTTAACGGTCTGAAACCAGGACAAATCATCACCTGCACAGAACAAGTTCTGTTTTTATTTTATTTGTCATATAAGGTAGAAGAAAAGTTGAGAAAGAATGAGCAGTCATCGCCACAAAGGAAACGGTGCAGGTGCACTTAGATTTTGTGTTTTTTAAATTGTCATAAAATGTGCCTTTTGGCGAACACTGGCATATTTACTGTGACGCTGATCAATGTGCATTGTCTGAGTAAATTAATAAATAGAAAGAGGTCACAGTGATTGACAGGTGACCATAGAAACAAAACAACAAATATAAGTATGCTCTCTTATCTATTAGTAATGTTTTCTTTAGTTTGCTCCCCTTCAATGAGCTCAGTCCAGCAGAGGGTTTCTTCTACCTTTCACCCTCCTAATGTAACGAGTAAGATGAATTATTAATGTTCTGATATCAAAAATCAACTCGTCCACTTCACTCTGTGTTTCCTCGTGCAGGTCAGCCCCCCTCGCGGCCGGGATAAACGCCATCACTGGCGAGCCCCCGTCCCGTCTCTCAGCGTGCAGCCGCTGAGCAGCGCGGACTGGGCGTGGCTGGTCAAGCGCCTCTACAAGCTGTGCATGGACCTGTGCAACAGCTACATCCAAATGCACCGCGACCTGGAGAGCACGCTGGAGGAGATGGCGCTGCAGAGAGGAGCGGGAGGAGGAGGAGATCACGTCTTCTTCCTGCCTCTCTTCCAGTCCGAGACTTCCACTCCCACTTCAGCGGGCGGGCTGTCGGCGAGGGGGACGCCATCAGAGGAAGGCGGGTCCAGGTGTCAGGCCGCCGACAGCTCGGCGTCGCCGGGAGACACGCCCACACCCAGCCCAGGATTAAGGTCGGACTTTCGTCATCGTTGAGTTGTTACAATGGCGACTTGCCGAATAACACCCTGTCTTCACGATGCATCACTTAACCATCTGATGAACAGCTGTCATTTGACAGGCCTCAGTTTCAATGAATTCTGCTTCACTCGCATTCCTCTGAGTAACCTCTTGTTCAGTGTAGTCACCCGTCCAATTAAAGTGACCTCTTCTTTTCTCCTCACAGCAGCACAGGCAGTCTGCACCACCACTTGCGGTCCGAAGGCGAGAGGCAGGACTCCAGGATAACGGGAAGCTCTGTGGGAGGAGCTCCAGGCGGCTCTGGACCGGGAAAGAGAAAGGAATGGTGGGAAAGCGCCGGGAACAAACTGTACACCATCGCCACGGACAAAACCATAAGCAAGCTGATGACGGAGTACAAACGCAGGAAACAGCAGCAGCAGCAGCCGCCGCAGAGTCACGTCAACCTGTTCATGAGGGAGCAGGGCCGGGCGGGAGGAGGAGGAGGAGGGGAGAGGAAGGGCCCCGTGGAGCCACAAAGGCCCCTGCAGAGGCCCCAACATCTGGTGGACCAGCAGGTCCCCCCCTTGAGGCACTCGGTCAGTGCGGGACCTGAGGTTCTGAGGCAGGAGAAGAGACCACGATCAGGATCAACCATCAGCTCCCACAGCATCTCCATGAGGGACTCTGAGGCTCAGATACAGGTGCGGATACAATTTTACCGCCACACATGTTTAAACATCCTTTTTTTATATATAACATAAGCAGTTTATAAAGTTACAAATGCACTTAAAATCACATCTTCATACCTGCAAACTTGTCACCTTTCGGCGAAATTCGCCATTTTGAAATCAAAATATGTCATCCACGTGACGGGATGGGAGTGAGACACGGAGAAAAGTTGATGTTGTGATCTTCGCAATAAAACATCTTTGATGTGACGTGTCGAGTCTTGGCCAATCAGCGTTAAGATGTCTACAGCGTCTTCATTTTCCTCCCACCTGTTTTTTAATGGCAAGCTAGTCCGCTTGCTATCACGTTAGCTAACGTTGTTGGGTTGTGTATTGCCGTTAAAGTTCAGACTTGCTTGGAAAAAAACATAGTTTAAGGAAGAGGACGCTCTATATGCAGCACAGCTTGATGCAGGGCTGAGATGAAGTGGAGCTGGGCCTGAAGGTGAAGGTCAAAACAGACATGAGAGGAGCAGTACAGCTTCCCACTGTCCCAGTAAGCAGGGAATGCTAAAAGCAGTCTCTGCTCCAAGGAGATCAATTACAGTAAAAAAGGGCTCACATGCCTCTCTTCACACTTAATAAAAATCTAACTTAGAATGAGCCCTTCATATCTATATAGGGAGGGCCATGTTTCTAGTAGCTCAGAACACACAAACACACCGGATTCAGTCAAGTTTACAGAAAAGCTCTTAGAAATGAATATAAAGGACCTCAGATGTATAGTCATGGGTGTGAGTGTGTGCGCGTGTGTGTGTGCGCGTGTGTGTGTGTGTGTGTGTGTGTGTGTGTGTGTGTGTGTGTGTGTGTGTGTGTGTGTGTGTGTGTGTGTGTGTGTGTGTAAGACAAACGTCTGCTTGAGTATTGAGCTTCGTTGACATTTTTTGTCTCTCCCCCTTGCAGGCCTGGACCAACATGGTCTTGACTCTCCTCAATCAGGTCCTCCTCCTGACGGACTCCTCGTTCCTGGCGCTCCAGCCGGCGCTCTACCCGTGCCTCAGCCAGCTTTCCTGCCACGTGACCGACGGCCGCGTCCGCCAGGCGCTGCGCGACTGGCTGGGCCGCGTCGGCAGGCTCTACGACATCACCGGGTGACGCCGCGGCGAGGAAAATGCGAACAAAAGCACCGGACGAAGAGTGCAGTCTGTCGGTCAGTGGAGGACGTAAACAGACGAAAGATGAATTAGGTTTGACATTTTGGCGCCGCTGTGCGGTAGATTGATGGAAGGGTTTGGCTTGCTGATGATGCGATGCGAAGGCACACTGACTTCGTAATGTAACAGACTGGTGCAACGAGCCGGACCGAGTGATGAGAAAACTGGTTGGTGGTCTCGTGTGGATTTGTGGCAGTTTTGAAGAACGAGGGGGACATCGACGAGCGTCATGTGACATTTAAAGGAACAGCGTGTCGGATTTAGTGGCGTCTAGCGGTGTGGTTGCAGATTGCAACCAACTGAATACCCCACCACTCGGTCCTCTCTTCACAAGACTGCGGTAACTTGAGCCGCCGATAGCAAAACCGTTGTAGCGCTGGTCGCTGGCCTTCCTCACCGTGACACCACTACTTTAGGAGCAATGGAGGTCACACGCCGTTTGGCGGTACAAAGGTTTTGCTCTCTACGACTCGCGTTGCCGCACTTTCAAAAGCGTGTCGTAGAAAGAATGTGGCAAAAGGCTCTCGCTAGGTTTGGTTTGTCCCCTCGGGGCTACTGTAGAAACATGGCAGACTCATTCTGAGCTAACAAAAACCCAACGATTCTTAGTTTCATACTAATGAAAACATAGTTATGAATATTATATTCCATTTCTGCTGATAGATCCCTCGAAATGCTCAACACTGGCCCTTTAAGGTTTTGAAGGATGTGATGAGAAGAATGAAGGATTTAGTTTGTTTGTGAAGGATTCTTTGTATATCATGGAGATGCAACACATAAACACACCGTGTCAAAGCTTTTAAATATGATATGCTTGTTGTCAGTTTTGTGAAAAAACTATTTTTTTTCATAATTTTGACATAATATCGTCACGATATGCTTCCTTCCTCCAACATTGAATTATTGCTTGATCCTAATGTGGATGCCAACCTAAATGTGCACATATGCAATGCATTGTGAATACTGTTTATTTGTTACTTTTTTTAAAGGTACCCTGTGGAGTTTTCTTGCAAACAAACAGAGCTCTATTTACATTCAGAGCATTAATCAGTTTCTTAGTACTGTTGGTGAGTTCAATGAGTTCAATTCTTCCCGCTGTCTGATATTCCAGCTGTTTAACATAATTTTACACGCAAGTGCAAGCATGAGATTCAAACACTCGCTCATCAAAACTTAACTCCATTGACATGTGGTCAGAAACTCAACAGGGTACCTTTTTAAGGAAAAGTATTTTCAACTCCATTTTGGCCATTTTTACTACTCGTTATGAGAACAACGGTGAGTAAGAGTAATAACTCAACAGATGATGCAGTGAGGGAAAATACACTGTGTTTCAGAACAGGGACAGATCACTAGCATTAGAAAAATAAATCCAGCTAAAATTAGGTCAACTTCAGATATTGTTACATTTATTTCTTCCGAATCAGAGAGTGAGGTCCGTTACATCCAGAAACATGTTTTGCATTTCAACCGATTGTACATGAACGTTTGTTGCTGCAGTGCATATCCAGCTTTAAATACTGTGCATTCTCATTTACTCATCTACCTTCAACTGAATGTCTGAATGTTTATTATTCACTCGTAAACCTTCTGGAATGAGTGCATCACCAAAATGGAGCTTTCAAGTATTTATTTTAACCAAAAAACTACGTGCAGTATGTGTATTTTAATGTTGAATGCCTGTAATATACAACACGTTATTTACCGCTGTTTATGTGTATACATGTATTTATGTAAAGGCTTTATTATTTATATATTTAACGTAATTTTGAGCAGTTTCTATTTATTTTTATGGTATATTTCATACGCAACTTGTATGTATTAAGCTCCAACTAATTAATAAGTAGATTGTTCTTTTCTGTTTTGGATCAGTTATCAGAGCCCAAAGTGAAGTCTTCAAATATTTTCTTTTGTCCGACCAGCAGTCCAGAATACAAAGATATTTACGTAACAATGTTACATAAAAGTAAAAAAAAATTGTATTTTATCTGGGAGGTTTTGCTTGATAAATGACTTCCACAATAATCAGTTATCATCAGACATGCTGACATTTGCTGTGGAGCTTCAACACAATCTAACAACACAATCGGACCAAAACCTCCCACTTGTACGCATGAAAGGCACGCAGATTTCCATTAAATTTATCCATACAAATTCTTGCTCTCCAGAGGATGAACCCCTCAGATTGAAATGACCACATGACTTTACTGACGGTGATCTTGTACTGTTTGCCACCCATCTTGGCATTAATCGGCAGTCTTTATCTTGCACTAAATAATGCCAATGCTCTTACCTGGCTGATACTAAAAACACAGTTATGCTACCAGGTATGTTTGGATCAAAGAAAACCAACTGCGAGAGTAACTGCACCCTGAACATCTCATACTGTAACACAACAGATGCAGTAACAAAGCAGAGATCAAGTTGCATACTGTGTTGAACTTTATTCATGCCTTTATCTATGGCTGAATGAATAAAAGAAGAGAGTGTTGAATTGATGCTGACTTCAGCAGCTCCGACCATATTGAGGGCAGGCGGGCAGGTCGGGGAGGGGCGGGGCATTCGAAGCTCCTAAGAAGATTTACTCTTCTTTTTCTCCACCCAGTTTGTCAACATCCTTTCATTTTTCCCTATCGCTCTCTCCTCTGCTGATTCAAGATGCACCTAAAAACGACACGATTCTGCAAATATAGCCAGAGCGCTTGTGCCAGTGTACGGCCCGAGATACTGAAGGAGGTAGTGAGGAGATGTAAGCCAAATTGGCAACAAGGGCCACATTTTCCTCTCAGTTTACTCTTCACCCCAGTATGCGTTGCAAGAGTCTGTACATCTTAATTTGGACATTTGTGTAAAAGACAAGCGGCGACCTGTAAAAAATGAAGCAAATGCAGAAGTGCCTTAAACTTGCATTTTTTTTTCTAGTGACCACCAGGGGGAGCCTCCTCTGGTTGCTAAAATAAGTCAGATTGATAGAAGTCTATGAGGAAATGTGCCTTCTCATCACTTGATTTATTACCGTAGTAAACAAAATATTAGTATCTCCTTGTTTCCCCCTGGACGTACATGCATACTTGCTGCCACGCTGAACTAACATCGGATAACAGAATGTCATCATGTGGGGTTGAGAAACCTCGACCCAGTTCCTACTCGCAAATCTATCTGGCACATTTGCTTTAGTGTGTCTCGGCTCTCTCTCCCGGCCCGTCTCTGCTGTCTCTCGACCCCGTTTAGAGCGTCCCTGACCCGTCCCCACTCGTTCTCATTCCCTGCTGTTTGAGGACGAGCAGCGGGTGGACAGATGTTGTCGGCCGTCAGTGTGATCAGCAGCAGCAGTGAAGGGAAGGATTTAGTTGGTGTTAAGTCCATGCCCACGTTTCCATAAAAAAAAAAAAAGCAGTCGACTAATGTGTCATGCAGCAACCATTTGTGTTGATTTCTACTTCGCCTGGTTTTCATTCAATCATTCACTCTGACGATTGTCCTTTTAAGTCTTCAAGATATTGTTTGTGTTTGTGTTTCTTATGCCATTTCTGCATTTCTGAGCTTTACCAATGTTGTGCGTTTGTCATGTGGCGCAGAGATTAAGACGAGATTGAGTCGCGAACGTAGAAGTTGTGGCACGCTGAAGATCATCGTCGTCGTCGTCATCGCGAGCACAAACATTATCTGCACTCTGAGCAGATTTGATGCAATTGAGTAAAGTTGAAAACTGAGGAGATGCTCCAAATCCATCCATTGTGCATTCCATCACCAGAAAGATTTTCCCACAAAGTCTTAGATTTTAAGCTCTTATTGCTTTCTGTTATTGTAAAAGCTCCTTTTTTTTGTCCTTTCACTGCGAAAAGCTGTAATCGCATTTGTACTAATAATTTACAGTAAAATCATCCACAGTTTAGTGTGCAGTCGAGGGATTACTGGGTCTCTGAACAGATTGAAGGCAGTGACCTAATACGCTTGCTTCGCTTATCGCGTGCTGGTATATAACCGACTGAAAATAAAGTGTAAAACAATCAAACTAAAACTAGTTTGGTCAACTCAGACGATGGATGAGATATGAGGCTGGTTTGTTTTGTGAACAGTCGGTAAGTTTAGGCCGAGCGTCCGCCTGAGAGCGTAGGAGTGAAAGCAAAGCAGCTTTTATACGTCGTCCTCTTGTCCGACACTGACGGAGGAAGTGGGCTTCATTCGACCCATTTGACATACCGTAAAAGTCGGGTTACAAGCCGCTCCTACCTCCGGTCAGTGTACCCGCTGTAGCAAGCTAGGAGCAGCGCTAGCTAGCGCTGCTGCTAGCCCCCCGCTGCTGCTGCTACTGGCCGCTGCTGCTGCTACTGCCCGCGTCCCCTCTGCCCAAGTCGGGTGTCGAGCCTGGTCCCGCTACCTTCGGTGGTTGTCGGGGAGTTAGCGGAGAGCTAGCAGAAGTTAGCGGGGGAGTATCGGAGCACTAGCAGGAACCCCAGCTGGCTACAGCGGGGAGCTAACGGGGACACTGACCGAAGGTAGTAGCAGCTCGTAACCCAACTTTTACGGTAGTTTCTAAAGTGGAATAGTACATGAGAACATAGAAGCAGAGAAATAAAAGGTACGACCAGTCAGCGAAACTGAAATATCCCCTTTTTCAAAGAGGCACGTGTAGGCTTTACCATCAAGGTAAACCGTGTGTTGTCTCTCACCTGTGCACCAGCTTCACCCTTTTTAAACTGAACTCAGACATGCAGCAAAATAAATAAATAAATTGCAGTAATTTGATCCATAAATACAATTGAAATGGAAAGCATCTCTTAGAAATATAAGTTATAACGTGGTACTCAGCAGCCTTACAGGTGAAGTGTGATTGTTGGCTTAGAGAACATGGGATTAGAGCTTATGTTTCATAACTTTTACTCTTCGGTTACCTCTGTATTTTATTTATTTTTTGCTGCACCTTAGTTGAAACTCTATTAACCAGAAACTGTATCTTCAGCGCTGCCTGCTGCACTTGAACTTGAACCACTGACAATGACAAGATTGTTGACCTTCACAAGTAACTGTAACTAGGTTCTTCGCTCCAAAGAAAAGGTGTGTGTGTGTGTGTGTGTGTGTGTGTGTGTGTGTGTGTGTGTAAAGTAGGACGGGATGACTCTGACAAAGCAGAGTATTTAATTGCAAATTGTTGGTGTCCTACAAACTCGCAGGTAGAAAGACACTGCCAAATGATTTGTGTGTGATTTTTAAGGCTGTTTTTTGGAACGGCACAACTGCAAAAAGAAAATGTACGACGTATCCGTCCGTGTCCCTGCAGATGAATGTGCAGAGAGTTCCCGATATGAACTCAGGCTTCCTGCACACTCCTTCAGGTGGTCAGCGTGTCTGTTTGCTTCCTTCGCTGACCTTGAACGCTTCGCTGCTGGACCGGCATCAGCAGGGCAGCTAATGTTATGTGACTGATTTCTAAAAGTGAATTTTCTTCTTTTATTTTTTCTTCCTGCTTTTGATATCAAAGAAAGTGCACGTGTAATCTCTCCTGCTGACGTTTCTAACCCTGCTCTGGCTTTGCCCGTCTGCTTTGTGTGTTGTACAATAAAAGCAGTTTATCTCATGTTTTGTCGTCATGTTCTCTCAACTCGTTCTCATCTGACGCTCGGCCGGGACCCTCTGCGTCACTTTCTAACTACACAGTCAATTTTACTCAAATTGAAAAATAATGTACTCAAAAAAATATAACATTTGGTCCCAATCTAAATAGAGTAAAATCTACTCTTGCCTCAGAGTTAATAATTCAGACTATGTTTTACTCTATTCAGTGTTTATATTTAACTCTACATGATGATATATTTAACTCTACGTGATAATAATTTATTAGAATTCAATATAGAATTGGATTCGACTCCCTTCAGCTCTCCTCCGTCCCATTAACCATCAGCTCATTCCAGCGTAGCGAGAGGTTTCATGGCGGAGGAAAACAGAATTTAAGGAACCGTGGTGGGCGTGGTATAATGGAAGATTTTCTCTGTTGATCTGTTAAGGAGGAATGAAGTCTCTGAATCAAAGTTGTCTTCCGTCCATTTATTTCTTGCAAGAGGAAAAGTATCCAGCAACTACTCAGAGCAGTCTGTGACACAAGATTCAATGAAACAACAGTCAGCACCCTTCTTATAACACAATGAAGGTTCTGCCTCCTAAGCCCCAGTGGAGTACCATACAACACTGAGTCTTGGTATTTGCAAGACCTGTTGTCCATTAGTCCATTTGAAAACAGATGAGTTACCTTTTCCTTTATCCTGAGAAGTCAAACCCCTATCCGTTTACGACCCCCCGCCCCTCCCCATATACAAGTGAAGAAATGTCAACAGGCCTCTGACTGCGTACTTTTCCACAGTTTGGCTCACCCACCTCTAAGAAACATTTTAAACATCTTCACATGACATTACAATACTATATTTTACCATTACAGTGGTCACGCTGTTCTACTCCAATAGATTTTATTCTGAATATTTGCTCCGACTCTACTGGCTACGGCTAGTAATTACTCTCCAAAAATGATGAAATATTACTCCTTTAGAGGAAAATAATAGCAACTCCGGAAAAATTACTCCCCCGTTTCTCCTGTGTACGCTTTGCTACGGTCGCAGTAAACACGTGGTTAACGTTTAGAATTTAGAAAAAACGTGTTAAGATCTGGGGGTCAAATATGTACGTAAACTAAGTAAATTGTAAACAACAAATTAGTCGTAAACATATTTACAGATAACGACCCACAGAGCAAACTGAATTTCATATAGCACTGCACATCCCTGCGTTTATCGTATAACTTGTTTATTTTTTCTCATATACACAGATTCTGTTTAGTCATATCCCACAATGCAATGTGAAGTTGAAAGCACATTTTCGTATGCACAAATATCTTAAAATGTCAGCACCTAATTTCCGAGGTCAAAGAATAACTAATATCTCGATCCATCAAGCGATCTTTTCCGTTTATCATTGAATGTGTGTTAGATGACGGCAAATAAGATACTGAAACGGCATCATTTGAAAGTTGGGATTCAATCAAATGGATTTGTAACCCAATTGCGCAAGGATTTTTAACATAGTGGCCACAGATGGAAGTGCAGGTCACGTGACAGCCAGGGGACGAACAGACAGAGTTTACCAAACAAGCTAGAAAATAATTTTACAACCTGACACGCATTCAAACATCAACTTTTTGAGTCGTTGACACTCTTAAGGACGAGGCCGAAGTGGATCGCATCTTTTAACCAAGAACACATGTCTCTTTTACAAACACACACACACACACAGTTGTGTTTTGCAGCTAAATCCTCCCCATCAGGACCAGTGACGTGTCTCCTCTCAGCTGGACACACGGACTGTCTGCTGCCCTCGTTTCTTCCTCCCTCCTCCTCCCCTTCGTGGTTATTATTTCAGGCTGATCACTTCAGCTCTGCGGTCAGTGACCCTCTGAGCTCACAGCGGACTGACTGGTCCTCCTCGTCTCTCCGTCCACCATCCGTCCTCTGAGCGCTCTCTCGGCCCGTGTAGCGCCTGGCTCCGGCTGGGCTTCAGATCCTCCACCATGCGGTCTCTGTTGGAGAGCAGCTGGATGAAGTTTGGACCGGCCGGCCGGGACTCTCTGGACTGGTCGCCTGGACCCTCGGCTCTGCCCTCCACCAACGAAGAGGCTGCGGTGAGTTCATCCGAAGCAAATCTGTACTGTTTTATCAATCCTTTAATCTGTGAAACACTTGCAGACAATTGTGCAGTCATAATTGTACATCATGAACTAAAACACTACAACTTTTTGTAGCTTTTTACCAAACAAAATTTGCACAGCAGACATCAGCAAGATCAAAATGTCGGTTTATCAGCCAAATTATGACACTTTGGCATTTGGCCAATGAGATTAGCAAAGTATATGTCAAATGCCAGATGAAGTCCTTATTTTACTGTTGAATGTTGTGGAGAGTTTTTTTTTTTTAAATAACCATTTTTAAGTTTTAACTTGAAGACCCACATTTTCTTTATTTAAAAATGTTCTCCATTATACAGTATTGTTACTCAGAACTACGTAGTGCCATATGGAGAGGAGATTTTCTACGCTGTGACAATACCGATGACCAGTTGTGCCCAAATAAATGTTTTACATACATATAATAGCTACTATAAAATGAATAATCTCTGCATTCAATCTATGTTGAAAGAACTAGAGAGTATTTTAAATCTGTGTTGAAAGCAAACTGTTTTCACGAGTGCAAAAACAGAAAACACAAATTTCAAGTTTCTTAGTTTTCCCACAGATGGTTTGTTTGCGTTTAAGATATTTACTTTTAGTATTACTTCTACTCGTTCAGATTTGATGCTCATATTAAAAAGACTCCAGCAAAATGGAACACTACTACTTAATTTTGCAATATCCAATCTTTATCTTTCATTCAGCGCGTTATCAACATTTATAAAGTATTTAGGTCAAACGCATGCATTCAGCGGCAGTGTGCTCACACTAACACTCGGCAGTTCTGGTGCTCCAGATTGTACAGATTAATTCACATGAAGTGGCCGAACATGTGTTTTGTAACTGGAAGTGCCCTCTGTTGGCCAATGTCTGAATACCATCTGACTTTACTATTTTTTTCTTTTTATTAAGACATGTTTTTCTTCTATTATTGTTAGTTTCTCTGTTTTAAACTCCTCTAACAACCAGACAGTTTATCCCTTCACTCTAACAGCACAGTGTCGTACATCAAATATAGTTACATTTCAACTAAGTAAAGTCAAACCTGAAACTCTACATTTGCATTAAAATGATTAATATGTGAATATTATGTTATTTTCCTCACTTTGACTGTTATCATGTGATCTAATCTTTTTATGCCTTACTCGCAGGGCCAGAGTTCAGGCGAGGCCATCATGAGCGCGGGATCCATCACCTTCATCACCCTAGGATCCGTCTCCTTCCTCCTCCTCCTCTTCAGTGTCCTCGGCTTCCTGTTCTGGCGCCGCAGGCACGGCTTCAGCCTCAACGGCAAACTGGGGTTGGCCAACGTGATCGCCCTGGAGGACCTGCAGGACCCGGAGAGGAACTGCGAGCTGCTGTCCTCCATCCGACGCAGCCGAGGGCACCAGCTGCCCAGCTCCAGCTCGGAGCAGGACGCGACGGACGGCGTGTTCCTCATGGTCTACCTGCCCTCGCCGTACGAACACACGCTCACCAGGATCGCCAGGGCCGCCAGCACGAGCAGCACCAGGGAGCTGCTGCCGCCGAGTCCTGGACCGGAGACGGGCGGCAGAGACGAGGAAGACGGGATGAGGCTGAACGACAAGGCAACGATGGAGGAAGAAAGCAAGGACTGAATCGAGGCTGGGATACAAAAGAGAGGAGAAGATGGAGTATGATGACACGTCCACTGATTTCCTGTTGAGGAAAAACATCATCAAATCATTCTATACCCAACGAGACTCAGCATCAATGTAGATCTTCGAAGAAGACTCTGCCATCACACGGCCCTGTCCTGGAGCACCAACACCTTTTTTTTTTTCTTTTTTTTTGTCGACCTGTCTAGCTTTTTGGATGTGGTTTGGTTGACTGGGATCGAGAGTCTTCTAACCTCCCATTGGATGATGTATCCTCAGTGATTCTCCTGCTAACAGACACGTTCATGCTGCTGAACACTCCTCGTGACTCTGATACAGAATGACTGGTTTTATTTTTTTTGGCGTCCCTCTCTTGACAACGATGGTCTTTGACAGGAATCAAACCTCCTGCTATTTCAGATACAAGACACTTCTGTAAGACCCCCGTCTGTACTCTGCTGCCCCTGTACCATGCATGTACACTACAGTATAGAAATGACTGACGAAGGTGCAGAATCGACTGAGTGCTTTCCCCGTAACTTTTTACATTATTCCTCATGCGTAAATAACCTGGAAAGGCTAGGATTGTAAAAATGTACATCTGGATTGAAATCATTCTATTTTCTACTCTTGCAATGTGTATTATATCTGTAACACAGCTGTAGCATCCTTTTAGAGATGTATTTTGTAATATTTGTATTATTTTTTTTGCTTTGTGATATTTTACAGTCTCATTATCTCATTGTTTGACCTCTGGATACAATGACTGGCAATAAAGTGAATGAGTAAGTGGAGCAGTTCTCTCACTCACTGTTAGTTGTCCTACAGGGCTTTTTGCTGTATTTCATCTCTCACATATCGCAAAAAAACAACAACGTTCAGGCTAATTATCACCCCAATATCTCATGCACTCTTTTCTGCAGGGGAGTGATGAGGTCGGAGTCCAGACCCCAAACTCTTAACTATGTACTGCACTGTGATACACATTTCAAACTGGAGTTGTCTGATAGAACTGAACTAGAACATCTTAAATGCAACAATATCAAAGGCACGAAAGCACCTCCAACACCGAATAATCTCTATTAACAGATTGTGCATGAATCTGTAGGCAGCAGGACCGGTTTGTGGTACTTATAGCATTCTGGTGTCTGGTAGTATTGGCTAATTATGTCCCAACAGGCTCTGGGTGACTGCAGGTTAACAGTCCGTGGGGAGGCGGGGCGACTGACGATGATTTTGATTTTAATTGGGTTCAAATCTAGCTCCTGAACTGGCTGCCCTGCAATATCGTGACGTGACATGATGAGGCCAGAGAAGAGGAAAAAGAGGGAACAGCAGTATGACATCATTAATGTATTGAAATGTGAAGTATTCTGCTGTTCATTCTGGTACCGTACAATAAAGTAATTCATTCAGATGTATAATATACAGAACTTTCATTTCGTAGTTAGATTCTCTCTGCATAATTTTACAATCCGTTTGTAGTTTAGGTGACTGTGCTGCTTTATTGTAGACTTTAAAATGTGTGAGAACGAACAGATTCTGCTTTTATGAGAGCTTTTTATTTAAGTTCCCAGTTGCACATTTGGTCTATGCTTATCTTGATAGTTCATACTAGCAGTTAGAAGACAATTGAAATGTTGTCTTAACATATTTCTTTAAATATTAATAATATATAGGTTTGTTTGCATTTTTAATCGATCCAATATGGATTGTGTTTTATTTAGAAGGAATTTATGGTCCCTTTTTTAAGATATTTTTCATTTGTGACTGTAAATGTTGAATATAAAGTTTTTCTAAAGATATCAAGTTTTAATAATATTAAGCGTGCATGTTTGATTAGTATATTATACTAAGCATTGTTCTGTGTTGTTTAAAAACCTTTAAACCATATTTCTTAATGCCCTGCAGTTAATTACTGAAGTTTGAAAACATTTTTGACTCTGCATCTATAAGTCGATTAATTTCCCTTGTTAATATATAGGCTAGTGTAATACTGAATAATGAAACAAGAATTTAGAAACATTTAACACTTTAAATCAGCATCAATCCAACACTTTCACTGATTGGTGGTCACACTGTAGACACACAGTGCAGCACCAAATCCTGCCATGCATTCCAGCTCTTGTATTGAGCACATAATGAAACACGCTGCTGAGATATACATTAATAAAGTCAGGTATCAGGCCAACAGCAACGATGCTGTCAGGCTAAAGTTCATATTTAACCCATTCTGGGTCGATAAGATAAGATAAGGTAAGATACATTATGGAGTCTCTATTTCCCCATCTGCAGTCTTATTGGCTTTGGGAAAGCAGAAAACAAACTCAATCCATTTTGGGTGGAGAAAAACTAGCTAATATATGTATTCACTTTTGATACCAAAAACAACTGAATCTCTATTGGACTTTTTTTTTTTTTTTTAATGATTCTATGTTTACTAATACATCTTTTTCAAATTTGAGGATTTGGAGGCAATGTGACAGCATTTATGTGTTTAACAAATACATTATTTGAAGTCACAATACAAAATTGAGTAAATTAGGGCTGGTAAACCACATTTTGGGATGAAAACAAATAAGATAATTTTATTGCACGACCCATAATTGGTGTGTTTTCGGTGTGTTTGAAAAAGACATGTTATCGGATGGGAATCAGCCACAGCTGCATCAAAGGAGCGACTACAGCTGTTGTAAATCACGGGCTGATTATACGTATTCTCCTGTTGGCTGATGTCTATTTTATCTGCGTGGGAGAGAAAGAAAAAAAAAATGCATCAGCTGCAGCCCGAGGCTTCTGTGACACCCCCATTCTCACTCACACAAAGACGCAGCTACGATGCGGTCAGTCATTCAGGTTTGACTCGTCCTTTGTGAACTAGAAGCTGCAGGCAGCCCGGTCTGCTCTCTGCAAAGTGTGCGGCTCGCCAGCATGGCGCTCAACGTCCCGGGACTCATAGCCACCATCGTGTTCTACCTGCTGGTGCTCGGGATCGGCATCTGGGCTTCCGTCAAATCCAAGAGGGATGAAAACAGGACGCAGGCGGACCATGCGGACATGGCTCTACTGGGCAACAGGAACATCAACCTGGTGATGGGGATCTTCACCACAACCGGTGAGATGTTTGTTTAAACTTTTTATTTTTTGTGTCTCAACTGTTTTAATAACGCTGCTCTTTTTATATTCTCAAGACCGATTGTCATTTTTTAAAGTTCCCATATGGTAGATTTAGTTTAAAGGTACATTGTGCAGCATTTCGGGGGATCTGTTATCAGAAATGGAATATATTTGTGACATTTTCGGACTATATGCCGGCTTCACTAGTCATTGTTCCAACATGACCATCTGTGTGCTGCCACGCCTCTGCACACCACCCTGTATCCGCCCCCTGGAGGCGAACCGCACTAGAGCCCCTCTATTGGTCCTCGAGTGCCATGGCATACAAAACAGCCACTACATAACCTTATTAGAGTATGCTTTAGTATATAATCACCTAAAAATAAGAATAATTGTATTTTATATACAGAAAACAATTTAGTTAGTCATTTTTTAATATCTATAAAATCGCTATGGGTCCTCTTCATCAAGCCGGTCGGCGGTTTTTGTGTCCGCCACTGTAGTTCTCGAAAGTTCAGTTAGTTGCAACCTCAAAGCTAGCTGCTGCAAAATGCTGCACACTAGCTGTTTAAAATAAATAAATATGTTGCTTAGTAAATGTGAATGCTGCCGGGTGCCACAGCGCTGACTGCAGGTCAAAGGGGTCAATGACCCAGACCTGGAGCTGAAGGAGTTTCTGGTGACCCTGCATGATTTCATCGCACCAGTTTAAAGTTTGGGTTATGTTCCTTTTTTATATGCATTTGTTTATTTTTGTGAGTACATGTCTAATGTAATTTCCATTCTTGGACATTTCCTGGGATACTATGTATGTGTAGGACAACCCGGTCTCACCCAACTCGTCATATTGAGTCGGTTGGTCAGTGCTCCTTGGCGTCTGATCCCGACGCACAGAGACGCCCTTTAGCGTCCGTACACAACGCACCGGGCTCTCAACGCTACTGAAACCACCGCGGCGTGCATAAGACTGAAGACACAACTCTGTTGACGCACAACAATCCTCTCTTGGGCACAAGCACTGCTGTAGTAACAACTTGTAAGACATTTAAATGTTAAAATAAACTGTGTGTATGCAGCTACCTGGGTTGGCGGGACCTTCATCATCGGCACGGCAGAGACGGTGTACAATCCAAAGTTTGGACTGATTTGGGCTGTGATGCCATTGGCAGCAACGTTGGCCTTCATTGTTGGTAAGATTCCCTAAAACAACTTGTGGTTTTGAAGTCTTCACTTGACCCTGTTGCTGAAGAACCAGTTAAACTGCTTTCCTTGCTCACTACTCAAATGAGACTTCAACTCCTATCAGTTTCTCTTCTGCTGTCTCTTGCAGTCATTCTACTGCATCGATTAATTTTATATTTTTTTCTTAATTTTATAAGGTTTGAGGTTTCAAATCAACATATTTAAACAGTTAAGATGTTATTTGCAAAGGAAGCATCGTATTTACATCAGGACACCATGTTGTGCATTATGAATGCTTAAAATCCATTACATAAACATTTTAAATCTACACTTTTTTTGTGTGGTTTGCATCAATTTCCTAAAAAACTGACGCTGAAAATAAAATTCTCCTGATTCATCTTGGATCTGAAGAAAAGGTAATCACTCAACCAGGACACAAGTCTAGAGTGTTATTCAGACCCGAACACAGGAAGTGATGAGACACGGGGGGGGGGGGGACTTTTAATGAGAAACAAATCATTCTAGCTGAGTCCAAAAACAGGCAGGTAGCAGAAGTAAACGCCACTTATTCAAAATGAATTTCTCAATAAATATCACTTTGGTTTAGAAACATCCATCACTGTCAAAAGTGACCTTTCCAAGGAACCCCTAAAAGCAGTGGCAGACTGGGGCCTTTGTTTGAAAGAATGGATAGATTACAATAACGGAAGTGGAATCAGAACTGCAACTCTCCTCCTGTTTTTCAAGGTGGTCTTTTCTTTGCTGAGCCCATGAGAGACAAGAAGTACGTGACCATGATGGACCCTTTCCAGATAAAGTACGGCAACGGACTGAGTGGACTTCTTTCTATCGCACCGCTGATGTCGGAAATCATCTGGGTGACATCAACGCTGATCAGCTTGGGTAACACTTTATAAAAATACATCTTGATGTGTATGTCTGTGTGCATACTGGGCCTTTTACTGTGTTGTGTACAATTGCCGCATGTGATTGTGTACTTCCTCAACCAAATGCTGCAGTACTTTTTTATTTTTTTCCCTTTGTGTAATGCATCAATGTAATTCATGAATTAGTTGCTGATCTTTTGATATGATGGTGAGTTTTCTTGACCGTATGCTGCTTGTCTATTAAAGTGTGCGTGGAAACTGCTTGTGTTTCACAGGCGTGACCATGAGCGTGATCCTGGATCTGTCCTACGCTGTGTGCATCTGGATCTCTGCTGCCGTGGCCGTCACCTACACCCTGCTGGGCGGTCTCTACTCTGTGGCCTACACGGACGTCATACAGCTCTCTCTCATTTTTGTCACCTCGGTAATTTGTTCAATTATTAGGAGCACTTTTGTGTTGGGGACAATATATCCTTTTATTCCCTTGTATGGATTAAACTCCAAAAAACACTGAATCAAATGTCCCACAGTGCAAATCAATAGCATCTTTTATTATACCCTCCCTGCCTTCTAAATGCCCAATTATCTAACAACTTGACACCTGCAGTTTGTGAAACACGCTTTGTTAAAAATGAATGTCCCAAGGCCAGGCTGAGATAATGCTGAGGTCACTCTGACATCATCCAGGGTTATTTACTTAGACTCCGGTGCTACCGCAATGGGACATGATGCCCCCTTTTTTTTTTTTTTTTTCACAGACGGAGTAGTACTGTGTGTGAGGATTAAACTAACGTGTGTAAAATTGGTAACATTCATACTGTTTAGACCCAGTTCTGAGGACGACCATGGAAACAAGCTCTACTTGTATGTGTACCTCTCTCTCTCCTCAGTGGCTGTGCGTCCCCTTCCTCCTCATGAGTCCCACCACCGTTGACATCACCACCACATCTTTCAACCACACCTTTCAGGCTCCCTGGGTCGGCACTGTGACTGCAGACAGAGCCTGGCTGTGGATCGATATCTTTCTGCTTCTGGTACGGCAATGAAAAGCATTTGATGCTTTGAGACTAATGCATGAGCACAAAAATAGCTATATTTCATGAGATATGTGCAACAGTAGAAAAAGGTGACTCCCAAAATGACATGACAGTGTAATTGGATGCCACACTTTACTGGCAGTGTGGTCTGCATACTGTGTAATGACTTTAGAGGCTCGGCAACTTGACCGTGTTTAGAGAGACGGTGGTTTACATGTGGAATAACTGGAAGAAAAGGTCTGATATATTTTGCTCACCTGAGTTTGTTACATCACTGCAATGGACATTTATTGTTATCTTCTGCGGAATGCATATATACCCTTTCTTTTTTTATTCACATACCTGTTTGAAACCAAAAGGAAGAAATGTAGACTTTTATTTTTTCATGACGGCTCCCCTATTTTTGCATTCATTTTTCAATGCAGACATTGCTTTTAAAAAACAGATACCGGTACAACTAACATTACCAATGACTCTGGAGCATTAAATGTTCCTGCAGAATGTTTCAGATTTTCTCAAAGGCCATTTTTAAAATGAATGATGCATTTAAAAAATACATGCAAAAGTGGATGACTTAATGTGGACTAACTATACCTCCTGTTGTTCTAATGTGTGTCCCGCTATCAAAGAGTATAGGGGACCTCGGTTTCCAGGACTTCCACCAGAGGACACTGTCGGCTTCTTCTTCGGCCACAGCCAAGTTGCGATGTTACGCTGCAGCTTTCCTCATCCCCACGTTTGGAATCCCTCCTATACTCATTGGGGCCGTGGCTGCGTCAACAGGTAAAGAAGCAGTTTTGTTAAATACCAACTTGAAATTAAACTTTTTTTTTTTTTTAAATTTCATCCAAAATTGACATGAAGCGGTGGAACTCGTACATTGCCATCTTATCCGTTATATCCTCTTCCAACATGGTATTATTTTACAGTACCTAACCTATCAGTTTGACTGATTCGTCCTGTCCCTCCGCTGCTTCCTAGACTGGAACTTGACCTCGTATGGGTCTCCGTCTCCTTTCGAACGAGGTCAGACGGGTTTGATTTTACCCCTCTCCCTGCAGCACCTCACTCCGCCCTACATCTCCGTCATTGGCATCGGAGCCGTGGCCGCCGCCGTGATGTCGTCGACTGACTCCGCCCTGCTGTCTGCAGCCTCCATCTTCTCCTCGAATATCTACAAGAAGATCCTGAGGACCAAGGTGGAAAGAGGAGTCACCAGATGGATAATGGGGATGTGGATTAAGCGCACACATTGAAAAAAACAGATACAAAATGTTAATTTGAGGTCACAGTGTTAACGACTTAAATTTCAGACTGTCATATAGACTCTGGGTTTGGCAGGATTCTGCGCTTGCCTTTGCCCTAGAGTAGGTGTGTCAAACTAATTTTCACCCTGGGCCACATCATCGTCATTATGGTTGACCTCAAAGGGTGGACTGTAACACTGTATGAACTAACTTTGTTCAAAGCTTTATGTCAGTTGAGAAGGACATAACTGGTCCAACAACTAATTGTGAGCAGGTGTGGTCTGGGGCTCAACCACTCAAATACCTTTATGGGCACACCTTGGACAACTGTTTTTTTTTTTTTCTTTTTCTCGAGGCTAAATTTTGGCGCGCTTGGCTCTGTGTTTGGTGTCACAACGGCTCTCTCCTTGAAGCACAAACATGTACTTTCCCATCTTCTTTAAATGGCCTTCCCTCTGCATCAATCTCTCTCTTCTTGGACATTTTGGGATTATTTGTCGCTCATTTAAAATGTAATCACTTGTCTTTAGTTAAACGGCAATATGGAAACAGTGCTTGTTCTCGCGGTAGGATGCCGTTCATTTGCAGGTCACAAAGTCGAAATGCATTGTGGGAGATGTAGTCTATGGTCACTGTACACTGTAAAGCAGCATAGACTTTAATTTTAAGACTATCATATGCCTTTCAAGCTGTCGAGGGCCACATAAAATTACGTGGCGGGCCGGATTTGGCCCGCGGGCCTTGAGTTTGACACCTAGAGAGTCAATAAGAGGGATGTGGAAAGATATAAAAAACTAATTTATCCCTCAAATCGCTACCCTTACGACTTTCCTCTCTATTTCTTTTCATTGCAGGCGTCAGAGACTGAGATGCGGTGGGTGATTCGTATTTCTGTGGTTGTATTCGGCCTGGCCGGCACATCGCTCACCTTCCTGCACACGGGCGTCATAGCTTTCTGGATCCTGGGTGGAGAAATCGCCTACATCCTGATGTTCCCGCAGCTGGTCTGCGTGCTCTTCTTCAACGTATCCAACGGTTACGGTGCCACCATGGGCTTCCTGGTTGGTTTTGTTTTGAGAGTTTTGTGTGGCGAGACCCTGATAGCGCTACCGCCTGCCATCCATTTCCCAGGATGCACCCTTGAAGACGGCGTTTACGTTCAGTATTCCCCCATCAGGACCATCTGTATGCTGGCTGCTTTTGCCACCATACTGCTGGTGTCCTACCTGACGGCGCTGCTCTTCAACAAGGGGCTGGTGCCAGAGACGTGGGACGTGTTTCAAGTTAAAGTCCAACGGCCACCAACGCCACAGATGCCTGCAGATGTTGCCAGCAGCAAGGACGACGCACAACCTCTGTGTGAGGATGGCGGCGTCTCGGAGCCGATGTTGGAGTCAAATTGTTGACGTTCTAAACTACACCATACTGTAACAAGAATGGGACACTAAGCACAGTTCTACCTCTAAAAAACATACTGTATAGCTTGTTTAAAAAGAAATTGCAGTATTGTAATATGACAGTTTCTCTGAATCCACTGGAGGAACTTGAATATTAATTGTGTCGTGTGTATATATTTAAAGTCAAATGCCTCCAAAGCATCTCGTAGCGCAGAGGCAATATTTTTATAACTTTAATGTCAATTGAAAAAACTTTTAACTTTGAAGTTTTAACTTTTTAACTGGAATAAATGCCAGTCATGGCGCCAGCGCCTTTTGATTTATTTTTACTAGTCACAATCCATTTTGGATATTTAAAATGACATTATGGCTATCTGGAAGAGTTTTTCATTTTTGGATATGTGAAATAAAAATTGTATTAATGTCAATGCCTGTCTTGTAGTTTTTTTTTGTTTTTTTTAAGTGTTGTGATTCTGTGCATTATTGAGAAAAGAAGAGTTTCATTTTTGCAGGAAGAGAAGGACTCAATGAAACCAAAATCCTGATCGGTTTTGTTGCCTAAACCTAGTTACGTTTTTAGTTGCACTTCACAACATTGCTATGTTGCGTCATAGTTTGAGGCGCGTTAAGTGTTTAAACTACTGCACAACCGAGGGTCTTTCATCGCTGCAACCTCTTTGTTATGAGTCCATACTGCCCATTTGATCTCCCACCTAACCAAGTTGGGTCCAGCACAGCGCCCTCCCACGCCAAAGGGAGGAGAGTCTGGGGTCAGTGCTCGATGCCGTCATTCTATCCTTGTTGCCAAATACAACTTTTTCTGCCTAGTCTTTAATTGAAGGAAACTGAATTGCATCCATTGATTTACTTCATGTAAAGGGCTGCTTTGATTAAGAAAATGGGCTTAATCTAACAGACTTTGTACTTAATATAAAAAGTGCCTTTCAGACATTAAAATAACCAATTTACTTTAGACTATTAAACATTCTCCCACTGCATTAAAAAAACCCTCAATGCAATCCACACTCTTAATTTGATATTGCAAATCACCAGAACGTGCATCTTAAGTCTTACTGTGCAGTTTCTTCTGTAATTCTATCACAAAAAAAACTGTCAATGTTCCATTTTAAAACCCCAATAACAACGTTTCACACCACAGTTTCCCTTAAACATACTTACCATGTCCTCAAAGACGGATCAGACCATACATTTATTGCGTAAATGTTAGTCAGAGTGACGCTTGGTGCATGTGGCAGGAAACATCTGGTTGAGTAAAAGTCTTCAATTCCAAGAAATGTTCAGTGTGGGTATTTTTCTAGTGGTCTCGTGCATGGAATAGAAACTACAAAACAAATGTATTCACACTAATAAATGCAAGAGTTTTTATTTACAACGGTTATCCGTGAAGGGTAATACAGTGTAGTGTGTTTTAGCGGCTATTACGCAGGGCCATAGAACGGTATGTCGTTCATGCAGAAGTTGGGCTGCAGGCTCTTGAAGGTGCAGTCGGACGTGTCCACGGAACAGCGGCTGCAGCGGCAGCTCAAGGCCACAGGGTAGCTGACGACCGGGTCCACGCCGGGAGAACAGTCGGAAAGCTCAAACTTCTTGTAGTACAAGTCCCAATACGTGCACACACGCTGGTACACTTTGCCGAACGGTATCTTACTGACGGGGTCCTGCAGGGGAGCAAACATAACCAGGTGTGTCCATTTTCTAAAGAAGAAGGCCACAATGCTGTCAGCCGTCACAGCTGATTTCACAGAATCAACTGCTCTTTGGAAGAAAACAAATAGTTAAATAACCATAGCAAAGGCAAGTCATCACTGATGTGGAGCAAATGAAGCCCTCAAAAGGTTTTGAAGTGACTTGTGTTACTTGTGTTAAATTTCTGTTAATTCAGTTGTGTCCAGTTGCTGTCTCCACCAGTATCAAAAATGTGTGCACTAGAAATCTAAAATAGTTCTGAAAGAAAGACACTTAGGAAGAAATCGACTGTTTAACTCATGGTAAATGTAGATACACTTTGGAATACACCATTAAGAGTTAATGAGTCGAAGAAATGGGACAAAACCACCATGCAAAACCTGTTTCAATGTACGTGAGAGCACCTGACTTGGGAAAACAAATGTGAACCCGTCCTTTATCCTGCATCAAAGTATTTTCAGTGCCAGTGAGTTCAGATGGCCGGGGTCATGCTTTAGAAAAAGTATCCTGTTTGTCACGCAGTGATACAAACGTGAGAAACTTGATCACGTGGATACGAGCACGATAACATCGTTACATAAAGCAGAGATGCTCCTTGTTTTCAGTCTGCTCACGTGTAGCAAAGACAAAGGCGTATCGGCTACAGAGACAATATACATGCAGTACATCTTGTTATTCCTCTGAGGTAATACTATATTAGATTTTGTATTTCATTATGTCTGGAGTCTAGTAAAAGCATATGCCATCTAATTACCTTTGCACTACTATCCATTGTTATGCAAAACTGAATTAGATTGGATTAAAAATGAATTAATCTGAGAGACAGTCATCGGTTGCATTATTGTTCAGGCCATCAGGCAATGTGCTTACTTTGAGATATGGAAGATAAAGAGGAGCTTGTGGTTAGCGTGTATCTGAGATCATAAAAGACTTCCTGAAATGCAATGCGAGCTCAAAACATAGACCTTATAATCCTGGCATGTCTTAATAATTTCCTTTCCTCAGACTTGCACCTTTTAATATTCACTTTCATGTCATCTTAAATGTTGTGCACATCAGTCTCTACTGTTTCATTTACATCAATGAAATGTGAGTAAAATCTTACAAACAGAGACAGGGGGTTTGCTCTGAGTCACTCCTCTGAGACTCTTTCCCCTCCTACCCACAATACCTTGGTGATGCAGTGACCGCTGCAGATGGTCGCCTCCACGAGGTGACACCTGGGACAGCCCTCCTTCTCGAGAGACACCGTCTGGTTGATGGGCTGGCAGGACGGCAGCTGGAAGGCCTCTGGTGGTGGAAGATGTTGCAATTTAGTACAATGTATGTCACACACTGCACCTCTTTTTGTTTTCTCACGAGAGGCGATCAGTGCCGCCGCTAACACGCTAGTGGTGATGGAATTGCTTATTCGACATTACTGAACTTTTAGCACGTGTAACATTCATGGTTCCTGTTAAACAAAACACACTTCTTCTTTCTTTGTAAATGCCGCTTCCACTTTGACGCAACAGTTCATTCATGTGTATTGTGCACTAACATGCTAACCATTCAGACGCAGCTATTTATTTCACATTTAGGGGAAGTGGAGAGACATATTTTATATTTCCCTTCATGGTTTCATGTATTTTGTTGTTTTTCTTTAAACTTTTATCAAAACCCAAACTTCCATTTTGGCTTAAACTAGGGTGACCAGACGTCCTCTTTTTCCCGGACATGTCCTCTTTTCGAGACCTAAAAAAAGCGTCCGGCAGGGATTCCAAAAACGTCCGGGATTTTGCTACGTCGGGGAAAATAGTTATTACCCCCTTACAAGTTTTAGAAATGGTATCTCCCTCACGTTCCACCTTCTTGCGCAAGTGCTGGTGTCTGCCAACTACCTGCCCAATGTTTGTTTGCAAGACTGCACGCCATTTATGTTATTCTTGCTTCGTTGAGACATGCCATGTTTGTTTTGATTGTTGTAATAGTGAGTGTGCTGGAAATGTTCAGATGTTTTTTTATAATTTTTGGCTTCTTTTTTTTAAATCTCATTCTCAAAAAAAAAAAAAAAAAAGAAGCTTTGCCAGGCCGCTGTTGTAAATGATAATGTGCTTTTAATGTGTTGAATAAAATGGTTAAATAAAAGTTGAATAAAAATGTAATTCATTTTTAAAAGTACTTAATGCTGTCTGTTTTAATTACCTGCAGGAGCCAGGGGCCAAATGGGAGATGTGGCTCCCAGAAACAAACTCAACATCAAGCGGAACATCACTCTTCTGGCCTGTACAGCCATCATCCTGCAGGGGGCAAAGTGGGTTAGTTAGTCAATGAATAACTTACTTACATGGACAACTTCGTAAGTAGACACACAACTTGCCACCCGATCTATAAAACATTAATACAGCATCTATTTATTATTAGTAAAGTCATTAGTGTCAACCTGTAAACTCTTCAAAGTAGGCGTACGCCTCGCTGTAAATTGATACTTGCGGTTTTATCTTTGATATTTTCTGATCACCGGTGTTCATTTCTACTTATAACACTGTATTTTAAAAAGCACTGATTAATACAGTTAACGGCATTCCCTTCATTTTATTCTACAACACTTTAGCCACACTAAAACATACAAAAAGAAAACAGAAAACAGATAGATACATTGGATAAATGGCCCGTTGGTTGTTGGTGTGAATCAGCCTGACCTCTCAGGTGTCTGCAGGCGGTGTGCTGAGGCCGGGTGTCCTGCTCAGTCTTTATACAGCACAGAGGAACCTGGTATCCAGGAAGAAATGCTCTTATAACCCTGGTTACCTGTTTTTGTTAAAGAGAGCACATAGTACCGTTTTAATCTTGTCCTAACCAGGGGATTAGACTCTCTCCGTATCACTTTTACATCCTGTTACACACATGAAAGCTGCAGCATTATCTGGCATTAGAGGGAGCACGGGCAGGTTCAGTGTCTTTGCTGAAGGTCACCATGACAGTTGTAGTTGTTGAAAGAGGGAGGAGGCTTTGTGACCGGAGGCTGAACTTGAATCACAACCAACAAGGAATAACGTGAATGTTAAGGTGATAATTTATTAGTAGGCCGACTATATTATGGTGTTTTCTTTCATATATCTAATATATAATAATGCTGCTAAAAAAAAGTTGACTTTGTAAGATAGTTTTATTGCATCTTGATGTTTTTGATATGTTAATTTTTCAATTTATGTGAAGCATGTTTAATGTTCTGATCTGTAATGTTTTTTTGGGAATAGGGGATTACTCATCAGTGCTATGTTGACCTGTCAGACCATTTCCTCTGAAGCTTTTTAGTTTTTTATCCATCTTTGTTTAATTACCGATACAAACAGTGTCTTTATGGACCAAAGAGTAAGACATCGAGAGCTGCTTTTGCTCAGTATTGTTCACAAGATTTACACAGAAATGTATTCTGTAATACACGTCGATTCCCCTGATAATGACACATAGTTAAAATGTTTAAATAGATGTGAAAGTGTTTCCCATGTGGGAGTATGCGGGTGCTCCTTGGGCAATGGAACATCCAATGATGTTTTGGCTTTCAAGAAAGTTAATAAAACCTCCAGTTTGAATCTATATCCTCCAGACTGCTAAATGCTATGATTGTATGTTAGAAGAGCCGGTTGTGGAAATACGTATGTGTGGTCAAGAATTCCATCTTGACCTTATAGCAGGATGAGGACTGACAAGGAGTGATCTGCTGCTGCCGGTGAAATAATCCTGTTTTATCAGTGTGGGATCACTGTGACACGTTGACTTCCTCCTGACATGGATCATTTATGATGTTGATCCATGTCATTTACGGACTGATGGTTTTGGAAACAATGATGGAAACATGTGCAGCAACTGTATCGTATGTAGAATATAACATTATTTTTCAAATGGTACTACTTTATTATTAAGTATAAAACAATAATGAATATAAAATAGGCACAAGTATGTTGCAGGATTTGCTGTTGCTCGTTTGGAGAAAAGAAACATACATGCAGTTTTATTAGCAAAGAACATACACATTTGATGTAATTATACTATAGTAAGGTTTTTCTTCTTTTTTATTTTGGTGCAAATATGTTAACAAAACGTTATTTCATTATATAATTGCAAATAACCAAAACAATCTAAAAAGGGAAATTACACAGTAAACATTATATTTCCATCCAGAAAACATACTCTTTTAACTAATTCCCATCTTTATATATATACATTTTCTAAATGTGAAATTATTAGAATAACCTTTAAAATGATATATGTATGTACAGTACATAGCCTAGATTTGAACTATTATCACAATTTAAACCATAGCATTTAAATGTATAGCGGAACGTTACATCCGCCTGTTCCTCGTTTCCGGTCGGCGATTAATAGCGGATGGACCCATTCGGTCGGTACAGCGCATGCGCGGGAAGCAATATGGTTACGGAAATGACCATTACATGACGGGTTTTCTCGAGCTATATTGAGTATAAACTGTGCACAAGGAGACAAACAGCGAGGTGCAATGGCAGAAGAAGAGCAGGAGAGCAAGGCCAAGGTGAGTGCGTATATGAACGGTGACGTCACGCTGTTAGGGAGCATTTTAAATGGGGGAAGGTCAACCAAAGTGGTTAATGTTCAGAAACGGTTAAAAGTTACATACAGAAAACTTACATCACGTTTTATTATTTACCAAATGTAAATTATTTAGAAATTCAAGGCTTTGTTATTGTTATGCGCATTAATACACCATCAATTCAGGTCCATTCAATAAAAAAACATGGCCTTGTTTACTCTCTTGACAATATACACACACTATACATGTGTACTAACACACAAAGTGTAACATAGGGTCCACAGGATGGATACAACACACTATACTGATATAACCTATACATCAGAGAACAAGTTTGTGTCAATGCATGTGTAAAATGACTGGATACAGATAATTGTGTTGGTAACGATTGCTCGTTCCCCTCCCATTACACACGTATGAAATCACTGCAGATCTCAATATCACTTGCTGGAAGAGACAATAAGTCGCATTTAAGGTCTACTTCCTCCTCTTTCTGGTCCTTCAGGGCTTCAGGCTGCTGGGGATCCTGGATGTCGAGAAGACTCCGTGTGCCAGAGAAGCCGTCCTGCACGGAGCCGGGGGTTCGATAGCTGCCGGCATGCTGCACTTCCTGGCCACAAGTGAGTCTCATTGGATTCTGAACTGTGTGTGGGATTGTTTAACACAAACATCTGTTTTATACTAATCTGGATTTTTATTATTAGCTTCAATTAAAAGAGTTGTTTTAATAGTTTACCATCACATACATTGTCTACATCAAAGACTGTCAGATAAATGTATTTTAGTCCCTTTTTGAGAAATAAAAACATGTGAAAAGATATAAATTGTATACTAAATATGTATCTTTTCCCACCGTCTTTATCCAAGAGCGTGGTCTTTCAGTTTGAAAGCAAGACTCATTGAGGATGTTTTTAATATTCAGCGTTTTTTAGGCGTGAAATAAATCATCAGTCATGCTCTCAAATTGAAAAAAAAACACGCTGTTGAATAAAGTTATGAAGCTAAATACTCAAAACATCGTAACAACTCGTGAATTCTCTTTTGTTGTCCGCAGGTCGGGTGAAACGGTCTTTCGACGTGGGATTTGCAGGCTTTATGCTCACGACACTCGGGTCCTGGTAGGTTTTTATGCTGAGTCACACTTCATCCTTTTTCTTTTCTGTCTTTCCGCCTCTGATCAGAACAAACTCTTGTTTGCATTTTCCACATACTTACGATGAAAGAAAATCTTTTACCCTTTTACAATATTTGCAGAATTTCTCCCTAAACATGAGCTCACTTCTTACTACAGTTTCCTCTCTTCTATTCAATTTAATTGAGTTTTGTTTAGATAGCACCAAAACGCAATAGATGTTATCTTTTGATACTTTTCATATAGTAAAGGTCTAAAATAATTCCCACCATGAACTAGCACTTGGTGACAGTGTCAAGGACAAAACTTCCTAAAAAAGGCAGAATGAGATCTGACCGTCATAGATCCAGAAATTCACCAAAGAAGAGAGACGAGAAAGCACAAAACTACGGGAGAGTAACGTGCATCAATAGGATACTAATGTGTACAGCGTGAAAGGAGGGGGGAGAGGAGCTCAATGCATTGTGGGAAGTCTCCCAGCAGTCTAGGCCTGAAGCTGCATAACAAACTACAGCCCAAACTATAAGCAAATCCTCTCTAGCTACTTGTGTTTTGTAACAGAAACCCTGCCGTGTCTCCTTCCCCAGGTTTTACTGCAGGGTGTACAACGCCAAGCTTCGTGTGCAGCAGAGGATGATCCAGGACGGCATCAAGAACAAGGTGGTGTACGAGGGGACCGTTCTAGACCCCGCAAACAGATCCAGAGCGGAGACACCATCGGGGCCCTCGGGACCCTCGTGACCTCCAGCGCTGAAAATCCTTCCTCTGGTAGAAGAAGAGGGACTTTTGAAAAGACTGACTTAGTTTACCCAAATGATGGAAGGAACTGAAATTCCAGTATTTTATGTTTGTTTTCTTGAGCCCCCTACATGTGGACTTTTTGATTGAGGAGCAAGCTGTGCCGAGAGTGCATCTTGATCCTGAAGCAACAACAAAATGTTTAACTTGAATATTCTCTAAATGTTGTTCCACCGCTCCATTCACCACGCAGATGTACCGGTTAAACTCTCACTCCCACAAACCGAATTCATCCTGTCTTTATGTCTGAAAGTTAAAATTCACCTTGAATCTTGATTGTTGTTTATCATTTAGTATTTAAAAGTTTAATTTGTGGAAAATAAATTGTATGCTGATGAAATAATGCGTTTGTTTTATTTTGGGATGTTTCATCAGTGGTGCTGAAGGTAGTTGTTGCAGCTGCGTTTTCCCTTTAAAAAGGTACCGCTGCCTTCCCATGTCCTCAACTAATCAATTAGTATGTCTACAATATAATTTGTAGCTTAGTAAGAAAATGTGAAATAAAAAGTGTTTTACATGCGTAAGATAACAAAGGAATTGGGTAAACATTGGGTGTTTTTAGTTGGAAAATTGTGTTTTGAATATTTTCTAGATGGAAAAATAGAACTCAGTCCATCGCAACAGAAACCAATAGCTGAGCTGTGAAGATACTCAGCAGTTGCTGCCTCATTGAACATGCACAGTCCCATTTTAGAGGATGCACCCGAGCTGAACGGTGCACATCAGCAGACCGTTTTATACCCGCAGAGCAGCTGACTCGCAGCGAAAAGTTCCCCTCGGCAAGACCCTCGATCCCCGCAGGCTCCAGGTAGGAAACCGTAACAAAGGCACATCAATGTTTATTATTACGATCCTCTGAATTTCTTAACATGGCTGAGCTTGCAAAATTTGCGGTGTAAAAAAACATCAAAAGTGATTAATGTAGAGTAGACGGTACTGCTGTTATTCTGCTTTTTGTTTGGACTTTGTGGATTTAACTTCCTTATAATGATTTGATTGTAATGTTAAAAAGATCCAGGAGTATAAACTGATGTTACTAATGTGTCTACCAAAAAAAATCGCAGGTTTGGTGCACTGTTGTACCACCAGATGACCAGCAGGTGTCGCTGCAGCCGCCCTCTGATTGTTCCACTGCATCGTCACCCACCCAGTCCTGCACCATCTCTACCTATGAAGTCCTTTCAAGAATTCTACCGAGGAAAGGGAAATGTTGCAGGTGATCAAGCAAATTACTTCAAAGTGTAAATTTAGTCTAGAACAAAAACAAGTCAACTTTAATGGTGTTGTGTTTTTACTGATGGCAGAAGCCACAAAGTTTCCCTTTTTACAACCAATTGTTATGGCTCAAAGTAAAAAATCTCCACACTTGTCTTTATGTATCTAAAATATAAGAGCAGATTGTACACCTATTTGAAAAGAAAATTCTGTCTTTATATCCGTAATGTTCTCTTTTTTTTTTTTTATAATGTAGAAATTTCCACAGGCAAAGGTTTTAATTTGAGATAATTCGTTACATGCCCAAAACTGATGTGTACACATTTCTAAAACATTTGCCAAACACATTTACAGGGCTTCTTGCTTGCACTTTAAAATCATCTAAAAATAATATCTAAACCGCCATGAAGCACTACCAAGCTGTCCTCTCGAATCCAGACAGCACAAATAAAAAGCAACTCAGGATATTAATGCAGTTCTAATCCGACACACCGTCCCTGTCACATCCCCGCTACTGAAATGTTCTCATTCTGAACCTCATCGCCTCGGCCCTTTCGACCGCAACACTCGTGTGTTCTTATTATAGAAGACCTTTATCTCCGTCTGTGTTGCTGTGTCCTTTGGGACGATTGTTCCACCGGAGCCGTTGGCACACGGACAAGTCAAGAGCCAGATGCCACCTCGGATAAGACCGCGCTGATATATTGTTACCTGACTTAGATTGTCACGGTCATGGGGTATGGGAGGAGGAATGGGGGAGGGGAGGAGGGGAGGGTGGATGTATGGACATCTGTCACATGCCACACACTTCCATGTCGAGTTATTTTTGTGTGTCATCACAAGCTTACAGGACACACGTGGATCCAGATAAAGTCGCGTGGACTTCAAACATATACAGGCTTTAATTTCAAAACGTATTATATCTCCTTACAAATTTTGTTTTTTCAAACATATATGCAGTGTCTTAAATACTTTAATATGAACCCATGACGTTCTCCATTACGCCAGCAGCCAGTATTGAAGACTGGCGGCCTTCTTTTTGTGTGTGGATAGTGTCTGTTTCCAAGTGATTTAAAAGGGATTTCCAGTATTATTGTCGAGATTTGGGAGAAGCAGACTTTTGGAAAGCATGACACCGTACGGGGAAAGGAGCGCAAGCCTTTTTTAAAAGAAAGTAGTCCGCTGGGAATCACTGTGTCTGGCATGATTTGTGTCTCTTCTCGCTTGTTAACAAAAACAAGAACTTCCCTTTTGTATTGAAGTCATTTGGTTGATTTTTTTTTGTTGTTGACAGTATAGTGTTTAAAACATAAATTGTGATGTAAAAAGACATGTCACATTGTAGGGGGAGTGCAGCACATTGCCCACCGCCTGACAAAGGACCTGAAATAATATTCCAGTACGATAAAAACGATAAAGTGCACGTGTAAAGAAAATCAGGTTTGTTTTAATCGTTTCAAATTAACTGATTCTATTAAATACGTCAGCCCCTTTGCTTCCATCTAATCTGTTTTGCTCGGCCCTGAGTACACCATAATTAAATCTGCTGGCCTTATTGGGTTGTTGGAGCAGCCCTGCTGCTTGTTCTCTGTATTCAGTGGTGCGCTACGTCAGCAGTATTAACCCCATGGTTAATACTGCTGACGTAGCGCACCACTGCCTCGGTTTCTATACTTTTATGTGGAAAGTTATTGTTTTTAAATGCTAATGCCTGCTGTAAAATCAGGACTTGGACCAAAAAAAAGAAGAATTGAGTGGGTTCAAATATTAAATTACCTTTTTTAAAGCGTCGAGGGATTATCTCGTGAGCCTGGCGTGCTCGAGCCCGGGGGCCCGAAGGGGTCAGCGAGCTTCTGCACTAAGGGACTTTTATTACTGTTTGTCTTTGGAAAATCAAAAAGCTCACTCAAATGCAGCGACGTCTTACTCGTGTTTTCTTTTGCTCCTGATCTCAGTCCGAGTCTTTTATTGTATTGAGTACCTGCCAATACCAAATCCGATCGGATATTTCATTGTATTTTACAGAGCAAACCAAGGGTACAATAAGCCCACATCAAAGTGTGTATGTTTGACAGCTGCGCAGCTCTGCTTTAAGAAGATTACGGCCTTCACAGCAGGTTTCCTTTAATGGTTTCCTAGTCAACTGTGTGCACGGTTAGCATTGTGGGTAATAGCTGGGAGCTTTGAGAGGGGCTTAAACAGTCCTCCTCCATCTGCATGAAACATCTATTAAAGTTCAATCAACAGCAGCGCTTATGGCTAATCTGTGACACAACTATGAACATTTAGTTTCGTAGTGAGGGGTTCTACATGTGTGTGTTCTCTATTAATCCATCAAATGAAAAATATAGCTGAGCTCCTATAATAACAAAGAGCATAGGTGTGATGTTTTTTTTTTCTTCCATTTATGTTGTATATAAAAGTATACAAAAAAATCAAAATATATTGTACTGTTAATGATGTCGTTACACATTGCAAACATTTGTTAATAATCCAGTCCTTACCGATGTATAATGTAAAAAATGTATTTAAATGAGCTTTCTTACTTATTAACATGTCGATTCTAACATAGGTTCACATACTTCACTGTTCTCATTTGGCTCTTTCAATTTCTCGTCCTTAGTTTCGGACACGGCGTCAGCCTGTGATTGTTTTGAGTACTGAGCCTTCACGTTAAAAACATCCCACTTCTCGGGAATCAGGCCTTTTTGGAAGATCACGTCCGCAAGGTAGGAGAACAGCAGGATCGACCCCAAGGCAGACAGCATGCAAATGGTCCTGATCGGGGAGCGCTGGATGTAAACGCCGTCCACCAGAATGCATCCTGGGAATTTGAGAATAGGCTGGAGCCCGATCAGCGGCTCCCCGCACAGCACCCGCAGCAGCACGCCCACCACGCAGCCCAGCACGGCGCCGTAGCCGTTGGAGATCTTGAAGAAGAGGACGCAGACGAGCTGCGGCAGCATGAGGGTGTAGGTGAGGTCGGACCGGAGCATCCAGATCATCAGGACGCTGTTGTCCAGGAAGGTGAGCGACGTGCCGGCCAGGCCCACGACCACCACCGAGAGCCGGATCACCCACTGGATCTCGCTCTCTGACGCCTGGAGGAGAAACAAATGGCCCAAAACAAGTCGTTCAGCACACGTGTACTTCCATTAAAGTGAACGAGTATAAGGATTTTAACCTCACCTGTGGCCTCAGGATGTTCCTGTAGATGTTGGCGGTGAAGATGGAGGCCGCGGACAGCAAGGCGGAGTCGGTGGATGACATCACGGCGGCGGCCACCGCCCCGATGCCGATGATGGAGATGTAGGTCGGGGTGAGGTGCTGCAGCACGAGGGGCAGGATGAGTCCCGCCTCCCCGCGCTCAAACGGAGACGGAGAACCGTAGGAAGTCATGTTCCAGTCTGAGGAACGCCGGGGAACAGGTGAGTGGAAGGAGAAAGACAGACGGACACAAACACACAGATTTGTATTCATTTCAAGTTGTGTTCGCTTCAATTAAAACATTTTTTTTTTAAAATCTTATCTTATCTTATAAACTTCAGTGACAACGAAGAAGTGCAACAAAGACACTAAATATATTTTCTCTACTTTCATGAATCTGATTGTTGTTTTGATTCAGATTAGGCTAAAGATGTGATTTAATATAATTTAGCAGAAGGGGATTCTAAAATCTTACATCCTGCAATGCACAAGGTTTATTACATTTTTTAAGTTATTATTGATATATTTCATAAAGCGATGCACCGATCTGACTTTTTCAGCCCCAATAACTATCCTGTCTTTCTGCCGAAAAATTATATGAAACAATATATTGCTTTCTTAGCTCGAAAACAAAATGTAACAAATAAATACATATCTTTTTCTGAATTGTTATTTATTAATAAAATAACAAATCTTACACCAGCTACTTAGTAAAGATCTAACAGGAATTACAAGTAAAGTGCAAAATGTTTTAATCCAGCAACAAATTTGTCCAAATTTAAACGGGATTAAATTTAAAGTCTATAATGTATTCAAACATAGAGTTTAATTAAAATAGATCGGTCCCATTGTCACGATATCTGAGCAAGCTATTGGAGTCAGAATTGGCCCGATATCCAATGTCGGTATCGGTGTACTCTGCAGATTTTAATTATGGAAAGTAAATAAACTGAGTCCGTCTACGGCCAAAAGGGAATGTGATTTAAGTCCCAGGTGTGAACATGTTTGAGCCAATGTGAAATGTCAAATAAAAACAAGCTCAAAACGTTCCATTTCACTCTGATCCTGAACCGTACTTGTTGAAGCAGCCGCGGCACCGAGCAGTATGGGAGGGATGCCCAACGTGGGGACGATGAACGCAGCAGCGAAGCAGGTGATCTTGGCCGTGGACGAGGAGGATGCTGACAGCGTCCTCTGGTGGAAGTTCTGAAGACCCAAGTTCCCCAAACCCTTGAAGAGATGGAGGACAAACAAAAGAAAGGGTAAGTCACATATAGCAGCAGGAAAGCAGTAGTTGGTTTTCCTGTTGGTAAAGCAATTCTCTATATTGTCTATATTTGTATTAACCAAGAGCCCCTCCTGGCCACCATCTGTGTTTGGATTAGAAACATTGGGAAACTATGGATAAATATTGTTTAATCAAGATGAACAGAAGAGTGTTTGAGGATTCAGAAGAAAAAAACATGAAACGTAAGACCTCAGTTTAAAAATAATAATCTTTTGGCAGAACAAATTATAAACTCGTTGACCTAAATGTAATGAAACACTAGGGTCACAAACCAGAGCTGGAGCGGCTCAATCATCCCTACCTTAAAAAACCCCTCCACCCCTTGCAGAGCACTCAGTACTGCTGGGAGGTAAAGTCCTTCAGTCTCCTTCACCCGAGCTTATTAACAGATTTAGCAAGACCTCTTTACACGGTGTCATGATTATCAGCTAATCTCGGCTGCAAATTGGTTTGGAAAACTTAAGCTAGCTGTCAAAGTCTCAACTGTGTCCGGTGGAGGAATTCACATCTCTGCAGGTTGTATTAAAAAAAAGAAACCGTAGGAGACTGTTTGTGTAACACCTGCAGTGCAGTCCAGCTCATTGCATAAGCTGGATAACAGTCTTATGAAAGAAAGGAGATATAATCTTCGAAAAGCACATTTGGACCCCTTCCAGCCCCGTCTGAGACTTGATATGCCGCCCGTGATTTAACAAAACAGTGAACCGGAGGACATGCTCGTCGGCATCCTGGAACAAACTTCACCTTTTTTTTTTTTTTTTATCATCGTCACCTTTAACACACACATGCAATCTTTCATGAGAACCCTTCCAGTCTCACCAGAAGCAGAAAGTTATCGATCCACCTCCAGGCTCTGTCTGCCCCCAGGGTACCGACCCACGGAGACTGGAAGGTGGAGTTGTAGGCTGTCTCGGTGATGTCCAACACGGCGGGGCCCATGATAGCGAAGGGAACACACATCCACTAAGAAACGACAACAAAAAGAGAAGACCTTTTGAAAACTTAAGTACACTAAAAAGCCTTCCGATTGCCAACAATAGAATAATGTCAGCTCACAAAGGACCTCATGTAAGACCAGTGAAGGCTCATTAAAGTTCATCATGAAGCAACATCATCATTCTATTGTCTCAGTTCACCCAAATAGTTGTCCAACCTATGTCTTTACTGTATGTGCTCTTACTATTGAGAGACACAGGGGTTGGTCATGCCGAGGTGAGGTACCTGTACAGTTTGCCTGTCTAACTCATACAGACAGACGGACACACACACACACACACACACACACACACACACACACACACACACACACACACACACACACACACACACACACACACACACACACACACACACACACACACACACTGGGCAGTGCTAACCGCTGAGCCACCGTCAATCCCAAACTTTTCCCAAAGATTGTGCAAGATTAATGAAACCTTTATTCAAAGCTAGTTAATAGTATACAATATAAACTATTAAATGAAAAGGCGGAAGCTGCTGACGTAAATCTATAAAATAATAGTAAAACATTTTAGAGAAATATGCTAAGAGTTAGATGAGAAGATCAATACAGTGTCAGGTCTTTGCATTTAACTAAGACTAGGCAACACAACTACTTGGTTAGATTTAGGCAACAACACTATTTGGTTAAGTTGAGGCAACAACACTATTTGGTTAGGTTGAGGTCACAAAATTACATGGCTCGGTTGAGGCAACAACACTATTTGGTTAGGTTGAGGCAACACAACTACTTGTTTAGATCTAGGCAACACAACTACTTAGTTAGGTCTAGGCAACACAACTGCTTGGTAAACATCTAGGAGGAATGAATGAATGAATGAATGAATGAATGAAAGAATTTATTTCGATCAGCAAGAAAAAAAAAATATATATATATATACACAACCAAAAAGAAGATAGATACCTGTGGCTGACCGAAAGGGTTAAGGCTGAAGCTATCTAGCTTATAAATGCCCTAACCTGAGACTGCTTTAACATTTGTTCCAAAGAGCCTAGTATATTAAACAAAAACAAACAAACAAAAATATAAACAAACAAACAAACAAAAATAAACAAACCACAAATTCAAGCAGTTGTCCCCATAATCTGTTACTTCTCATGCTCTGTCAATACCTTCAAGTCTATACTTCTCCAGAGTCATGTTTTTAAACTTTTTTTTGAATTGCACCAGGAATCTACATAGCATACAGTAGGCAACATATTCAATATGTAATATGTGCCTTGGTTGGGTGCCAATAGCATTGTTAGCTACGGGCACCTGGGTGCCATGTTATATAAACGTGGGTGGAAATAGCAATGTTGGCTATTCCGACCTGGTGTTATTATAGTATTGTTGTCTTCTGACACACCGGTGCTAATAGCATCTGCCATAAAGAATGGTTTCATTTGTACTATCAAAAATGGCATAGCCAAGCTTTAAATATGGGCCATTTAACCTAGCTTAGCATAAAGAGTAGAAGCAGGTGGAAACAGCTAGCTTGGCTCTTTCCAAAGCTCAAAAGTACATCGACCAAGACCTATAACACTCACTAATTAAACGTTCTTGTGTACTGTACGCACATAAGAAATGTAAGAAACAGATGGCTCGTGGAGATGCCAGGCAATGAGCAGAGGCCCAGATGTAAAGAGCGGGTGGATAGATAGTTCCAGCGCGTGACTCAGCCCAAAACCACAAATTGATGGTTTTTACATTTCTGTTTAAAAACACGAGACGCAACATGTCAATTACTGAGTTGCGAGGCCTATTTTTGAACTTCAAACAGAGCCAGAATTACAGTTGCATCCTTTTTCAAACACCTCCCCGGGTATAGCTCCGGGTTATAAAAACAACAAACAATCCACGGCCTAAAGGACGGCCAGGGTATACGATAGGAAGCAGCGAGAGTGGAAACTCACCAAGCTGATGAAGATGAGGATGAGCTGGATGATGTCTGTGTAGGCCACGGAGTAGAGACCTCCCATCAGGGTGTAGGTGATGGCCACAGCAGCCGAAATCCAGATGCTCACGGTGTAGGACAAATTCAGGATCACACTCATCGTTACACCTGTTATATGCACACACAAAAGAGTTTTACAACCACTGTGCATATGCACTCATTTACATATTTAAGATACTTGTGAGGAAGTGAAACCCTAATGTTGGCCATCACAGTTATGTGACACTAAAAACACCAAAGCTCTCAATGTCCCTTCACATATATCACTTTGTAATCTCTACATTTTCTTCAGAATTTTAATTTAGGCCGAGGGAAGCGAACACAAAGAGGAAACATTTGAAAACGTCCTTCCTTATCGGGATAAAAAATACTGCATTCAACAGGTGCACTGCTACACTGTTTGAGGTTGAGTGTAAACACAACTCTCCAGGGTTTTGTAGGATGGGCGAGACAGAATTTGGTTATCTAATCCGTAGTTAAATAGTTTGACAAGGGCAGGTTTGCATTGAACTTCTGCAGCTGCTTAATTGAGTCAGGAAAGTGAAGAGGAGAAGAGATCAAATCTAGAAGTAATTGTATCCTTATCTCAGTATTTGAATGCATTTTAAAGCATTACTGCAACACCATCTCGGACCACTCCTCTGGTTCCTGCTCTGACTTCAGGTCTTTGATGGAGTTATTTCAGACCAGCCGTGCAATTAGATAAAGGCTTGTGTTTCACTCAACACCTCAGCAAAGAGCTGCGATCAACAGCTGCTCCGCTGCCAGGGTCAACACACAAGTATCAAATGAATCACACCCACACATCCAGGCAGTCTTACCTAATCCTATGAGTGTTCCTGTTACCCACATAATCTCGGATACGAGCGAAGCCAGAGACAGAGCGGCCGTCGGTACTTTTCCATATTTGATCTGGAAAGGATCCATCATGGTCACATATTTGTTGTTTCTCATCGGCTCGGCGAAGAACAGGCCACCTCAATGGATAAAAACAAAGACATAGAACGATTTTTGATTAATTGGCTGAATGTATTGAAGCGGTTATTTGTCATTTGTATGTGTGTGATCAGCATTCTGGTCAACGTCCGGCTTTTGAATAAAAAAAATGAATTAGTTGAATTGTCCAACTTTTGGCAAAACACTAGATTTATTGTTTAAATATTCCTATTAAATTCCCCCTGAAGTAGTTTCACCCTTTTCAACAGGAAACCGTTACACAGAAGTGGTAAGCCACGAAGATGCTGACGCAATAGATGACTCTATTTTTTTTTCTTCTCTTAGTGTGACTGTTTCATTTCATAAAGCACAACAAAACTGCCTAATAGTCAAGCATATTGAGTACGCAATCACAGGACATAAATTAAAATGAAAAAGTGTGTCACTGTAATACGTATCCACATTGATTTCAGTGGGCATTCATCAGGTTTAAGAGGATAAATCTTTCTCTTCTCATGTGACTTTTCATGTGGAAGAGGAATGCTGTTTTTTCTCTGCTAATCTCCAGACATAAGGGAAGCTGTGTTTTCACTGATCAAAAGTGTTGTTACTATACACTGTACTTTGTTGTGCATTTCAGGAGATTATGTGTGATGAAGTGCTATAATTACCTCTTTTGAGAAAAATTTCTCTTAAACTGCCTTAGTTCTACCTTAGTACCAGATTTCCCACATTGCCCAGCAGGCCTTTCCGTAGTTTCCAGAGAAAGGGAATCACTACACCTTAACTATTATGCAGCCATAGCAACACAAAATACAAAGATAACAGTGTCTTAATGCTGCTTTCACATAAACTAAAGAAAAGTTGAGCCAAGTCTGACAGTGTAGAGCTGAGCCAGCCCAGTCTGAGATGTCCTAAATCAGGCGTGTCAAACTCATTCACCCTGGGACACATCCGCATTAGGGCCGGTTGTAACTGTAACACTGTATGAACTACTCCCTGACATATTGTTAAATAACTGTCTTTGCATTTGATTATTGTTTATTCAAATGTAAAAATATAAGTAAGCAAATTTCTCCCTTTATTACAACATAAATCCATTTAATTTAGGGTTAAGAAACCCACATTACTCTATCAAAGATCAAACACACGTTATTACATTAGCATTTTGTGTCACAGTTAAGGAGAACATAACTGGTCCAACAAATAATTGTGAGCTGCTAAGAACATTTGTCCTGGTCTGGCACACACCTCACACACCTTTATGTGGTCTGGCACACACCTCACACACATGTATGTGGTCTGGCACACACCTGGGGCTCACCTGCTCACATACATGTATGTGTCCTGAGATACACCTGGGACACACCTGCTCACATACATCGAAGTGGTCTGGGACACACCTGCTCACATACCTTAGCGTGCACTGCTAGGAAGCTTGCGCGATTTCTTCCGCCACAATGAAGCTAGCTTCCTCAGCAGCAGCATTTATGGCTGTAGCTTTTGTGAATATATTCTGCTGCGATTGCAGTCTGCCTTTTAACTCTTGGACAATTTATGTTTTTCTTGGAGGCTAAATGTAGCGTACTTGACTCTGTGTTTGATGTCAAAACACCTGCAATCCTTCATCATTGCCGCATAACACAGAGGACTTACTGGTTTGTCTACTTGAAGCACAAACTCGGCCTTAAATGGCCTTCTGTCTGCATCAATCTTTCTCTTCTTGAACATTTTGAGATTATTTGTCGATCTTTTTCATCTATTTCACTTGTCTTTCGATAAACGCCGATATGGAATCACTGCTTTCTCGCGGGAGGATGCCGTTCATTTGCGGGTCACAAAATCGACATGCATTGCGGGAGATGTAGTCTATGGTCACTGCACTCTGTAAAGCAGCATAGACTTACATTTTAAGACGATCATATGCCTTTCAGGCTGTCGCGGGCCACATGCAACTAAGTGGCAGGCCTTGAGTTTGACACCTATGTCCTAAATGGAAAAGAATGGTATCAAGATCATTTATTTTAAATTTTTACCTAAACTGTATTACAATTATCAAATATGTACAATTTGACCTCAGCATTTAACCCATCTTGAGCATTTAGGAGCAGCGGGCTGCTGTAATGCGCTCGAGGTGCAGCTAGGTGTTCATTGTCTCACTCAAGGACATTTATACGTGTGGTGGGGATGGAAACCTCCAACCTTTTGGTTAGTCAAGACCACCGGTCCACAGTGGGTCTCTACCTTTCGGTCCTGACAGTTTTGATTTATTTTTTTGCCCAAGGTCGCTGCTAGCAAACTTGAGAGACTGTTTTGCATTGAGATGCAAAATTCGTTCTAATTTACAAGCGCAGGTAATGCTCCTTTTCCATGTTATGTTGTCGTCATATAACAAGCAAGCGTCCTCATTTTAGGTGTGAAGTTTCATGCATAAAATATGTGGGAAGATATTATAATTGTGTCACATTGTGCCATATTATTATATTGTTTTCTCAGTTATAATCCTTGTTGTTTTAGCAAATAGTGCAACATTTCTGCAGAACTCTCCTTCAGTCTCTTCCACCCTGAGGACTGTACTGAGTGAGTGAAGAATATTCAGGGCAGTTTTCTTTTCATTATTTTTTTGACTCCGACTTGACCCCCCCCCCCCCTCCATTTGAAATTGAAGTGGTCCTCATTAGAGGCGGGACATTATTCACATATCCACAAGAGGTCACGTACGTGCCTGGAAAGCATAAACATAGGTTGTTTTAAAGGGCCGGTGTGTCGGATTCAGGAGGATCTATGGGCAGATATGGAATATAACAGTTATAATGTTTTTACAAGTGTATAATCTACATAGCGAGACCTCTTTGGACAAACCCAACTCTGGCTCTAGAGATAGCCTTTTGCGTTTTTACGTTGCCTGAACGCCACGCGCTTGTGAAACTGTGGGTAACGTGAAACGCCGTCTGAATTTAGTTTCTCCTCAGGTAGGCGAGGCAAAGGGAGTTTTCCCTCTGAGGCAAATTTGTATTTTGTGTTTTTGAGCTTTATGCAAAATATTTAAACTGAATTTAATTGAAGGTCCTGAAAGATAACACGGCGTTGCTGCGATTTCTGTGGTGATTGGATGGGCATTCAGACGGTATAAAATATGGACGCCGTCTCCGTGACTCAAAGTCTTAATTATGCCTTATTTAAACAGATGAGTTGTATAATAATTCAGCCTCAAGTGGCCATTTTGAGGAACTGCCCTTTTTTGGGCCCTTTTTTTTTCTCAGCATCACAGTTTTCCTCTTGGTTGCAGACCTCAACCTCACCGCTAGAGGCCACTAAAGCCAACACAAATGGACCTTTAAATATGTTAACCTCCAGCAGATGCTGTTTTTATTTTTTTCTTCTTCTCCAAATAAGGACAATCTCAAGTCGGGACCAACTGTACATTATAGCCCTGCTTTGGGGATGGGGAGCTAAGAATAACAAAGTCCATTTTTATCCACCCAGCGTGGGTGCGTAATGATCATTGCAGCCTCGTGGGGCCACCAGTACAAAATGAAACCAGTGACACTGGAAGTGCTCGACGCCACACACGCACGCACGCACACACACACACACACACACACACACACGCACTCAGGACTTTAAAAGTGAAAGCTCACCTATGATGAAGCACATGGTTGCTGCGATGGGCATCACGGCCCAGATCAGACCCATGGACGGGTTGTAGACCGCCTCCGCCGTGCCCACGATGAATCCACCTCCGACCCATGTCGCTGTTCACACCAAACACAGACCCGATCACACACACGGGCAGAGGCAGGAAGGTTGAGCTTGCTGCTGCTGTCAAACTCAATCATGCCTGTAACCGGAGCGACTATAAGCCCCTTACTGGGACGTAAGGTGATATTTCTATCTTGGATTTATAAGAAATATATCACCTTTCAGGACTCAAGGTGGAGGAGCCGGGGCCTGTCTACTGCAACTTTAATAAGGGATTAATTTTTTAATAGGGGGGTGAATTTGCTGTAAATTTAATGAGCAATTACTTTATAAAACACCCCCCCGTGTCCTGAAAGTGAGCCGACACGAGTGATTTGGGCTGAGAGTCATCATCATCATCATCATCATCATCATCATCATCACGATATGAGAAAGAAGTGGCATAAGGATGAGGCGACATTTCATACGGATTCATTTCCTCCTGTATGGACTACCGCCATAACTTTCCGTTTCTTTTGTCTCGCCACCCGTTATTATAGGCACATGACTCATAATGCGTACGCACCATGTCTGCACAATTCCATTGATTGGATTTTTATTACGAGACGCCACAGATAAATTGATTAAATAATAACGCCGAGCTGTTCATAAATAACAATAAGTCAGATCATCTTTTTTTTTTTCTTCCTTTCCCCAGAACGCGCATAAAGGGCGAGATGACTCCCTGTCGTCGCGCCGCACCGTGTGCCGCAGTTTTACTCGCCTGTCATGGTGAAGATGCCGACGACCAGGTTGATGCCCCGGTTGCCCAACAGAGCCATGTCGGTCTTATCGCCGTCGCTCTTCTTGGCTTCCCTCTTGGACTTGAAGGAAGCCCAGATGCCGATGCCGAGGACCAGCAGGTAGAAGAAGACCATGACGGCCACGCCGGGGATGTTGAGGGCCATGATGAGGCTGCGGGATTCCGTCTGGAGCACTGAGCGTCTGCCGGGCAGCCTGGATGATACAACACATCCCTCACTGCTCGCACGGCGAGCACAGTCATAGAGGGGGGGAAGGAAGAGAAAAAAAAACTGTTCCGACGCCTAGCGGCGGCGGCGGGTACTGCACATCCGCAGCAGACAGAGCCGTCAAGGTGAAACACACGCAGCACGCCCGAAAGGCATCGGTCTATTTTCTATAAAGCACATAATCGGAGTGTTTTATGCAGGTATGAGGGCGCGAAGCACATTTCAACCGCTTCTGTTTGTGTATGTGGGTATGCCCTTTGCATTTATGTTGACTACCGTTTATCCGATCTAGGGGAGAGAGAGAGAGAGAGAGAGAGAGAGAGGGAGGGAGGGAGGGGGAGTTGAGCCAGTGCTTTTTCCTTTTTTTATTTTTTTTGTAAGTTAGAATGTAACAATGCCCATGCCATTCAACCATGCTGATACTCAGTCACACCCTCTTTACTTTAAAAGAATACAATTACATATCCACAGTTTTAGCCTGCGGCGTGTAAGTTTTGCTCTTTTGTTATTTTTATATTCTTGCGTTCCGATTTCTATTTATGGCAAGTACTAAAGTACAAAAGGCATATTTTTGGAACACTTATTTTCGGGCCTCAGTTGACGGGTGTCAGAATGCTTGTTAACAGTCGGTGTTTCCAGATCAGATTTCCAATTTCCAGCCCCAATCACAATTTAAAAACAGGCCCAGCTCAATAATAAAAACACCCTTAAATCATAACCTTGCTATAAAAAAATCGTAAAGGGATTAATGCGATAGAAAACACATCATATGCATACAAAGCTTCATATCTGCATTAAATAACCAAAGATAAAATGTGAGATGAAAAGGCTGTCGCCACCCACAAGGAGTGCGGTCAGACACAAATACACACATGCTTAGTTCAATGTCAGCGACCATGAGTTCAAGGTAAGTAGGTACTCCTTTATCCCCAATGAGGAGCATCTCATGTCAATCAAACGTTTCTCGAATTCAATTTTGTATCTGTTTTTGACCCTAAAATGACAGCTTGTTTAGTTATATTGTTCATTGTTCCATTGTTGATAGTTCCTGCCTTGATACAAATCAACAAGAACAAAGCATATTAAAAACCAGACTGAGCGATTGTTATATAAAACTGTAAATCATAGCTTGTTTTATGAAACAAAAAGAAGAGCCCAAAACTGCTGTATTTGGATGTATTGAACACCATAAGTAATATACGTAGTACGTGAAAAAATGAAAATGTAGATATGCGCAAATATGGCCCAATGCAAATTTTGGAGACCTCGCCTGAATGTTCTCTGTACTAAACCCTCTCTAACTTTGTTCTGCTTCACTTTATCAAAGTCAAGCTTTGCAGAGAGAATGTTCACATAGTCTGCTATGATTTGGGTTAGAGAATGTTCACATATGGTGCTATGATTTGGGTTAGAGTTGGACCTTACAGCTGCATCATTTCAAAGAAATAATCATCCTGAAAGTGCTTTTTTTTTCTAGGCGGACCTGCAACCTTTTAATTTTGTTCTGTGTGTCATCTTCATTCACTCTTAACCAGTAACATATAGACTGATATTTACGCATCTGAACAACATCTCACCTTTTTATTATTTTATTTTTTAATAGATTTGACCAGCCATCCACCCCTCCCCCCACCCAGACCTCCCTGTTGCTGCAACCCCCATCATCTGCACCCCCTGTGGATTACTGCCCCCCCCCCTCTTCCTCCACCTCCCCATCTTCCACAGCACTCGGCTCCCCTTCACACCTCTCATACTCAGCACTCTACAACCAGCAACCCACTCCAACACCTCACAGCACCCCACCCCCCAGCGTGTCCCTTAACCAGGTGAGGAAGGAACTGAGGAGGATCAAGGTGAGGAAGGCCACGGGTCCAGACGGCATCAGCTCAAGGCTCCTCAAATCCTGCGCAGACCAGCTGTGCGGGATAGCGGAGCACATCTTCAACTTGAGCTTGAGGCTGGGGAAAGTACCACAACTATGGAAGACGTCCTGCGTGGTACCAGTACCAAAGACCCCGCGGCCCAAGGACCTCAACAGCTACCGGCCGGTGGCGTTGACAGCCCACCTGATGAAGACCCTGGAGAGGCTGGTCCTTGCCCATCTCCGCCCTCTGGTGAGTTCATCCCTGGACCCACTTCAGTTCGCCTACTAGTCTGGCATCGGGGTGGACGACGCCGTCATCTTCCTGCTGCAGAGATGCCTCTCTCACCTGGAAAAGGCTGGAAGCACTGTGAGAGTCATGTTCTACGACTTCTCAAGTGCCTTCAACACCATCCAGCCTCTACTTCTGAGGGACAAGCTGGAGCAGCCCGGGGTGGACCACCACCTGACTACATGGATCCTGGACTACCTCACCAACCGTCCACAGTATGTGCGGATACGGGAGTGTGAGTCAGATCGGGTGTCCTGCAGCACGGGGGCCCCACAGGGAACCGTTCTGGCTCCATTCCTCTTCTCCATTTACACCTCGGACTTCAACCACAACTCTGCCAACTGCCACCTACAAAAGTTCTCTGACGACTCTGCAATCGTCGGCCTCATTTCCGCAGATGATGACAGGGAATACAGAGAACTGAACCAGGACTTTTTAGGATGGTGCCAGCGGAACCGCCTCCAGATAAACTCCAGTAAGACCAAGGAGCTGGTGGTGGACTTCCGCCGGGGTAAACGCTCTCCTCCGGTACCGGTGAGCATCCAGGGACTGGACATTGAGATCGTTAAATCTTATAAGTACCTGGGTGTCCACTTGAACAACAAACTGGACTGGTCCGACCACGTACACGCTCTTTACAAAAAGGGACAGAGCAGACTCTTTCTGCTAAGGAAACTGAGGTCTTTTGGGGTGCAGGGAGCACTCCTGAAGACCTTCTTTGACTCTGTGGTGGCATCAGCCATCTTTTATGGAGTGGTCTTCTGGAGCAGCAGCATCACGGCAGCTGACAGGAGGAGACTGGACAAGCTGGTAAAGAAGGCCAGCAGCGTGCTGGGGCGTCCTCTGGATACCGTGGAGGTGGTGGGGGACAGGAGGATGATGAGTAAGCTCTCATCCATGATAAGCCACGCCTCCCACCCCATGCAGGACACTCTAGCAGCGCTGCACAGCTCCTTCAGTCACCGGCTGATTCATCCCCGGTGTCTGAGGGAGAGGTACCGCAAGTCTTTTCTTCCCGCTGCGGTCAGGCTGCACAACCAGCTGAGCTCCCAGTAGACCACTCTGACAACCGAACACTTGAACTGAACTTGGTCACTTTATCATTGAACTGAACTTGGTCACTTTATCATTCACCTGGTGCAATATCATTACGTATATTACGTGTATTTACGTGCAATACGTTTAAGTACTTTTCTATTCAGTCTGTATATTAATATTCTCTACTGTTTTACTGCTCATTTATATTTATTTATATTACTTGTTTCTACTGTATTATTCTTCTTTTTATTCTTTTTATTCACTTGTGAGCAAGGCTGCTGTAATCCTGTAATTTCCCCACTGAGGGACTAATAAAGGATTATCTTATCTTATCTTAAATTATTCAAATAGCCCTAGTGGTTGCAGAGATGCATCCTTTTTTGTTTGGGTATGCAATTTTCGAGGAAAGGGCCTAAAAATAGGTTGGTTTTCTATGAAATAGGAATCAATGCGCCTCCATTTCCACCCTTGAGCATATTTGAATTGTATTCAACTATATATTTGTTTATTCTTTTCTTTAACGGATTACAGACGGTACACAAAAACATATTATTTTGTTTGTGGCCGCTTCAGGAACATTGTCTCTGCCGTACGACATACAACATGCAGTTAAAACAGATACATGAACTAACAGTTTGTATTTGCACCCGGGCCAAATTGAACATGCTACTTCATTTAGAAATAGTTAGCTAAATATACACAGCCTCCAGCAGGCTACATTTACACGCACAGGATCTAATGTGTGCCTGTGTCGGGTGAAAATAGCATTGTTAGCGAAAAAAAACACCTGGGTGCTCTGCCATGTTATATACACCCTGGTGTAAATAGTATAGTTGGCTTCTGACAGCTGTATGCTAATAGCATCCGTCATAAAATAGATTATGGTATGAATGTTTCACACATGTCCATCAAGTTTTCATTGCAATGAATGAATGTAAACAAAGCAAGTGTCTAACACCAGTACAAACTAGCATCACAGCTAACCTCGTTATTATAACCAGTGATATCATAGTTGGTGAGGTTATGGCGACTATACACTTTAATTAAATGCAGTTGATTCAGACCAGAATGTGTATAAATGATTAAGGGCCTTCATGTCTGTTAGATGCATTTATCAGCTGTTGATGATTCATATTTAATTTTCTGTCCCCTAGACTAGGCCTGTGTTTATTTATGTTTTATTTACAATTGAACGGTTATTTCCCTGATACCCTTAAGTCTTAATACAATGATAATATGTATTTAATTCACAGAAAGTATCCAGAAATTGCCTTTACCACATGGTTATTTCCTACCAATCTGTGTCCCTGTAGACCTCAAAGGCAGTAGCAATACTTATAGAAATATTACTTTAATATTAATATATAATATTGAATGTAGCAGTGGGTGTCCAGCAGGCCCACGACAGCAGGGCACATCCCCCGATCCATAGAAACCTGCAACAACAAAAAAGCACTAAGGCACTTTTATTGTGAAGGAGTCTCAGGAAACACAATGTATTTTTCACCAAGGTTAGTGCTGACAGCGACTGCTCATCAAAACTGTTTCCGCAAAACAGTGATTTTTCATCAATGGATTATAAGGAAGTTATAATTATGTATAATATATGAAATGCCTTAACACCGTCTTAACTCAAAGTCAGTTTACTGCCTTTTACTGCCTTTTTCTGGAGCTTTCAGCAGCATGTCATGGTCTTAATCAGCAGAGGGAGGTTAAACGGAAGGACACCTGGTACCTTGTTCATATATATGTCTTATTAAACATGGGGGTTGCTCTGGGAGGACTTGGACTCGTACATCTCTTTTTTTTTTTTTTTTTAAACAGAAAACACCATGCTTGTATAAGAAGCAGCAAAGATGAACACATAAGCCTACACACTAAGACAAATGTCTGCTATTTAACTCCTCAACAGCTCTCAAAACCATGCAGGGTTGGTTTATTTCTCTTTTATGCGTTGATACGTTTCTACCTCTCAGAGCCCTTTCATACTCTGACTGCGTTGTCGGTCCCCTAAATTAAAAACATGGGTTGCATTGCGACGTAAAAACGCTTCTATTTTTGTCATAGTGTGGAGGAACTGATGTGACCTTCCCCCACAGCTCAGCGAATGAGAGCGCTGCCACTTCAACTGCAGATAAATATACTGTGTCAACAGTAAAGTAAACTATAAGCACAGGAGGCCAGCGGCACATCCTTTTGAGATTGTGATATTGATAACTGTGGGTGGTAAAAGTAGAATATATTAAATAAACAGATATCGGCTAGCATAAGAAATATAAACATGAGATGAGCACGAACAAAGAATCAGCAGGATTCATATTGTCTGCAGGTTATTGAGACCGCAAAACCACTAACATCATGCTGTTTTTCCCATGATGCAAAGCAAATGGGAGACTGTTGGTGCTTGCAATGGCGCCATGCTGCAGCAGTTGTGCAGTGCGCAGCGTTTTTTCTTTTTGAAGCTGTTGTTTTATCGCCACTACTGACTTATTTTTTTAAACTGATCTGCGTGTTACAAAAGCATCAATGACCCAACCTTTGTCCACTTTTTATGTGGGCTCCGAGTCCCAGTACGGCCGCAAGTTCCCCCTGCTGTTGCGCAACAAAGGGCATGTGACTTATACAGGGAACTATAGAAACTAGTTAAAAGGAACTTAAAAATTGTGATGATCAGCTGACATATATATTCTGTTACATTTTCACTTCATCAATCCAACTCCGTACAGTTCCTTGTATTAAGGATGCCATAATTGTACCTGTGCCCCCCCCAAAAAAATCAAGTTTTAAAGTAATTTAACAACTATAGGCCTGTGGCGCTTGCCTCTCTCTTTGTGAAATTATTTGGTATTGCGTGCGAAAGACATGTGAGGCGTCATATGATAATATGCTACTGGCCTATAGTTGCATCGTTGCATCAACGATGACTAATCACATCCCAGTAGCAGCGGAAGTCACGGGGTGCGGCGCGTCCTCCTTCTTAGACATTAATGTGTCAAAAGGAAATGGATGACAGCAGATTATAGGAAGATACCTATACGTCATGTCTCCTGTGGTGATCAATGATCAGGCCGTGCAGTATAGTGCAAATACCTCGGCACTCTAATTGATGACAAGCTGACCTTCTGGCTTCTTGTGGAGGCTGTGTAAAGAAAATCCCATCAGCACATGCACTTTCATCAGAAGCTTCGACGGTTTAATGTTGACAATGCCATCATGATGAAAATGTTTCCTGCTTCACTGATCATCAGCCCTCATGTTTACTTACCTTTTTTTAAAACAGAAACTGACTGCAGGGTGCGGTGGAAAATAATCGTTTTAACCTCCTTGTGAGAAATGAACGTGATGAGAAAGCTCTCAAATGTCTGTTGAGTATTTTAATAAACACGTAGACACATATAATAATTCAGCTGAATGGATAGAGCTCCTTCCCCACGGATGGTTCGGCGTTCTCACCACGAGAAAAGGTTTATCAGAGTATATACCGTAAAAGTTGGGTTACGAGCCGCTACTACCTTCGGTCAGTGTCCCCGTTAGCTCCCCACTGTAGCCAGCTGGGGCTCCTGCTAGCGCTCCATTACTTCCCCGCTAACTTCCGCTAGCTCCCCGACAACCACCGAAGGTAGCAGGACCAGGCTCGACACCTGACTTGGGCAGAGGGGACGCGGGCAGTAGCAGCAGCGGCGGCCAGTAGCAGCAGCGCTAGCAGCAGCAGCACTAGCAGCAGCGCTAGCTAGCGCTACTCCTAGCTTGCTACAGCGGGGACACTGACTGGAGGTAGGAGCGGCTTGTAACCCGACTTTTACGGTATGCATTGCACATTATCTCCACCCTCCCTTCGCAGGTGTCCTCCTCTCTCCGCCGAGTCACACAAGGTCAAGGGCCCAGCTTTGGTATGTGCTTGGTATGTGCTGCTGTCTCCAAGGAAGAGCAGTCTGCACGCACATAATGTTCAGAGTTAAGCGATACAAGTTACATCTAAAAATGTAGACATGATAAGTTTCTACAACACAGGGTATTATTAAAGTTTGCAGTAAAGTATAAGGCACAACTGTGAATGACCTTCTCCCCTGTTAAAAATTAGGACTTTGAAGAAGGGTCAATCCGTAGCCCTTTAATTAAGCCCTAACCCTAACCCCTAATCCTATTTATTGTTTGAGTTGTGTTTAGAGGTTATACATGGGGATTGTGTATTATTATAGCCCTGATTTTTATGTTTAATTTGATACTTAACATGTTTTTTATTTTTTATTTATACCATGTTTTTTTCTTGATTTGTACCATGTGGCCTGATATAAAAGGGTCCCCATACTTTACGGGCAGGATGTTATATACCTGTTTACCTTATGGAAGATTACCAGAAACCATTTTGATAGTACCGGGGATTTTAAATAGTTTTCCTTGTAGATTCAGGTGCCACACACTCAGATGTAAGAACAAAAGATTTGCCTCACCCTAAACTTAGCGGATAATAGTCTAATCTGTCGGAGCCAAAGAATGTCAAAGAAAAAATTCACGGTTCCACTCGCACGTGAACATGGCGATAAGGAGCTCCCTTCAGTGAGAACTAAGCATGCGTTTGTGTCCTCATATGTCTGCCCTGTAAACTTGTTAGACTTGTCACTGACAATAGGAATCAGCTTGATTTCAAAGTCGTACGCACTCCCACCAACATGACCATGGTCCGAAATAGCCCTATCGCACAATTGTATGTGTATCAGTGGCTTATCCCCATTCCGGTGGCTCGGGACATGAGACATCACTGTGCCCTTGTCGTGCCTAAGCCCGACCACATGAACCTCCCATACATACATGCACTGCACACGTTTCTCGAGGCAGAGACAATGCTTTTGAAAAAGTGTTCTTCCATGATTTGAATGACACTCTCCAGTGACACTCTCATCAGAGAAGTGCCGTTTCTGTTATCCTCACAGGCACTCAAGGACAGCTGTTCAAAGTGGCCGCCGCCCACCCACGCTTCACCTCGTCCAAGTGTCGGTCTGATCAGTGGAGAGACTTTGGACCTTTTGTGCGTTAATATCAGTCTATCACAGATTGGCAGGCAACATGTGATCCTCAGGTGATGTATTAGCCGCACACAGGTATTTACTAGAAACCATTACCATTACATACTCAAACATCCGCCTTACGCTCTGTGTTTGATGTTGACGAGCCACACACTGCCTCACTTCCTGCTGATGCCTCCAGGGGTTTGTCCAGGACTTACAGGCAGTTAATGCAGAAGTCCACTCCAGAGCCTTCACTGGTCCAAATCCATGTACCATTTTGTCTCAAGTATCATCAGATGCAGGTTTTCTGTCGTTGTCAGTGCCACTGTGCACCCAGACAGTACATTTTGGACAGTACATATACATTCACTGGCCTCTGTCAGGCCTACTGTGAGTCACCTACCCTCTACTGTACAATGAGGCACTTAGAGACAGCATAGCACCCCTTGTGTTGACTCCAGGCACTGCATTGTGGCATTATGATGACAGGAACAGTGTGAGGCAGACACAGTGACCCTTTTGAAACACCTAGCCGCTGAAGGACATAAAGCTAGCTAGCCTCCCCGAGTTACAGTTTGTGCAGCAACAGGTAACATTATTGGGATATGACATGACGCATTTCTTCTATCGTAGACTTGCCGAAACCTCTGACTAAGAAACAGCTAGTGTAATTTTTATGAATGTGTTCTTACTGCCTGTCTTTCATCCCTAATTACGCTCCTCTGGAGACTCCCCTTGGCGCCCTGATCCAGGGTAAAGGCCTCTCCTCGCATGACAAACTGACCTCATACCTCATGCAGTGTCGCTCATTCTCCTTGAACACAAAACGTCACGCTTATCAGCCACGAGATGGCTCCGTCATCGCGCCATCTCACACGACTCGGCTGCAATGTTCTTAACCCTGCTTCTCTTCTTCCAGGCCCTGAGGATGGCGAGGAGCACGACTGTTTGAACAGAACTCCACGTTCTGGGCACTCTTCGTCCGGACCTCTCTGAAACTCTTTTGTCTGACCATGATCTCATCCTCTATGTCGAGGGGTCCGCATCACGTGACCCATCCACAGGATCTAATCGTGTTGGTTTTTGCTTTTGTGGCAGATTGTGCCGCCCTCATGTCTGGTCCTCTTCCTCGCCGTTTCTCTACACAAGCAGCCGAATTGGTCGCTCTAACAGAAGCATGTAAAGCCACAGAGGGTAATCTGATGGTAAACCTTGTCTCCATAAACATCTCTTTTCTCACGATGCTAAGTTATCGCATGATACCATTGTGTCTTGTAACTAAGCTGACCTAGCGTTCCCTTTGCCTGCCCCGGCCTAAAGCATCATGTTCCAACACAGTCCCCATCCTGGTCCCTCCCTGTATAACTCTGTGTGACGTCTTCTCTTGAGTGCTCACTTCTACAGACGCCTCGCAACTCTGTATTTATTCAGCTTAAAAAGACTCAACAGCGGGTACGGTCAAATTTGCCAACACACCCTGCTGCCATTGGCCTCTTAAATAACTCAATGTGATCTTTCAAATGTGCTCATTGTACATAGTTTTTTTGATTCTCATGTGGTTGTGATAGGAATTATCTTGACTAACATTACCCTGATTGACCCTGGGCCTTTTCACAGAAACAATACACAGTATCTCTAAACCCCTGCTGGCCAGAGGCCAACTGTAACAAGGTCTGAACACATCATCTGCAAATACGGACTGAAAAGAGCCAAAGGGGGGTCAACGTGTTGTAAAAGAGCAGTATTTAACATTCTGAGCATTAATATAGCAGAAAACCGCTTTTATCTCTGTAAAGATACTGTGTAGTAATGTCCGCCATGAGCAGAGAATGAAGTCGCTCTCCCTCTGTGTGTGTCCGAGCTCGCCCTTGCTTCATTCACGAGTCGCTCGTGCTTTTGTGGTGCGGTTGCCCCGCCGCTCAGCTCAACGCCCGCCGCTCTCTGCACTGTGGTCGCATGGCAGTTACGGCTGATAACGGCGTCGTAGCCGAAGATGAAAGCAGCTGACTCGCCGGTGACATGTCGAGACCCGTTGAGAGGCAATCAAGATGCTCCCAATCTCCATTCTAGGCTCCTAATTTAAGGGAGCGAGGAAGCAGAAAGACAAAGCTTTGATGTGTTTCTACATGTCAGGGGACCCGCACACTTTATCTACCGCTGCATGAGGCCGGTCAGAGCCCATTTACTGTTTTTGGTTGATTTATAGTTTATTAGTCATAGTCACTACACCACTACATCATTCTGGAGCAGTAACATTTATTTTGTTCCCTTGAAACCTTCTTTGATAATTTATTTTTAAATCGGGAAGCCATTATCACTTGTGATAGCAGTCTCTCTACTTAGGTATCAAGCCGACTGTATCTTTACATATTAATGTTTTAAATCCCATACATTGCACCGATCATGGCATAGTCCAACATAACACAAAGCTAGACTTCTCTACCTCCAGAATTATAAATCTGACATGTTGTTTTTTCATCCTGCCTTCAATCCCATTACTAGAAGTATTTTCATTTGGTCCTAACTGTTAATCATAATGATTCATTGCTGGTTGTATAATTGAAGTACACTATATATAGCCAGCTACTGGCTGTTTGTCTTTCAGTGTTTATGAGGACGCTCCTCGCATGCCAGTGGCCATGAAAATGCTCATGTGACAAAACGACCCTGTCAACACGACAAACAGCTGTGAATTTATTGCACCGGGTGAGAAATCCAGCCTGTGAGGCCGCTGTTTAAAGGAAACAGCGTTCAGCGATTCACGTGTCACACACTGCAGCCAACACCTTTACTACTAACAAGTGGCACGCCCCAGTATCACATTCTTCAGATTACAAAGTACTTCAGATTACAAACCAGCGGCAAGGACGGTTAAACATGTTTCCTGATTGTTTTCTCTGTCGCCATTTTATTTTGGTGAACGTAGATCGGTTTGTGTCTCCTTCACATGAACAGTGTGTGCAATATTTCAGTTGTGGTTCATGTGGTCTTGTCGAATGCGTTTCCTTCCTCACAAAACATGTGGCACGCTGATTTTAAAGATATAAATATATCATTATATTCTGAATCATTTCCATCCATATGCTGCCTACAGTGACTCCAGGGCCAACAGACGGTGTGTGTGTGTGTGAGTGTGTGAGTGTGAAAGCATAGTGTGCATTATGGAGAGATGGATATAAGCCTATAGCGAGCCAGTTTTTTGGTGATGCAATCTCTGCATTGCTTCAATAGGGGTGTGTAATGATTTGTATTTGGTGCCAGAACCATCATAGAATTAAACCGCAGTCGGAAGTGATGCATTATTGTATGTAAATCAAGCGTGGCTGATGTTTGTGCTGATTGGACGGGGCAATAGTTGAGTTGTGATGGTGCTCGGGGGACAGCCTTGAAGAGGTCTTGTTGCCAAGGGGCTCCTTGGCAACATATTGCTCCTTAACACTTCTCATCAAAACGTTGGTAACCTCAGAGGTAAAAAAAAAAAAAGAAGGTAAAAAATTGAAAACTTTTAAATTAAAATGTCACTTTGCCACTGATACCAACGGTTACTTTCTTATTTAGACGAGGATAGATGTCCTGTGGAGACAGGGAGGCATGTCACCCTTAATAATGTCATACTCAATTAATTTACATTTTTCAATTCAATTTATTTGCATAACCCAAAGTTTGCCTCAGAGGGCTTCACAATCTGTACAGCATATGAATTTAAACATGCTACTACCACATATTATAATACGTACATAATGGAGAATTTCATGTGTCTCTGTGTGTGTTTATAATTGAATAACCCAGAACTGTAATATTGCACATCCATCAAGTTGGAGCACTCGTTTATCCCTTAGGGTGGGTCAAGCTAAAATAAAAAAAAAGCTGGATCCTTCAGTTTCCAGAATGAAACTCAATACTGTCTTTTATTAGATCCACCCTCCATCAAACTCCATGCCTCCGTTTCTATTAAAGCCAGAGTGAGATAACCCAGATGACATCATTGGGCAACTTGTTGCAGTGGTACTACTTAAATTGATCATCATATACAATTGTCAGAGTGCCTCTTTTTGTTCTGTTGAGCCACAAAAAACATACAAGAATAAATGTAAGAAAAAGAAGGTGAGCAATATATTGACACCAGTTTTTCATGCAAATATTCTCTCCCTGCATTACCATGAACACACAGGATGATCCTTTGAAACCAATGGAAACCAATTCAGCACATCCAGGCCTCATTCAAAGCAGCCAGCTGAGCTCTTTGGAGATAAGGACGCTCAGCGCCGTAATAAATAGCTTTCAAGAACGCCTGACCCAAACACACACAAACCACTGAAACGTTGCTATTCAGACACACAAGTTGTCTCAGTGGGAATTGAGATATTTGAAGAGGATTCAACACTAACTTAATAATAATAATCGGCAGTTAAGTCTTGAAAAGTGAAGAAACGGAGCGGTTATTCGTGGATGAAAGATGACATTGTTTATTGCAGGTAAGATAATGATTCAAGATGATTAATTAATGTGCTTTCCTACGTTCTGACGATGTATTTCTTTACCGCAAACACAGAAGTGGTTCAGAGTCCGTCCTTCACCTCAAGCAGGTGAACGTATCGTCTGCTCTTTTGGATTTATTTTCGGGAAAACAAGATACATTTTGACCTCTAAAAAAGAAAAATGTAAAAAGAATGGGGAGACACCACAAAACCTATTATTAATGCCACATTTAAATTTGTTCGATCAATTCTTTTACAATTATGAGACAAAGAAGGATGATGGAGAAATTGGCTTGAACAGATATGGATATTTAAAGCTCTATATCACGTTTAAAAGAATATTAAACCCGCAATAATGTTTGGATATTAACATATTAATAGTTGTGCTGATATCAACTGTTGAGAATTCTCACCTGCTCTTTTTTAGCTCATGGTTGAGTTATTATGGCACACTTACTGTACAGTGCAATCTAATCCTTCTCGTCAACCCTGTTTGCAGCAGCAGCTGGCAGCTGCCCAGCAACAAACATCCATCAGACACAGTTAGTGACTTCCTGGTGAAGAAAGTGGAACATTTAGGAGCTAAAAGTCCACACCAGTGCTAAAAAGGAGGGTGAGTATTGGATGAACGTTAGTCATGAACACAAACCTCACAGATATATCAGATGTCTAAATAAACAGCTGTCTGCTCGCATCTTCCCCATAGCAACTTTGTAATATGATAACATATCAGGGCTCTAGCTCTGTAAGCTTGTTTTCACATGTCTCGATCCCCTAGTGGCCAAAAACTGAAAACTACTGCTTTAAAGTCATACTATACAACCAAAAGCTTCAATCTTCACAGTGCGAAAAAAATATTAAAACTCAAACAACCGCTGCAGAATAACTCACTTCCTGCAGTGTTGCCAAAAGTATGTTTGGATACAGAACTTATGTGCTCTCTCCTTGAAGCTCAGTGTATTTAGCAGTTGTTTTAAAGTTGCTGTTTGCGGCTCTTGAGATTCACCACAAATCTTGGGATGATTTCTTTCTTTATTCTATTTATTTGTACCTGACGATGCACATTGTTAAGTTTTAACTGAACTCGGCTGTCTTTGTTCGAAACAAAAAATCAAAAAATATCTTTGATAACGATTTCACCATTAAGTCACAAGCAACTGTTCAGTATTTATTTTTGTCCTTCCAAAGGGCTGAATTTTGCTCTTTGTCTTGACTGAAACTAGACTGAGTTGGTCTTCAACACAACTCGCTGCATCCGCAACATCAGCTGAGCGACCCTCTGCATATCGATGCTAATCTGAGCAGCTGAGCACATAAATAGCTGCTGTGTGGCCTCTTATGGCTGACAGCAACACAGTGACAACAACTGTCCGCGTCAATGTCACTGGCAACCTCACTGGCAACGTCACCACATCCGCCACTGTCCACGCAGCACAAGTGATTGGCTGGTTGACTTTGACCATCGGGCTGCCCGCCATCGGACTGGCTATTTACACCCTCAAGAATCTGTCCAAAGGTTTGTACTTTCCAATGCCTTACTGTATATACACAAAACCAATGTACAAACTATGTTACCGCCTCCTACACACAAGGGGGATTGCAAAATTACAATTCCAGTTGGGCTTGGCTTGATACTTCTTCTAGATTTAGCTGTAATTCAACTTTTAAAACCTTCAGTATGAGCTTTAGTCCCAGTATCAGTATTACTAATGGGCCTATCATTGATGATAATAATAGCATCAGTGCATGGATACAGTAGTACTAACAATAGTTGCAATACTAATCAGCATCAGTACGTTTAGACTTTTGAAAGCAACATACAAATAAGAGGGAGGCCTTCAGAAATAAGTGGCACAACGCTCAGTTATTAATTCTAAGGTTTTAGGTGCATGAAGAAAGACGCACATGCCAAGGAAAGTAATATCAGTATTGATCATTTCTGTTTCTTTGTTCCAGGTGACAACAAAATCCCCATGCATGTCATGTTCCTCCTGATCTCTGACATTATCAGTTTCTTCGGCCGTCCCAGTTTGGACCAGGACATGGCGTCTGGGCAAATGTTCACCTCGAACCCCACCGACTTCATCTTCTACTTCGGTGTGGTCACGAACGTCACCCTCATGCTGTTCATAGCTCAGGAGCGCCATCTCGTGGTGGCCTACCCGCACTGTCTTGGCTGCTGCGGCAGCATCAGGCATTCCCCTGCAGTCACCTTGCTGACGTGGGCTACTCCGTTCGCCGTCTTGGCCCTCGCCATGTTTGGGTACAACCTCTGGTTTGCCGTGGCTCTGCTCGCTCCCTTTCCCTTCCTCCTCTTCTTTGCTGTGGATTCCTGGAGGACCCTGATCTGCTCCCGATCTAACCCGACCACCCCAGAGAGGAAGAGGGCGGTGTGGGGGATCGGTGCGATCTGGGCCAACTACACCCTCCTCTACGTCCCTTTCATCCTCAGCATCCTCCTGGAGGCTCTGGCCTTTAGTAAGGACACGGTCGCATACCTGGGGCTGGTGTCTCACCTGCTGCTCTACCTCAGCCCTCTGGTGGACCCCTTCCTCTACATATTCATGACCAAAGGGATCAAAGAGGTGCTGCAGGCACTGCCATGCTGCAGAAACCGAAGCCGGAGAGAGAACATGACACCCACTGTGGATACTGTGTCCGAGACCGTGGATACTGTGTCCGAGACCGTGGAGACGTGGCTTTGAGGAGGACATAGAGTTCTCAAAAATAATTTCCAAGCACAACCAACATGTCTAGTTTGGGACGACACATAAGACTGTTGGATTTTTGTAACAGATACCATAACCATGCCAGCTGTATTCTTGCAATATCAAATATCACAAGAAAATTTATGTCAGGCTTCGAGTGATGGCAGCTACGGGAGAGGCAATGGCACCTCCTGAAGAGGTTCACTTAGACGCTGCAATATTATAATGTTACGTCAGAGAATATTTCTTTACTGAAAGAACACTGAACTCTTTGGAGAAGATGTTTCCGCTATTCTCCCGACTGGCAAATGTTTGATTGACATATGGTTCATCCAATCATCTGCCCAGTACGATTTGAAAGTATCCGGCCTTTTCCAAAACAGTTTTCAAATGACGGCTTCTCAGCTGGTTCTGTGTAACAAACCATCTGGCCAGACAGATTGGCTTTTAGCACCGTCTTTAGTTGAATTTCACTGGATAAACTAGAGGCTAATCCTCCAGAGCAGTGCCAGCGAGCCATAGGGTAAAGCTGGGTTTAGCCCACTTTGAATCTGCCAGTGTGAAAGCTTTCTTAGCCCCAGGTTAACCGCTCACTTAGTTTTGGTCTAAGTGCAGTGAAGCCTTTTCCAGCCAGGATCTGACCATTTACAACCAAGTTAGAGTAGGGAAGAGTCTTCATAAACGTATACATGAAACCTTTTAAACACCATAGAACCATATATGGTTCTTTTTTTTAATTATTGCAAAAAAAAAACATATAAATCACAAGAAAATATATTGATTGAACTTTGTTCTGCTTCACTTTTTCAAAGTCGAACTTTGCAGAGATAATGTTCACATATTGTGTTATGATGTGGGAGAGCTTTAGACCTTACGAATGCATCATTTCAAAGAAATAATCATCCTGAAAGTGATTTTTTTCTCGCCGGACCTGAAAACATTAAATTTTTGCTGTGTGTCATCTTTATTTACTCTTAACCAGTAACATATAGAAAGATATTTACACATCTGAACAAAATCTCACATTATTCTTGTTTATTATAACACCAAAAGTATTCAAATAGCCCTAGTGGTTGCAGAGATGCACCCTTTTAGTTTGGGTATGACATTTTCGAGCAGAAGCCTAAAAATAGCTTGGTGCTGAAAAGGTTTAAATCGTTAAATTTACCAAAAGCTCAGCATGTAAGGAAGCGGTTGGTTGGGGTGGTGGAAAGCTTTGGCAGCAAACAACATTGGCTCGATCCATGGATGTATAATAAGAACTTGATACCATCCCCAAGATGGCGTCTATTCAGGACAATGAGAATTGCTCACCAGGTACATTCACCCAAAAAGTTTTCTGGCTTCCAGGTTTCCCCGGGCGCCTCACAGGGCTGCCCACTGCTCCCTATCCAGGGATGGGTCAAATGCAGAGAAGAATTTCCCCAAGGGGATTAATAAAGTGCATGTTTCTGTTTCTGTTTCTTTACTTCCGGGGTATGCAGCCCACAGAATATGAACATTACAATTTATCCCACTGGCTAGAGTCCCAAAATCTGGAAATGAGTTAACATGTATACCCTTCCGGTTCCCTGGTGTCAAAGTAATGTTTTTTTAATAGATTTTTAGATGCCTGAAATACGGTCTGTGGTTAACACAAGCTAAAGAGATGTTAGTGTTTTGATCAGTAACATATGTCAGTAAATACCCCTCTCGTTCATTTTGAAGCTTTCCTGTGTGATGATATCACTTCACAGCCTCGTTGTGCATACTGGTGCTCATGTGACCGTGCTGTACTTTGTTTATAGCCAAACAACTGAACTTGTGTTTGCCACAGAACTTATTTTCTGCAATATTTGCAAAAACTATCGTGGGAAAAATCCCATCGGCTTTTTGTCAAAGGATTCAGTGAAACCTCCGGGGTTGGCCTACAAAAAAACATGTCATCCCTGCGCCGCTTTAGGAGCCGGTTGATTGTGAGGCGCAAATGAGCCTCCCTGAACTAGTAAATTGAGTCTGAATGACTGCTTACATAATTTCTGATAACACAACAGTCCTTTCAGGTTCTCACAATCATATGTGTGTTCACTGCAAAACCAATATTTGCAGCAACTTGTGATAAACTTCTAAATGGATAGTTTCATAATGTTATATGATTCAATGAAAGTTTCTTTGGACCTCAAAGGGAGGAACCTGTAAGTGAGTCAGTATAAATGCTAGTCCGTGCAGTTAGCTATCCAAGAAGGTACACATGCTTTATAGCTTTCCTGCAGCAAACTCCATAAACCAAACTCTAGGATTAGCAATGGTTGAGTTATGTTAACTTAAAAAAGAAAGCTTTATGAGAAGGTTGTTAGGAGTGATACATCTCAGTTTAATGGTGGATTATTGTTACATTGAGGCTTGATTTTTATTCAGCTTTGGGTCATAAAAACAAAGCCTCTGAAGACCATAAAGATTATATATTTTTCTAATATCTTGAACTTTTCCTTTACCTTGTGTGATTAAAAAACATATTTTTCAGGACTTTGGGGGGCTCAAACATTTTTCTTTTGTTCTTTTAACTCTGCCACATGCCCTTTATTTGAACACACTCAAATGGGATAAGACCCACAGTGAGGTTGCAGTTATATGTATAACCAATTGTGTGCTTGTGTGTGCTTCATAACTTGTAACTACTGTATACATTGGCCCGTCATAAGACTAACTACTAACTACCAACACTTTGTGCAGCATTTCTTGTATGAAAGGTACAAATAAAGTTAATTATTTAGCTGTAGTGTACTGGAACTACTTCACCTGACAATATTTGATCAATGCTTTTGTTGTGTAGGTGATCCTCCAATGTCCTAGATTTTGACACAAATCACAGCTCTCAAAATTAGGGACCCGACCAAATCACATTTGTGGCAAAAAAAAAATGACAGACGACTTATGTATGATACAACATTTTTATTAAATAAATGTCTCAAGTGGCAATACAGCTGAAATACGTCACAGTGTGCAGAATACAGGAGGTTTTGGGGGGTCTGAGAACCCTTGATTGACACTTGAGCCTCAACAGCAAAGAATCTTTAAAGAATGCTTTGTCACTTGCTAATGTCATAAACATGTCCTTTAAAAAAATATATACAGTATAATGGTGGTATTTCCTCAGATATTGCTATTGAATCCTCGTTTGTTTCTGGTAAGGCCTTCTTCCATGCGTGGCGCTGTTGCAAATGGTCCGCAATGCAAATTTAGAGAACCTCACGTTACCCCACGCAACCTGAACCAATCAAGGTTACACCCGGTCAAGGATATAGACTCAGTACGCCGTGACCGAATAGTAACATACATAAGATAATGCTTAAGATAATAACTTGGTTACAGGGACACAAAGGTGTGTGAGAGGCAAGTGTGCTGTGTGCATTCTGCTGCAGAGCATACGTAGATGTCGATTGGTGTTGTGCGAGTGGCCTTGTTGTTAACGAGATTACCCTTGCTGATGTGTGTGTGTGTGTGTGTGTGTGTGTGTGTGTGTGTGTGTGTGTGTGTGTGTGTGTGCACAAAGTGTGTCGGCCTATAGCCTAATGGATTGCCTTGGCTTGTGTCTACCAAATCTTGTATATTGCATACTGAGGATACAACAACAGTGGCGGCGTCTAGTCCCACCTTGAACACCGGCTGTTCCTTCAACACAGATAATAAAAGTCATTTCCCCCTCATTCCGTGTCCGTACCTTTCATACAGAAAAGCAAGGTGTGATACAGACGCAATATGATTTAATAATAACAGCCTGTGTGAATGAATGAATGAATATATACTTTATTAATCCCCGAGGGGAAATTTGGTGTCGGGGGTAGCAGCAACTTACAACAAAATAAATAAAAACAGCAGGATGAAAGATAAAAGATATATACAATAATAATAAAAATAATAATAATAATAAAATAGAAATAGAAATAGCTGGGAAAGGGTTCACATGACATTAAAGTGTGGCTGGCCTGGTCCCTCCTCATAATAGAGACCCCTCTCTCTACACACTTAAATCAGGAAACACAAACACTTAAATCAGGAAACTATCGAGCAATAAAAACTTTGACTAAAACAATTTCCCCTCTCCAGCAGCTTATAAATATATTATCTTCAATATCTGATTGTATCCAAACAACAATGGGCTCATCTCCGCTGTTTACAATTGTAAAGACAAAGTATGTCTCTGTATGAGGTGTATGAACATAAAACAAAGTCCTTGTTTAGATTGTCGCTTCACTGTTCAATGTCAGTTGTGCTCTTTGGCTTCAGGAAAAGAGCTGGAGACTCCGCGCAGGGAGAGAAGACCTCATTCCCTCTGAAATGAAAGAAAAACAATGCAGCAGTGAGTTGAATGTTTCTATTGATAACAAACTTGTTTTTAATACTCCTGATTCAAATGTTTAATTTAGAAATGGATAGCAATTTTCTTAAAACTCTCAATATAAAAACTTAAATAGAGATATTTTATTTGATATCATAAATTATGCTTATTTTAATTGTGTTACTATGATCAATATTGCAAATATTATAATATATATTGTAATATAATATTCATGATTATTATTATTATTATTATTATTATTATTATTATTATTATTATTATTATTATTATTATTATACCTAATCCAGTGAAAATGCCAAGTTGGCGATGAGGTGGCAGAGTTATAAGAAAAAAGTCTTATATGTGCTTTGATTTTCAGTTTGAATATCAGAATCAAAACATAATTCAGAGGCCATTGTTGTGTCTATGTTTATTCTCAATACTTCCTCCAGATGTCGCCGAAAACATTTTCAAAAGTTACACCTTGTGGCGTTCATGTATCCATTTACACACCTCGGCCTTTCAACGTCCTCGATCGTCTCTGGCAGCTTCATGTTCAGCGTCTCTGGCAGCAGCAGAGCCGTCAGGCCGGCGACGAAGGCCACGGAGCAGATGATGATCTGAGGAAGAACAGGCCTCACGTCCTCCAGCAGCAGGATGAGCGGCGCCACCGACACGCCCATACGACTCATGAAGTTGTTGTAGCCCAAACCGTTTTGTCTGGAGAGACAGAAGATAAATCATAAGCACACAACTTTATAATTAGTCCCCCGTCGTCATTATGTCATCTCTGTGTCTGCAGACAGGAAATGTTTAAGACTTTTCATTTGAAAATATGTTTTTCTACCAATGCAATGATGATCTAAATGGAAAAATAAAAGGATGGTTAGAATTTTTTTAACCTAAATATTAAATTGCAAAGGTTAACTTAAGGGCAAGTCACACCTCTTTTACAACATTTGTTTACGGCCGCTCCTTTCTCATCATATCTCGAGAACGCCTTGACTGAGTTTAGTCAAATTTTGCACAAAGGTAAACATGGACGAAAGGATTAAGATTAAGATTCTGGTGGTCAAAGGTCAAACGTCAAGGTCACTGTGAACACGTCTTTCCCAATTCCTGTAAATGTGTTATTTCAGGAACACCAATGAGGATTTTCTTCAAATTTGGACTCAAGGATGAACTGATTAGGATTTGATGGTCAAATTTCACACGTTTTTGACCATGACTCAAGAAGTCATGCTAATTATGACACTTCACACAAACGTCTACTAGGACAAAATGAGGAAGTGGTGACATTTTGGACATACATGCATGTAAACTGCAACTTTTAGTTCCTAGGAGGGTAAAAGACAATCATATGAATAATGAGCATAAAAAGGCCTTGTCAATGCAGCTGTATGACAGTAACCAACCTGACAACTGTGGGGTAAAGCTCTGTTGTGTAGAGGAAGATGGCCGTGAAGGCAGCTTCGGACAGGCCTTTTCCAAGGATGGCGACACCGGCACGCACATGCCACAGATCTACGCAGAACGTGCAGTATAAGATAAGTACAAGATAAGTGTGTAAAACTAACTTTAAACAAAAATGAGACGGACACTGCTCATACCAGTTCACAGTATCACATACAAAATAATGTACATGTTGGCCCGTGTGTGAATTTCTGCAAAATGTAAAAGGAAATAATGACCTTTTGGTAAAAATATGTTGATGACTATGCAGATTCCGGTCAGTAACAGCGTGCCTGCTTGGCACTTCTTCCGTCCAAAGATGTTGAGAAATGAATAGATCATCAGCTTAGCAGGGACTTCAATGGCAGCGTAGATGAAGTGGGTGAGGTAAATGTTTAAACCAAATCCACTGATGTTCAAACTGATTCCATAATACGTCAAGGCAACTCCAAACCTGCATAAATCAATCACAAGCAATAATAAATCATTATGTTTCTGTAGCTGGAGGGGCCTCCTTCCATACATGTATATCTCTCCTGAGGAGATTCAATTATTAATACAAACGTTTTCAAGGAATAACCAATTCACAATTTTATTTTATTTACATATCATATTTTCCCAGGTAGTACCCACCACACAATCCCAGTCAGTAGAGTTAACCGCCTCATCTTCGGGGTCTTGATTAGGTGAAGGTATGTGTAGCTTTTGTCTTGATTTTCCATGTTGGAGAGTGTCTGGACAGAAGCAGAGAGGGAATGTTAAAGGGTATAGGTTCACATTTTACGATCAAGCAATTCTTACATGCACATGCCAGACAGTGTTTTGGCTGAGGGACTGGAACACTTTCTTCAGTCACTTTGGAAGATACTTTCTTGATTTATCTCACAGAAGGCTGAAGATGTCAGCGTCAACTGAACTTTAGAATGTGTTTTGCTCCTAAAAAGGAATGTGGACTCTGAGATAAATGGGCTAAGCAACACATTTTACTAACAGAAACATAATTCACCAGAACAATTTATTTAGTCTTGTAGAAAAAAATATATATACCGTAAAAGTTGGGTTACAAGCCGCTACTACCTTCGGGGGGTGTACCCGTTGTAGCAAGCTAGCGCTGCTGCTAGCTCCCCGCTGCTGCTGTTACTGCCCGCGTCCCCTCTGCCCGAGTCGGGAGTCGAGCCCGCTACCTTCGGTGGTTGTTGGGGAACTAGCGAGAGCTAGCAGAAGCTAGCGGGGAACTAGCAGCAGCGCTAGCTGGCTACAGCGGGGAACTAGCGGGGACACCCACTGAAGGTAGTAGCGGCTTGTAACCCGACTTTTACGGTATACACATATTACCCTATAAAAAGCCATTAAACATCAAACTCAATCTTACCTCTAGTTTGGATTTGGATGACACTTGTGGTCTTTTGTTGAACTTGGCACATTTGTCAAGGTAAAACTGAGCCTCTTCCACTTTCGCATGGGCCAAAAGCCAGCGGGCCGATTCAGGAATCCACCTGCAATTATATTGAAATTTGGAGAGAGTCAGTGAATGGGATTATCTTTTCAACAAGAATCATTGTCTCATTTTAATTTTCAGTTCAGCCAGCAACAGCGCTTTATTCAGTGATACTTGACCTCAGGTGAGCTCCACATGGTGAAATGTCCATTTTCATTGTTAATTTGAAAGAAAACTACAACATAAGTATGTGTTTTACTTACCACCAGGTCAAGACGGCTAAGCCCAGTGGAGCGGTGACGATCATGATCAGTGTCCGCCAGTCATTCACCAGGAAGGCCAAACCGGCCAGCATCATGTTACCTACAGACCAGGACAGGCTGCCGATCACGCCGATAAACGACCTGTGACTTGGGTCGACCCACTCAATGCCTGCAAGGTGAGGAAAATGGCATAATGAATTGATAATAATAATGATAATAATTCAATGAAAATGCAGTTTATTTCAATTTCACTGGGAGTTTGGTTGAACCTTTGTGATCAGATTAGCTTGTTGGCCATTTGGGAGAAAACCAGCTGTGGACACGAAACATCACATTGCATCATCTTTCAAGCCGAAGAGCTCAATTTAGCTAACTCACCGAGAACAAGAGAGTTGACGCCGATTCCCGTCAGTCCGAACCCGGTGAGAAATCTCAGCACTGCAAACATAATGTAGGAGTTCGCAAACGCGCTGGCGAAGCCAAACACGATGGCCATGATGTACGAGGCCAGGAGAGTGATCTTCCTCCCGTACCTGCAAATAAGAAGAGGAGGTAGATTTAAGATGATAACGCCTGGTGACATGGGTTTTACATTTACCATCAGCACCGATTGTACACACACACAGGGGAAAAATTGCCTTCAGGGATTTCTGCCACCGAGGATTTAGTGCCTAAACTTAAGCAGAAGACAACCTTCTCCTGTTTGCATTGCCCATCCAGATGAAAGGTGGTGAATGGTCCCTTTAATATTGTATGTATAAGTAAATGCAAAAAAAAACTATTTAAATAGATTTATCACACAGATGTTGGAGACACTCTTTTGGTTGACATACTTATCACTGAGGAATCCAAAGGTAATGGCCCCCATCATCACTCCGAAAAAGAAGATTGTGCCTGTGGTTTGTGTCAGGCTTTTCCTATCGCAGACAAGGTCCCACTGGAAGAGCAGATCACAGAGAAAAGGGCGTTAGATTATCTATTGGCGGACATATTTTTATATATAGGGTGGCCCTGAAACAACAAAACACATTTAATGTCACTTACAGAAAATTGTGTTGAACTTTATTTATTCACATAAATTCAATATGCCGTTTCAAAAAACTATGCTGTCATGTGTCTTGGGAACAGGTGCAGACACAGAGTTGATTAAAAAGCTGTAATAAAAGTATGGTGTTGAAAGAATGACCTTCCCTTTTGAGATAAAAGAAACATATGTCGGTCAGAAATTGGGAGAAGCGGATCATTTATATGAATTGAGTTACAGAAAAAGTAATTGTTTATATAGTGAATATTTTGCAGATTATATTTTTTACAAATCGAGTCCTTGTCGGTTTGTTTAAAAACTGTTTTTACAATATCGAAACAAATTTAAACTGGATTTGATTTTCATGCAATAAAACATCATAAACAATGCTATTAGATCCACCTGCACTGTTTTGGGGAAAGCCACAATAAATGCTGTTTAAAAGCTTTTGGCTCATTATATGTTCAATAATCTTTGGGTAGTAGACTCAAAGAAAAAGTTCTGGATTCAGTAAGTTATAATAAAATGGATTTAATAAAAGGTTGATGGTACAGTGTACACGAGGATGCACAAAAACACAGCGTCCACAGACCACCGAATATCTTAGCTTTAAAATTATGCACCACGATCGGTGTAAAACATTTGATATTATAGATCAATGTAATGGGCGTTGTCGTGCAATTGGTTATAAGTTTAACAGAGGTGGAGGCAGCATTCGGGTTGGTTCAGAGGCGGTACCTCAGCACGCTTTGCTTCCTGGTTCTTGACGTCATCTCTCCACCCCTCTGTGTAACTGAGCACAAGTTCGCTCCCCTGGAGAAGATGTTTTTTTTTTTTTTACCTGGTACAGCACCCATTTTGAGGAGAACTATGAGCTCATCTTCATTTCACATTCCTGGTCTACCTACAACATCTCCTATGTGAACACATAACTAAACTAACTGTGACTTTCCCCATGATACAATACACAATTTCATAAGGTTCACGCCCCCTTATTGTTTATATTCTTTCTTAAGTATCATATTTTACACATGGACATTCTTTATTTACAGTGTAAGGCCTAGTAAATGATTATAAATCTACACTCACTGAAATGATGAAAACATGAAATGATGATGATACCTCTGTTGCCAGGGTGGAGGTGAAGGTGGAGTTGTCGTAAACCCATCCACTCTGACACTTCACGGTTGGCAGGTCAGCGCCGCTGGAGCCGTTGTCCAGGAGCTGAAACTGAGGCTCCGCAAACATCTCACAGGATTTCGGGGCTCCATCTTCTCGCACAGGGAGGCTGACGGTCAGTCTCTGCTCCTGGGTCAAATTTCGGAGGAGTCCTCCGTCGCCCAGCGTGCTGATGTCACAGCGGTGAGGAGGCAGCGCGCCGATGAAGTTATTCAATAAGTAGTGGCAGGGCAGAACTATGCGAGGGGTGCACAGCAGGACGATGATGACGAATTGGAAAGGCCCAAAACCGCCGATTTCCTCCAGGATATTCTCAAACTTCATCTTCACAGTGCCTATGGTAGAAGTAACAGAAGTAAAACAAGAGATAAATCAACTAATCAACGCAATTAAACAAGTGCAATTACTCGCCTGCATATAAATCTGCACTACTGCTAACTTGCAGCACGCTGTACAAACCCTGCCTGACTATTTACTCCTCACAAACACTTGTTGACAACACCTGTTTTCTTAAATGTTTACCTGTTTTGACATCATCTATGACTATAATTTGCTTCTCTGTAGAGCACTTTGTTAACTCTGTTTTTAAAGGTGCTGTATAAATAATGTTATTATTCCAAAAGTCTCCATAACACCAGAAAAAGTTGCTTTTGACAACAACAAAAAAACTAAAATCCTCTCAACCACACAATCACAAAACACTCCTTGAAAATTGCTGGATATGCTTGGATGCTTCAACTTCCCTCAGCACATCAATCTCCATCTACACCTCTACAATCACACACTGTCCTCCTGCCTCGACCAGTTTGCCTCTCTCATAACCAGAACTGTGTCTTTCATCCACACTGCCCCCTGGATCACACCTGAACTCCGCCTCGTGAAATCTCGGAAACGCCGACTAGAGCGACTCTCCAACAAAACCGGACTCACAGTACACACCACAGCTTACAAGGAATACATGCAGCATTACAAACTGGCTCTCAATAATACACGCTGCACTGACTACTCTGACGTCATCGACTCCGGTTCCGCCAACCCCAAGGTCCTCTTCTCCACGATAAATCAACTTCTCAAACCTATGCACTCCTCCACCGCTGAGAAATGCAACTCCTTCCTATCTTTCTATGAAACCAAAATTGAGACAATCAACTGGCCACTCGCCCCCACTAACAGACCAGTTAGTCAGACTCTTCCACTTCTCCCTAATCTCCCTCTTAGATCTTAACAAATCCCTATCTGGCATGAAGACTAACCTGCGTAATGGACCCCTCCCCTTCCACTTTAGTTATGGCCCTCCACCCGCTCCTAAACTGTCATCAACTCCTCCCTGTCTACTGGCCCTCAAACTTGCCTCAGTCACACCGATCCTCAAACAACCTGGCCTGGATCCTGACATCCTCGACAACTACCGACCCATCTCCAATCTCCCTTTCCTGTCTAAAATACTTGAACGCATCGTTGCCAATCAACTCAAAACCCACCTGGACTCCAACCACCTGAATGAACCACTTCAATCCGGATTCAGATCTCACCCCAGCACAGAAACCAGCCCTACTCTGTCCTGGGGCGTCAGGGCCTTCCCCATTGCTGCCCCGCCCTCTGAAACCCTCTCCCCCTGCACCTCAGACATTCTCCATCACTCGCCACTTTCAAAGCATTTAAATCTGCATTTAGCCTGTGATACTAGCTTTTTTTAAATTTTGTTTCTCCCTATTGTCATCTTTCTTGTTTTGTTGTTGCTTCTATGCTTTTCTTTACCAAGTAAAGTGCCTTGAGTACCTTTTAAAGTGATACATTATTATTTGTATTATTATTATTAATTCAGTTCTCTGCATAGTTCTCTGTCCGCAATGTGGTTTTCTTTTGTTGAGCAGGACTAAATTCAGGCTCTGCAGCCATTTACACCGAGCCAACTTGATCATTAACATCTGCGTTACCTTTGGACATTAAGTTTTTGAATAGATTACCAATCAGCACATGTTAAACAGACACAGATGCAGCGATTTAAGGGGAAAGAGTGTCCTTTGGTTTATGGACAAACAAAGAACATTGAGTTATCGTTGTATGTGTTATCCTCTTTAATGTGTTTTTTATTTATTCAGGTGTGTTTCACCATATCTACGCTGAATGTCATCTAGTTTGATTAGAAGCAATAATTATGAATATGATGAAAACTGAAGGAACAAAATATGTCTATTTTATACAGCGAACAAAGAAGTAATCAAAAGGACATTTTGCAAACTCCATAGGTATCACTGGCTAAAATTGCATCCTTTCTTTTACTTTCAGACTTTTTTTTTTTAACTTGTATTTAACTGACTGGATGTGAAACACTGTGCTTTTTTTCTTTTCTGCTGTTACTGATCAACTGTAATGGTCGATACAGAAAGCATTGGAAAAAAAAACTAACAGACCCTTTTCATTTGTTTGGAAGTTTCCATTTAGATGTTGAAAAGTTACATTTTAGCCTCAACTCTGGAATCAGCTTACTCCGAAAGTAATTACATATTAATGTATGCTTTTATCTACACACAAAAAGTAAAACACACAAAACCCTAATGGGTTAAACATTTAAAATACATTGGAACATACCTTGTCACAGAAGTCAGAGGGAAGCGTCTCCTAGAAGGAAGAGGAGAGAATCAACTTATCTTATAGTGCTCAAACAAACCACTGATTGGTCCCATGGGAGGTCACAGGACCGCCTCTTGTCTTTTTCTCTTTTGTTGATGGCAAGACCGAAAATACATTTGGATCGATTTTTAATGTAAATAATATCAATATTACACTGTTAATATTATCAAAAACCAAGCACAGTAATTAATGCCATAATTTAACCATAGCAGCAAAAAAACATAATTTGATAGCGTAATACAGTCTCTGTGAAGGGGTGGAAATATGCTTCTCCAAGTTCGTGATCGTTCATCCACACTCTTTGTTGCAGGCTAATGTGTCTGCTTTTATGATGAGAGCTTATTGATTTAATCACACTGCCCTGAACCCAATAATTATTTAAGAGGGACGAGATGTCCAGAAGGCATCCTTCAACCCAGGTGCAGAGATAAAGTCAAGTGTTAACATTTCAGATAATGTGTCATGTGGCCTGTTTCACAACATCAGGTTGTTCATAGTGAATATAAATGTGTATAAATACATTATATATATATATATATATATATATATATATATATATATATATATATATATATATATTTTGACATTCTGATGACACTCCTTATGACCTTTCATGCCATACTATACTAGAACTTTCCATGACATTTTTAAACTATTTTTATGTTGTACTATACATTTTCTTTTTGATGGCATACTGTAAAATTACTTTTATTATATGTATTTATCATATAGTATACTATTACCCGTTTCTAATGAAAGTATAATTTTGTATTACTTTGTTATACCATACTATACCATATATTTTATGACATACTATATTGTGACTTTTTTCAACATTTTAAGAACAGGCTTAACTATACAATGCTTCTTTTTTTTTTTAGCAAGGGGTGGAAACACACTTCTCCAAGTGAGTCTTTGTCCACCAGGCTAATGTGTCTGCTATGATGATGAGCGCTCATTGATTTATTCGAACTGCTTAGAGCAGACGGGCCGGGCCAGTATCGGGTGGATGAAGAGTGTTTGTGTGAACTGATATAAATGAAAAAGCCATTAACAAAAAAAGTTAAGAAAACTTTTTAATTTCAGCGGTAACAGTGTTGTTGGTCATCCTTTTTTGCCAGTGCATCAAAGTTTGGTGTCAGTTTGGTTGCAGCAATGTGTTCATCAGTTAACTGGGATGTGTGGCGTGATGTTCATGACACTGAACGTCTGATCACACACGCAGGTAGAGCCAAACAGCAGCATCCTCTGTGCCATCCTCCTGATGTCTAGGGTATGGAGGACCGGAAATGACTTAAGTATAAATAAATAAATGCATGAATAAATACAGGAATAAATAAATAATTGCTTAAATCAATGTATAAATAAATACAGGAATATATAAATATACGTTATACCTAAACAGGACATCATTAAATAAATCTATTTATACATTTCTGTATTTCTTCATTTATTTCTGCCTGTATTTATGTGTCCACACGTATTTATACATTTATTTATTTATGTATTTCTGGGTCCTTGTATGCAAATGAGCTGGGGCGGTCCGAACCTCTGTCTAAAGCATGATTGGTCACAGGAGTGTGATCGCTCCTGGTGTGTTATGCTCTACTACTTCTGCCTTGCACATGTTGTTGAAGTTGGCAAGCTCAGCTAACCGTTAGCGGAAGTCCGGATTTTAAATGCCCTGTCCGGCGTCCGGCGCAGCATCAAGCCGGACGCGTATTTGTCCTCCTTTTTGCAGACCTGCAAACTTGCCGTTTTTAAATCAAAATATGTGAACTGGCCGGCCAGTGTTTCTGAGATTGGAGTGAGACACAGAGAAAATCTGATGTTGTGATCTTCGTAATAGAAGATCTTTGATGAGTCTTGGCCAATCAGCGTTAAGTAATAAGTAAGAAATACATACGGACACATAAATACAGACAGAAATAAATGAAGAAATACAGAATTGTATGTTAATGATGTCCTGTTTAGGTATCAACTTATATTTATTTATTCCTGTATTTATTTATACATGTATTTAAGCATTTATTTATTTATTCCTTTATTTATTTATTTATACATTTATTTAAGCATGTATTTATTTATTCCTGTATTTATTCCTGCATTTATTTATTTATAAGTAAGTAATTTCCGGTCCTCCATACTAGTGAAGCATACAACTCATCCAGTTTAGTCACATTGAAGATCAATCAGCTCCAATTGAAACTCCTGCTGTGCTGTTTCATAGTCTTATGACACCAGCTGAAGGGACTGGTCAATACTGGAAAATAACTCTGGATTCAGCTGTTAGTTTCAAAACTGTCTCTGTGCTATGATGCTTTCTAAATCCTGACTGAAAGTCCTCAAATAAACTATTGTTATGTAAAAAGTCACCCAACTGGTTTGCGACTACTTTCTCCAGTATCTTAGAGAGGAAGGGAAGGTTAGAGATCGGTCTGTAGTTAGCCAACACCTCTGGATCGAGAGTGGGCTTCTTAAGAAGAGGTTTAATTACAGCCACTTTGAAAGACTGTTAGTAAAGACCCATTGATAATATCTAGTAAAGATAAAACGTCTTTAAGCAGCCTCATCGGAACGGGGTCCAGGAGACAGGTAGAAGATTTAGAAGTAGAAACCGTTGAAGACAAATTGGTCGAGGTTGATGGGAGAAAAAACATCCAGACACACATCAACATTTTTTTATTTATGGCAAACTATGATAAATATTTTCTTCATGACATACTATATTCTTTCAGTTTTTATGGCATACTCTACTATGATCTTATATGACATGTATTATGACATATTTTTCAACTACATTTCTGTGTGAGCACTGTTGTAGTACACATTTTTGTCCGCTAGATGACGATGCATATTCATATTGATATGAGTAATGAACTTCAGCATGTTTCCGCTGTGAAACAATAGCATTCAAAGACAGTAGCTGCAGAGGACTAGCTGGAATGCCCGTTTTCCATATTGAAAGTAAAATATCTCATTTCTATTTCATGATCTCAAATTGCTATGTGCAGTGATGAAAATGTGTGGATTTTGAGAACAAAGTGAGTTACTGGAGAGGCTTACATATTATATGTTAGAATCAACAACAGGGACAGTGGGAAATGGGTGAAATAATATACTATAACGCATAGAGAGAAAAAAATTAACTTTTAGATAAGCTTGACTTCCATTCTTCTCCTTAACTTGAACCACACAGAAACACAAAATAATAGTCAGGGCTAAGCATTTATCAATTCTTAGAGATGAATTTATGACATTTTTTAATTTGTCATGACTTTCTTACACATGTGATATCCTTCCACTTTTTTTCTACATATTATACACACTATGACTTTTTGCAACATACTATGTTATGATTTATAATTTTTTTTTAGACTTGCTATACCATACTATGACTTTTTATGACATTCTATGCTTCATTTTTTGGTATACTTTGAATTACTTTTTCAGATATTTTTTACACTGATTTTTTTACTATATGGCCAAACTGCATTAAGATTTTTTGTTGCATTTCATGACATGACTTTTTGTCATATTTATTACATACTACTGTTTTACTTTAATATGATATTTTTGACTTAGTTATTACATTTGTTTTAATATAGACTGTTCTCACTTTTTTATGATATAATATGTCATGACTTTTTCCCCACATTTTATGGCAAACTATACTTTTTCTTGCATTTGTTGACTAATGATTTTTTATGGCATACTGTTGACACATAGCTTTGAAGTCAGATAGAGAGAGAGAGAGAGAGAGAGAGAGAGAGAGAGAGAGAGAGAGAGAGAGAGAGAGAGAGAGAGAGAGAGAGAGATGAGCAGTTCAAAGAGAAACATTCTCATGAGAAAGACGATGTTTGCTCTCCGGAAGCTTTACAGCCGCAGTTCTGTCTGTAGAGTTCACTTAAACACACACACACACACACACACACACACACACACACACACACACACACACACACACACACACACACTCTCAATGAAGGATGAAACAGCTTCTCTTCAATCTGTTTGTGGGTTTCTTTTACACACAGGAAGTGCTCAAGGTCATTGAGAGATTTGGAAAAGCAGACCGACACAAGGTCCAAAGGTCCCTCAGAGATCAGAAAATGTAGACCTTTTAATTAGTTAGGTGCTGAAACGATCAATCAGTCGTTTATCATGAAGATAAATTGAATCGGTAATATTGAAATAATCATTGTGTCATTTGTAACCTTAAAATAAAGTAAAATTGTGATTACGTGCCAAAAATAAACTGTATTTAAAAAAGCTATTATTAACTTTTTCAGGTTAAATGAAACGTTACGATTCCCAATAAGATAATGTCTATTTGGGAATTTAAATTTTTGGAGCTTTGAGGAGCTACACCCAGCCGCTGGCAGCTAGCAGCTAGCAGCTAGCAGCTAGCTATAGCTAGCTAGATGAACTAATATTGATGAATTTCAACTCTCTGTGCAAACCTTTGTCCACACTTATAGCAGTGAGAGTGTCAACAAAAACACTGTCGATGTGCGCTTTTGTATTCCAGGACCAAATGGCAGTACAATCAGAAGAGACAAGTCAGATAAAGAAAATATAATTGTTCATTATTAACAGGTGATATGTGCCGATACAGTCTTGACAGTCGAGCCACAGAAGAGAGCAGCTGATCAGAGCAGCTGATATCATGATTGACAGCCCCAAACAATGACAGCAAGGAAATGATGAGTGAGCATGCGTGAGAGGAATGCATCGCAGAAATATGAGAAATAGTCGACAGGCCTGCAGACGTATAGCCTTCCTGACTGAACTTAGTACTTTTGTAGGTCCCCATAGCAGAATCAAAAGAGACAGAACGTTAAATGAAAATGTCCTCGTATTTGATTTGAGGCCATTTTCATAGGTTGTCCTTCCAGTCACTGATGGCGGATGGATGTGGTTCTGTAAAACCATCCGATCCATCCATCCGATATAAGCTGCAGCCAGAGAATTATGTGCACTTCCTGTGTGTATACATCTTCTATATAAATGTTTGGGCTTCTTCTGTTCCACCACCGACTTTGCTTTGTTTCAGATCAGCTGTAACCAATACGTATAATAACCATGCATCAAAAGACAATGTGATTTTGACATTCAAAAGTCTTTTGAAATGTAGAAAAATAAGAGCAAGCAGCAAACTTTAAAAAACTTTAAATAATGAAAAATAGGAATTAAAAAGATCCGCCATAACGACCTGTGGACAACGCCACAACAACCACCTGCGACAAACGAAATAGGACAAGATGGATTTTTCACAGACAGCGAAAACCAGCATGTCACACGAACATACAAGCATTGAACTGGGTAAAGAGTATAAAAGAGGCCGACAGACATCAAGAGACACAGCTGATACGAGATAGAAAAGAAAGCAAATGACCGTGAACTCTGGAAGGCCCTTGTCCACGTCAAACCTTGTCAGGTCTAATTGAAAGTGAAGTTACATTCATCCCTTTGTGGGGCCAAAGCACTATGTAGAACTGTTACTGACTGCAGTACTATTAAAAAAAATGTAATTAAGCAATATGAGCATGTTTTGTCTGTATCAATACATTCAAGTCTCTTTATGGTCTGTAATTTACAGCTGACACCATTTCTGACCCACATATTCAGCACTTACATAACTGAAGGAGAGGAACAGAAAATAATCAGTGTATCCTGACCAGTAATTGCATTACTGGATTATAAGAGTTGGTTTATTTGCTATGTGCGAAGAATGTCCGATCCTCTTAAAAAATGCAGTGTTTTCCTATGTATTAATAGTGAATATAGACTCACTGACCCTCTCTCCACCTCGTCCAATCTGAAGGCTTACTTTTGGCTCTTTTCCTGATTAAGCCAAACTGGGATACAAAGGGGTCAAACAGTGAGGGGGACTGAGCAATCATTGCATAAGCTCTTTGTCTTTATGCTTCCCAGATCAGAACAATTGCTGAAAACGCAATGGTGGGCGGGAGAGGCTTGATTTGGTCGATAATTGTGTTTCTGAATGAATTCTCACAGAAAAACAAAGTCAGAAGAAAAGACACAGGACAATCAGTTTGTCAATAATTGTATGACGTAAGACATCCATTGTGTTGGGCCAGAAAGTATTCTGGTTCCAGTTTTGCCCGAATCAAACATTTAGTTGATTGAGTCATAAAGGTCTGCCGTTGTTCTCGTGAACGTCTGTTTCCCCCAGATGGAGAAACAACCAAACTACTCAGGGCCACACAATGTGTTGTTGAGATATGAGAGGCATGTGCGACCGACGCTTACCCGCAACACTGTTCTCTGTTCAGATCGTTGAGCGTCAGCAGACACAAGCCAAACGATGACAGGTATGCTCACTAGCCTAGCGAGATCCCGTTAACTCTGCAGGAGTGGGACAGAACCAAGCATCCTCGGGAGGAGGGGAAGTAGGCCCGGAGGAAACCCTTTTGACACCAATAGTACTGTGATAGGTCTTCACGAATCGTGGGATGTCCTGTTCTTGTCGAAGAGAGGCGATGATCCAACTTCATGGTCAATTTGGAGGCTGTAACATTGTGGTATACTGAGAGGTCTTTTAATATTTAGTCCACTCTCAGAGTTTGTATCTCTGCAACTTGTAGGCGATCGCTGTGTTTGGTTTGATCGGTGTTGGATGCCATTGCGAGAAAGGATAAACTCAATAATACTGCAGTGAGGAGGAGGTCGGGTCTGGACCAATGTTGAACACAAACCTTTGCTGGGCACTCGGCTCTGTTTGAGCGGAACTGTTGTCTTCTGGAATCATTTAAGTTACAAAAGGGAAAACGCAGGAACCATTGCGCAACATTTTGACATGTGCCAGTGGAAATTGTGGCTGAATCGTTAGGGTTCCTCCTCTGGGGATTGTGGACATCTTCCTCTGGGCCAAAGCGTTGGATGGATGGCCATAAAGTATTCTCGTCTACTGTTTTAAAAGAAGCATTTCAAGAAAAAACAATTCTGACTGCCATCCTGACCCACTGACTTTGATGTAAGTCTAAAAAAATTAAAAAGCACAGTACACTGCATACTAAGACTGTGCTCTCATATGTTAGAACCCAGACATAAGTCTCTAATTCTAACATGGGAAACTGAATGTTTGTTTATAGTGTGATTTGAGCTCTATCAGGGTTAAGTCCCACTCAGAGTAGCTCAGTGTCCTGGGATTGGACCACAACATAAACAAACTGTCCTAGATAAGCATATTGGACAGTTGTCCTGAGACCTGCTGAGGTCCCAAAGGACAGACAGACATGTGTGTGGACAGAAAGGCAAAGGTTTAACAGGGAAGTGACTGGGTCAGCTCCCAGCGTGACACGGCAGAGACGGGTTCTTCATTCTGTCTCCGTCTCTGGTAGAAACACAGCAGGCGTTTTCTGGGTTTATTTCGAGCTCAGAACCTCTTACTTTTCCGAGAAGGTATTGAAAGTTGTGGATTTGACCAAATAAAAGGCAACTGAAAGGAATGTCTGGTCGTAACGTAAAATCTTACTGGAAAAATGCACAAAAAACATTGCAAACACTAAGTCACAGGAAGAATGGAATACTAGTAATGTTCTTACCCACAAAACAATGAAGAAATGGACATAGTGATTTACAGGGTCATTCTCCATATTTTAATGTGTCTTGTAACGTTATAGTGAACTACGGTTGCTCCCATTCAGATACATACATGATACATGTTTATCTCTCGGCAACCATAACATACTATAACAATGAAACATGAGCGCCAAAATATAACAGTGTAACATCACAAAGGCCTCACAAGTAGTAGGTGGCCATCGTACCACGGACTCTTCGGCTGACAGTCAATCAGGACAGTGATTCTCAACTGCTGTGAACCTGTTTTCATGGGGTCGCAGGTCTTTGCCTATGCAAAAAAAAAGTAAGAAAAGAGTCCTGTGCTTTTATTTTGAAGGGGAGTTTTTTAATGCAGCGGAGTGCCATTTTTTCACACTCCGTATGCTGCATTCACACCAAAGGCATTGCGAATTTTCGCGTCGCTTTACTCGCGTGTGATAATTTCATCCACCATGGAAGAAATAACCACTATTTATGCTTTGTACATGTTGTGGAAGTTCCACAAACATCAGAACATCAAACGCCCTTCGTGTCTGAGTTCATAATATTATCTGTGAATGAGGCAAATTTTTCAGCCAAAGTTACATAATTTGAGTATTTTTTAAACTACTTCTCAGTAGTATTACCTCAGGTCCTTAAGATGGACTTTTTGTTTTTTTAATTTACTGTAAACTAGTTTGTTTTGTGCATACTGTGATATGCTGTACTATCGCAGGTTCAAACCTCACCATTGTTTCTATAAATCAATTTGAGAAGTTGAACATTTTCGCGGCTTGTCATTCAGGGGTGATGGTGGGTCTCGCAGCCAGACCAGTTGAAAACCACTGACCTAGACCAAAACGTTCCCTGGACACAGACCAAATGTGACATAATGGATGAATCACTAAATGGCCTGTGAGTTAACAAGTAACAGGTGGAGTAACGCATTGTGTCAATGTCCTTGAATACATTATCATTTTGCTATTGTAGGGTTTTTAAAACCTAGTTTGTCATTTTTGGACTTTGTACAATGTAAGATGAGAAGTTGTTTGGGTGTACATTACAATGCATGGAATATGATAATTAATAAGGGATATTAATATGAAGGATTTGTAATTGTATGCATATGAAGGTCACTGTTTTTATTAATGATTAATGTATGGATGAACTGTTAGATGCTGCATGCTGCGTGCACAGTCGAATGAAGGAATTGTAGTTCTCTTGTTCGCCTGAGGGGCGGAGCTGAAGAAATTGACTTTCGAGAATCTACCGAAGAAGAAGAAGAAGAAGAAGAAGAGGGGGACGCGGCTCCGTCTCTTTAGTAGCGGGCACGCCGGAATGTTAATGAGAGGGAGGGCTCTAAGCTCCACGGAGGAGATAAAATTGACTGTACCTGGGAGAACAGCCTCTTTCCTTGACTACCGGCAACCAACGAGGAACTCCAGACGGAAGTGCACTGGTGGATTAGGAAATAGCTCGATCGAAAGCATAACCTGTTTTGTCATACCTCACTCGTTTATTAAATATTCTTTTATCATAACTTCTTCGGACCCTGGTCCTTATTCCCGCGTCAACTCCCAGAGTTATCAGAACTCTACACTATACAAAGATCGAATCCAGGTCGTTTATATTTGGAGGACTCTTTAAATGATGAAACTTTCTCTACAGCATCACACAGGACAAACTCTCCAGAGCCTCTAGATGAGGCTTGAATAATAACATAAGTGTCAGTATGATAAGGTTTTAAGTAAATTGTTGACCTTAGAAACAGCAGTTGAAAAACAATCTCAAGTTAATTAATTGTCTGTTCTGTGGCTTTGATTCATACGTGATTTTCATTAGCAGATGTGGTTTTCCCATTTGTCATGGAACTTGACCTCAAACCATTAAAATGATCTAAACTCTGCTGAGATCATAACACCCACCATAACACCTCAAATGGATGGTCAATGTCGGGATGTTACATCGACAATATACAAATAGAACTAGGACAGCAACAACATATTTTTGGAAAATTTGTATTTATTCATATGGGTAATTTAGAGTGTAATGAACCTGTACATGTGTAGTGCTCCGACCACTCAAAGCTCTTTCACAGTACTACAGCCATCAATCACACACTGATAGCAGTTACTAAGGTGCCACCTGCCCATCAGCAATTTGGAGTTAATACATGTCTTGTCCAAGGACGCATCAACGTGACTACCAGAGCCGGGGATCGAACTGCCGATCCGCTGATTGGCTCAGCACTGAACCACAGTCGCCCATGTGTGAATCACTCATACATGGGGTGGCAGATACAGTAGAAAAAGAGGCAACAGACCCGTTTCAATGGAGAACGTTTTTGGTCCGGGCAACCTGAATCACATGGCTACCGGTGCCGGGTATTGAACTGCCGATCCTCTGATTGGCTCAGCACTGAACCACAGTCGCCCATGTGTGAATCACTCATACATGGGGTGGCAGATAAAGCAGAATAAAAGGCAGCATACCCATTTCAATGGAGAACGTTTTTTGGTTGGGGCAACCTGAATCACACGGCTACCGGTGCCGGGAACCGAACTGCCGATCCTCTGATTGGCTCACCACTGAACCACAGTTGCCCATGTGTGAATCACTATACATGGGGTGGCAGATACAGCAGAATAAGAGGCAACAGACCTGTTTCAATGGAGAACGTTTTTTGGTTGGGGCAACCTGAATCACATGGCTACCGGTGCCGGGTATTGAACTGCCGATCTTCTGATTGGCTCACCACTGAACCACAGTCACCCACGTGTGAATCACTCATACATGGGGTGGCAGATACAGCAGAAAAAGAGGCAACAGACCCATTTCAATGGTGAAAGTTTTTGGGTCCGGGCAACCTGAATCACACGGCTACCAGAGCCGGGGATCGAACTGACAATCCTCTGATTGGCTCAGCACTGAACCACAGTCGCCCATGTGTGAATCACTCATACATGGGGTGGCAGATAAAGCAGAATAAAAGGCAACAGACCCGTTTCAATGGACAACGTTTTTTGGTCCGGGCAACCTGAATCACATGGCTACCGGTGCCGGGTATTGAACTGCCAATCCTCTGATTGGCTCACCACTGAACCACAGTCGCCCACGTGTGAATCACTCATACATGGGGTGGCAGATACAGCAGAATAAGAGGCAACAGACCCGTTTCAATGGAGAATGTTTTTGGGTCCGGGCAACCTGAATCACACGGCTACCAGAGCCGGGGATCGAACTGCCGATCCTCTGATTGGCTCGGCACTGAACCACAGTTGCCCATGTGTGAATCACTCATACATGGGGTGGCAGATACAGTAGAAAAAGAGGCAACAGACTTGTTTCAATGGAGAACGTTTTTTGGTTGGGGCAACCTGAATCACACGGCTACCGGTGCCGGGAACCGAACTGCCGATCCGCTGATTGGCTCAGCACTGAACCACAGTCGCCCATGTGTGAATCACTCATACATGGGGTGGCAGATACAGTAGAAAAAGAGGCAACAGACCCATTTCAATGGAGAATGTTTTTGGGTCCGGGCAACCTGAATCACATGGCTACCAGAGCCGGGGATCGAACTGCCGATCCTCTGATTGGCTCAGCACTGAACCACAGTCGCCCATGTGTGAATCACTCATACATGGGGTGGCAGAATAAGTGGGAAGGTATGGTGTTTCCGATTTCTACTGTGTTACTACTTGATGTGGACACATCATTGTCTGGACAGACCTTATTCTGGGGCCATTTCCGAAACCATCTCTTTTTCTGCACTTTTTTTTCTGCCTTGCTGGGGGATTTCATTGTCGTGGGTGCTGTGAAATTGACAGAACGGACATGGGGGGATCCTCCATTCTGTGATGCTTGCACGATCTCTGACACAACCGATTGGATCACACCACTTATCATTTGATTTGCAATGGGTGTCATGCAAATAGATGCGTCAAATGCTTGCTGACGAATATGCTTGCTGACGCAGGCTTCCAAGAGCTGCGGGAGGGTGGTTGGTGGAGGATTCCTCTTTTGAACATCAGTGAGTGGCTCAAAAGAGTCGACCAGCACCTCCAACCATATTTTCTCCATCTCCGCTTTCTTCTCATCGTCCTTTAAAGCCTCCGGTTCCAGAGGGACAGAGCTTGTGGGAGATGGTTCTTGAGGAGATGGAGAGACAGATTTGAAGTCACTGCTTTCTGCCTGAAGATCATCAACCAAATCCGGATCAGGAGCCAGCTGGACCTGTTCATTTGGTTTTGATTTGAAGAACGACTTCACCCTCGTAGAGATGGTTTTAAGTGTTCTTGCAAATTTGCTCGGTTGGCTCAAATGGGCTGATGAGAGAGGGAGTTGAGGGACGAAATTCAGGGCTTTTTCACCAGCCCTGATATCCTCACTGGAGCCAATTGAGGTCGTAGGAAACGCCTCTTCAGGGGACCCACATCTGGATGAATCCATGTTTTTTAAAGGGTCCTCTGATGGGGTGTCCATTTTTAAGGACTCCTCTGAAGGAAATGCTGATTTTGGTGTCAAACCCTCATCCTCTAAATCCTCCTGTTCCAGAGGGACAGAGCTTATTTCGGCTTTCTCACCAGTCCTGATGTCCTCACAAGAGCCGATTAAGGTTGTGGGAGATGGTTCTTGAGGAGATGGAGAGACAGATTTAAAATAACTGCCTTCCGCCTCGAGATCATCAACCAAATTCGGATAAGGAGCCAGCTCAACCTTTTTATTTGGTTTTGATTTGCAAAACCACTTCCTCACAGACTTAAACCTCTTACACATGGTTTTACGTCTTCTTGCACATTTGCCCAGTTGGCTGGAATGGGCTGATGAGAGAGGGAGTTGAGGGACAGAGTTCAGGGCTTTTTCACCAGTCCTGATGTCCTCACTGGAGCCAATTGAGGTTGTAGGAAATGCCTCTTCAGGGGACCCGCATCTGGATGAATCCATTTTTTTTAAAGGGTCCACTGATGGGGTGTCCATTTTTAAGGACTCCTCTGAAGGAAATGGAGATCCTGATTTTGGTGCCAAATCCTCATCCTCTAAATCCTCCTGTTCCAGAGGGACAGAGCTTATTTCGGCTTTCTCGCCAGTCCTGATGTCCTCACTGGAGGCGATTGAGTTGGTGGGACATGATGGTTCCACCTCGAGATCATCAACCAAATCCGGATAAGTAGCCAACTTGACATTTTTATTTGGTTTTGATTTGCAAAACCACTTCCTCACAGACTTAAACCTCTTGCATATGGTTTTACGTCTTCTTGCACATTTGCCCAGTTGGCTGGAATGGGCTGGTGAGAGAGGTACAGAGTTCAGGGCTTCCTCACCAGTCCCGATGTCGATTGAGGTTGTGCTTTCTGCCTCGAGATCATCAACTTTCTCTTGGTGTTCTCCAAAAACTTTCCTGAGGTAAAAAACCCTCGACAACTTTTGCTGCACCTTTTGGTGGATGTGATCTTGTTCATTTGGGACCTCGGCCTTCCACCGGGAGATGTCCTGCCTCAAATCCTGAATATTAATAGCAACCCGACCCAGTGTATCTGAGACGAGCATGCTGACCATGTCAGAGGTCTCTGAGTCAATGGACAAAGTATCCTCGCTTTTCCAGCTGGAGATAACATTTCTGCTTCCCTCAATCTGCATTTTATCTGTTTCAAGGTGATACCTATTAGTTACAGTGATTATCCTATTTTCCTTGGGTGTAACTATTTGTACAGTAGGTGTCAAATTGCAGTAGAAAGTGAAATGTAGTTGAAGTGGGTAAAAGTATAAATGAGTCTTTTACAAACATGAAATATGAAGGTATGAACAATATTGCTTGTGGCTGTTATAAGGTCTATCTATGCTGGGCGGTGAAGTTTGCCTTTGATCTGCGTTCTTGATGACGTCACACATTCTTTTTTTTTATGTATCCTCCTGGGAACCGAGAGGAGAGGGGGCGTGGCTTATCATCCACCACTATTTCTGCTTTGAGTGTGGCGTGGAAGTCCCACGAAACGTCGGACCATCAGACGCTCTCGTGTCTTGTTTCATAATGTTGTGCGCAGCCGCACACATTTCACCGTCTCCTCCAGAAACTGCGTCTGGATGACTGCTGCTTCCGGCGCTACTCGAGGCTGGCTGACCGGAAGCCAGTTTGTTTCATCAATGCCAGGACGTCGCTGAAATTCGCGTTATTCGCATCCATTCGCGTCTGTGCATTGACTTTGCGTGTAGTCTACTCGCGCGAAAAATCCGCAACGCTTTTGGTGTGAACGCAAAAAAAAAGAGACTTTTTACACACACATTCTGTTTTATATACCCTCCTGGGGACCGAGGGAAAAGAGTGTCTTCCAAGATAAAACTTTTTTTTTAATACAAATTATGGGTGGAGAGTGATATTAAACCAATAATACATTCACCTTGATTAAAAAAAACAAAATCATTCATCCATCTGTTTTTTTATTTATTTGCTTGTTGGTTGGAAGGATGGTAGTACATTTTCTATTAAAACTGAACGCATTGTCGTCTTATGTCCATAACGTTGGATGGGTCACCTTGAGTTCTTTGAAGGTGTTTATTTGAAGTAGAACTCAATTAGAACATATATATATATATATATATATATATATATATATATATATATATATATATATATATATATATATGTGTATTTTGATTTAGTTATTTATCAAACCTAAATCAATCTACTTTTGTTCATCATTCTTTATTGTTCTTCATTTAGATAGATAGATAGATAGATAGATAGATAGATAGATAGATAGATAGATAGATAGATAGATAGATAGATAGATAGATAGATAGATAGATAGATAGATACTTTATTAATTCCCAAGGAGAAATGTGGTTGTGGCAGCAGCAAACAAAGTTACATAATAAGACATTTAAGAAAATTAAATGATAAAAAGTGCACAAATGTAAAGTATATGAAGTGATTTCTTTTTTTGCATGTTTTATTTTTACCGGCAATAATAGTCCTGGATTTTTTCTTTTTCTTTTTGGTAATGCGGAGTAATTCATCATCTCTGGCATGTGCCTTGCTCCTATAGTCTACGCACAGATGGCTCTGCTTGTGGGATCATTGTGACAGTCAGGAAGCCCAGGTGTGAATCTATTGTGATGGAAAATAACACCAATAAATGAAAGGTGATAACATGAATAATAATTTGTGATCGTAGTTTATCATTGGGATACAACTTAGGCCTACGACGTGCTGCTCCTGGCCCACAGAGGAGGACGACGACGCCTCTTCTTCTGAAAACATTTATCTTGATTTTGTTGTTATGACAATCTAATCTATATTGTCTTTATAATTATGTATAAGATACCATACTATTGAGGGGATATATAATACAACAAATGGTAACCATAAATATAAAACACGGCAGCATCAGAAGTCTTGTCCTCTCTGGAAATAATTGTTAATATAGTTACAAAAACACATTTCTGTAAATATTTAAAGATTGGACTCAATCTAGAAATTGAAAGATGTGCTACATGAGCCAATTTTACTTGGATTAATAGACATATTTATTTTTGTTTAGGTTGAAGCACAGACCTTTTAGTTCTAATAGATTGTGAATTCATGATTTCCTCCACCTCAACTGCTAATGATCAGAACATACATTAAAATGAAAAACAATAAACCACGAAGGAAGCCGGTGAGGGAGGGCAAGATCAGTATGCTTTAATTATAAGATATCAGTGCATGAACACAAACTTCTTATCGGGTTAAATTCCCCATATAGTAATAACATTGAGGATATATAATATATGATAATAATAAGATCAATACGGATTCTTCGCATATAAAAAAATGCAGATCATTGATCAGCTAATATTACTGTACTGTATGACATTGACAAAAACAGAATACAAGTAGCTAAACATGGATCCCATAAGTAAAAACAAAGAAAAACCCTGTTGTCACACGAGACACAAGATGCTGATATTGTCTTTAAAGAGGAAGTGCAATGAATGAGTGGATCGACTCCTGACACATTCCGTCACTTTTGTTTTAGGGGGAACCCTTCAAGCAGCACAGCACGTTGAGTACTAGATCTGGTGATACGCCTTCTAGGATATAAATAGAGAGATTAAGCCCCGCCCATTTTGGGGTTAGCATCTGCGCTACTCTCATTTGCTTTTTCTCTCTTTTGGAATATGACACCTGCTCCTCAGGTCAACTATGCATATTCCAAGATAAGCAAATGTCCCCCTTGTTTACACTTCTTCATTTTAGCAAAGATAAAACAATGTTAGAATACATAACTGCATCTTCTAAGAAGCTTTAAGACTCGCTGAGGTCTGTTTCATAAATTCAAAGAAACAATGTTTCATCTTAGTTAAAATGAGTGGTTCTATAAATTTGTCCATTTTTAAACATTTCATTTTAAATTGTTTGGTCGGAGCTAGTGGAGCAGAAGCTATCCTAAAACGGGGGCGGGACCTCCCCTCTGCCTAGATTTTTATTTCGAAAAAACGACTTCCATCTAGCCAACTCTTTCCACATACATTAACCCAATTTAGCTCAAATCTCATCAGTTGTTAAAAATGACATTTGAGGTGCTGTTCTTCTTCCAAGCGCATGTTTCAGAACATTAAACATTTTAAACCTAAACACTCTTTGGTCTCCAAAAATGTACTTAAAAGAATGATTAAAAAAAACGTGCTTGGAACAAGCTGTAAGGTGCTTTTCTGTAATCTAACCAACTTGTATTTCTAAAATTGATCCTTATACAGAACATATGTAAAACTAGACATGATCCTGCCAATAGGAATATCTCAATTTGCCTTTAACATTGAAAAAGGAAGAACTTTTCATTTGAGCAATGATAAAAAAAACATATCAGGAGAGAAAACCAAATTTGGCTTTTGAGTCTGAAGGGAGACGGGGAGTGAGAGTGGTGATGAGTTATATGCTGAGTGGAGGAGTTGAGGAGATATGCATCAGTGGGCAGGCTGAGCAGGATGTATCTCTCTTTTTGTGTGTCATTCAAGTCGACATCACTTCTTTTCATTCCTCCTTCATAACTTCTCAAACTGTTTCTCACCCCTCACAGGATAATAATAATAATCTCCAGTCCTATCAAACACCATGTGGTTTAGCTGGCTCGACTTACTCTTCTACAAACTGGATTTAATATTCATAGATTTGGACTTATTATCAGTTGTAATAACATGTTGGTCCTTACGTCCTTTCAGTTAAAACACTGTCATTTACTTCAACAGATTTGGTTACAGCCTTTCTAAACATCTGAATTATCATGCCGCCTGACCCATTTTTTAAGGCAAACTTTGCAGCCTGTTTAAACCACTTTTTTTTTTAAATAAAAGATCAAAGTCAGGCAAATTTGGTTTTGCAGAGTGACTGTAATGGACGCTCAACATGTGTGTCAAGTAATACGCAAAAGCAAAGGCACTGACTTTGTCACTACCGTCCCCTCTGACCTTTGACCCTCCCCGGAGAACTTTTACTGTACAGTCAAATCTCTTCCAACTAAACCCACAAGCAGCTTCATCAACGCACGGACAGTGAGGTTTTGTTGATGAGCTGGGGAATCTCCTTCCCTTAAAAAAAACTCTCACAAATTTGTCTTTGTTATCACCAGGGAATCTACAATGGGTTCTAATATGGTTCTATTTTAGAGGCTTCCATTGTGTGTTGCCTAAACCAGGCTGCTGTTCTATCTGGATCTAAATGAATGTTTCAGAGGAAGGTATTAAGCAGCTGTTGACTACACAACCTGAGGGGTTATTGTGAAAATTCAACTGTCAACTGTGCGCTTGAAGGGCAAACTCAGTCTGCATTGGGACAACCATAAGGCACATTATCAGGATTTAAAAAAATAATTAAACTTTAAAGAAAATTTCAGCACAATATAAATCAGAGAACATCAAAATATAGTGTTAGGATCCAAGAGTTGTTATACAAAGTCTAAAAAAAAAAGACACATACATGGTCTATGAAGCACCATTGCTTTTATATACGCAACTCGAAAACTAGGATTAATGATGTGGCAACTTCACCTTCTTTACAATATTCAAAATGCTACATATCTGAAAAGTGAAACCGATTCATTTTTTTATCTGAACTTTTTTTCCTGTCGTTTTTTTGTTTTACCGTCCGCCATAAAGCAAAAACAAAAACAGAACTGCCCAGCCAACAGATCCAATATATATTTTTAGCGGTAGGATATGTAAGGATAAAACCTCTAGAGGAAAAAAAAAAAAATTCCACAACAAAGAAACAGCACGAGAGAAAACTGCACAGCGAGGGATCTGATCCATCTGCATCTACAGGGGTAGATAAGGACAAAGTACTAGAACACAAACACTAAAAACACCATCTTCAACATTAGTTTTGTCTTTAAATACGTAACGTATATGTGAACAAAGCTCTATAATTCATTCTCTTAAGTGGTCACCACACAAAGACGATTACCTCAAAAAGTAGAGAAAAATACTTTGAGTGCACGGGAAAGGAGAGAACAGAGAAACGTGCTTCCAGAGAACGTATACGATCGGTGAGATTACTGACATCGTTTGGGTGAAAATTGCAGTTTCTAGTTTAAAAATAATAACTCTGACCTTACTCCTAGTTCAAAGTGTATTGGGTCTACTCATAATAATCTGTATCAAAGCTTTCTGATATTGGCAGCCCCTCCAGGTCATGAATTACAATTTAATAAAACTGGCCTAACCATGAAGAATAATACATACACTTCAAGTCACTTCACAGGCTGCTGAACTGCACTGAAACTAAGGCTGCTGCTGCTATGTACATGTGTATAGTCTGGATGAGGATGCGCTCATGCACTTGGCATCGACTTTAGACTGATTGGATTGTGCAGTGAGTGTGCAAAGAGGCTGACGGGAGCAACCTCTGCTGCCCTTCTTCATTTCAAAGCTAAATTGGCATTTAAAATCATTTTAATTTTTGCGCTAATATCACAACAAAGGGGCAACTGAGGTTAATAGAACCTACGCAAGTGGCACTCTGATTGGCCGACCCAAATATCCTCCGGTTAGCTTGAAGAAACTTACCAGGCAATTTACTACAAATCTCACGTACTTTAAACGACAGCTAACTATTCTGCAAGCTACGTTGTTGTGGTGCAGATACTTTGTTTCCTGTAGAAATGCATCAGGAATGAATGGAAACCAATGGCTGCCTGGAATGGTAGAACAAGTACATAACAAAATGTAAAACCATGTGACCAGGATCTGCAAAACAAGCTAACATATCGTAGTTACAAAGTCGAAGACACGTGATCTAATAAGGGAAACCATTGAAGCTCAAAGTTAAAGAGGTGCCCCATTTTTCATCCCCACCGCTGCTCCTTAGATCGTCTGTGCACACTACAGTTTTTTCTGGCTTTCTATGTCGCGTGAAGTGTGTGCAAGTCAACAATATTTAATCACATTAACTATTACAATGTGTGCAAGTCAGATCCTTTCGTGCAAAGCTATGAGTTTGGTGAATAAGGCTAGCTTTGCTTATATAGCTGACTATATAAGCTTTAGCTCAATGAAATAATTGCACATAAAGAAAACAACCCTGTAGTTACATAAGCTACTGACCTGACTGAGGAAGTCAAGTGTGAGAAAAACACATTTAGATAAATAAAGGACAGATGTAAGAAGAGAAAAAAAGAAAAAAAAAGGTAACATTCAACTTACAGTAGAATACATGTATTACAATATATGTTTAGCGCGTCTGTGAGTTTGACACAAGAAATAAAGAAAAATCCGGTTGGCAGTATAAGAACATAAAAAAACAAATGAGGACAAGTAAAGCAGTATTTTTATCTCCTGTTGATTAGGATGAAATAACCAGGTGAAGTCTGATAAAAGCTCAAATGTATAATGTCAGAGTTATTATAATAAGTAAAATAACAATAATGCATATGTAATTACAGTTGAACCAAACAGAAGTAATGTGACTGCAGGTCGGTGGCTGCCTCTTAAAATAAAACCTTAATATGATGAAAGAAAAAGAAAAAACCCAACCGTATCTAAAAATTAAATATTCTCTATATTGTCATGTACAAGTTGAATGTTGTTTTTACTTGATTTGGACATCCTAATATAGGCGATTTGGGATTTTTAGGAACATATCTTTTCAATCGTTTTTTTTTGGGGGGACAATTGATTGGCAGAAAGTGATAGTATGCTTTAAAAATAATGATTGGTGGTTTTAAATCAAAAAAATGGCTCATGATCATGACACCCAACTTTGACAGAGACTAAGAAAGTGGGCTGGGTTCATTTGAGGGTTAAATATTCAAAGTGAAAGAACACAGTGTAGTCTAGGTCTAGGTAACACTTCTCCTCTGAGCTAGCGGGTTAGCTGCTAAAGAGAAGCTAGGTCTGTGAACTGAGCTGCAAAGAGTTCATATCAGGGTGGAGCACTGTGACGATAAGGCACGGGTTGTAGGTTTAAATCCCGCGCCACCAAAAAATACTCCTTTAACACCAAAGATCCCGAGTTCAGCCGGTGTTTCTGAACACACAGACGTTTAGGCCAAAAACCAGACGATGATAAATCCCAATTGTGGAAATTTTTTGACGCGGACAGTGTTGCATTATTTTTACTTTGTTAAATGTCCTGCGTTCACCAAGTGACCCATGTTACTTTAAATGTGTGGGCCATCTGTGTGGTTGGCTCAATGCAGCGCAACTGCTGTACACCCTGTGTCTGATAAGACCGTGACCCTGATATCTCAGCTTGCTCAGATGGTCTAGGTACAGAACTATAAAGGAACAGGGAACACTAGTGTGGGCTGAGCCATAGAAGCTAAATAAGGCAGGATGTGGTCATGAATACCATTCCCTATAGGTAGCTTAGCCTCGGGGCTCTCAGAAGGCCCAGAGGTATGAAGGTAAAGAAAGGCTTAAGTCTTGGGCTGCAGACTGAGGCTTAGGGTCGGGAATAAGTCCAGGTCTAAGGCAGACCTGGGGCTCTAGGAGGCCTGGTCCAGGGCTCTCAGCAGGTCACAGCCCTGGAGAAGGTACAGGTTGCCCTGCAGCGGGACGTTGACCTCGCAGTCGTAGCGGGTCAACTCCGGCAAACAGGAGGCCTCAAAGGAAGAGCCCAGCAAACGGCTGGCGATGCCTAGGAGATGACAGAAATGGAAAGGAAGTCCTTTAATTGTCATTTGCACGACAATAACAGCCAATCAGTCTCGGGCAATGCAATTCGTTGTTCTCCGCCTCTCTCCAACAATGCTCACATGCACAAGAAACGATCACCACACATGTACAACATGAGAATAAACATGAAATAGTGCAAACGTTTAAATCTGTGTATCGATGAGGAAATACAAGCAGGCCGGCAGGTAGACAGTGACATAAGTAAGCATCTTAATGTGTATAAAGTTGGATATTTGCCCTTGTAAGACTGAGAAGATGTCTTCTGACAAAGACTTTGATGATAGAGCACAGTTGAAGAGTTTTTAGATATTTCCTGTAATGAAATTGGCTGCATGTGTACAGATATTCTGTTCGTCTAAAGGTGTTTCAGGACCTCCACTTCTTGCTTCTGCATTTATTTATTCGAGTCCTTGCTCTGGTCCTTACCATAAAGACGGTGTTTGTGAGTGCACTCAATGAAGGCCTGTAAGTCTCCTCCCTTCCTCTTGCCTCTGTGGTCCAGCTGCCTTGCACCGCCATGACCTCCTGCATGAGTGTGGCGAACGTCCCTGATTCCAGATTCATTTTTAGCTGTGCCTTCCCTGTTCTTTTCCTTTATTTTTATTTGTTTTGAACGCCCTGTTTCCTCTGTTGCTGTACCTCAGTAGTGCCGCCTTGATTGAAGTAGACGCTCCTTCCCTCGAATGTATTCTTTTGTTCCCATGCCTGCTGCAATGATCGCTCTCGGGGGAGCCCTGTTCTCTTTTGGTTTGACGACCAAGCGAGGGGCGTGTTCCTTCGATACAGACGTCAATGCCATCTGGACTTTGTTGTCACCAACTTTTCTCAGAGCCCTTTCGGGGATGCCATGTATCCGCACATTGTTACAGCCAAGACCTCGACTGTTCAAGTGTCAAGTTACGGCTTCGGACCTACTGCACTTCCCCACTTGATAGGGATTGACCCATCTACACCGATTCAAACTGGATTCCACTCCAATGAAAACCCAACTTTTCCTTTTTTTTTTCTCTCCTTTTATTTTTGAGATTTGGATTGTTGAGTCCTTCACTCCGTATAGAAATAAGATAGAGATAGAGGTGAAAAACCTTTAAATTAAAAGAAACAGAAAACACACATTTCAATATGCCAGAACCACTTTAAACACGTGATCCAGCGCCCGTGCACTCTGCCTACACACGTCACCACATAGCCCCCAGCTGTGCCTCCACCAACATGTCAACAAACATTTTGCTTTGCCACACGTGAATGGGCTGCGGAGCCCCGTGACGTATTTAGCGCTCGCGCTAATCAAGCTGGTGGTGGCAGCGATCATCAGCAAAGTCCTTCAATTATAAAGTCTGTCACTCTTACCGGCTGCCTCTCCGGACTTGTAGATGCGTCTTTGCTGCGTTTGATCTAGCCGCCCGGTGTTCATTTAATCCCCACCTTTGACGTGCGCCCGCGGTGCTTCTGGTGCCTACAAGCTCCGCCCCTTTTCCTCCCAAGTCGGATTGCTTGCACTAACATTTAATTAAATGCTTTAAATGTTTATTATTTAATCTGTGACTATTTATATCTTTCTGGGTGCTTTATTAATTTACAATTACTTTTATTTACCTTACATTTTTCCCTTTCTTTTTATCCAAAATGAAAATCATGTTTGACTTCACATCAAGTCTTCACACTTTGCCAACAACGAGGCTGTTCTTTCCACACGTTCTTTCCACACGTTCGTGTTAGTCTGTAGTCTTGCCAGAGCCCGCTTTTTGTTGTCGTTAACCACTTCTGAGTGCTCTCGTCTTAGCCTGTGTATCTCTGCCAATATTACTGATGAGTCTCTGGCTGTGTTCCCGTTGTTGCGTCGGTACATTCATCATTTCAACCCGTCTTGCCAGGCCTCCCATTTCTCTCCATCCCCTTTTCTTATTTGGCTCACTTTCTGTCGTTAATGTTGTTTTAAAAGAGCTTGTTTTCGTTTTTTTCTTTCTAAGAGCTATTTTTCGCCCCGCCTCCTACCACATTGCGCCAGCGGAAATATGTGGTTTTCTTAAAATCCCTTGATAAGGACATTTTTGTGGTGTATTATCAAATAAATAAGAAAACCGTACAGGGCCACTGCTACATCGTGATGTTAGTTTCTCGGCAGTTCAACACTGTGGATTGTAAACAGTACAGTCAGGTCAGCTCACCCTCGGCCTTGTTAGACGGCTGCATGTTATACGTGTAGTTGCAGCTCTTTTGGAGAATCCCACCGATCCCGTTTAATGGATACTGACACTTCCTGTGTTGCTGCACAGCGCTGAGACGTGAAGACATGCCGGCTGGCATCATCCTGCTCATCTCTGGCGCTGACGCAGAGAAACAACAGGTCCAGTTGTTGGATGGAACAGATGATAGTGCAAGATTTATTTCCCCACACACACATACACACACACACACGAGCTCATACCTGCCAGGGATCCGGCGCTGAGGGAGCGATCCACGGCGGCACAGCTGTCACCCCTCATCTTCTTCCATAAGAGTTCTGAAGGCGTACTATCGCCCTGAAACACAATCACATGTCAACGACAAAAGAGTGAATTCCCCCGAAGAATTCGAGGCACACGACTTTGTTTAAGTATAACATTTTTGAAAAATATGTATTATTGTAGCTACTTTTTTATTTGATATAATAATTTCATGAAAAGCTTTTAAAATTGTGTGTATAAGGGATTTTATTCTGTTTCTTAGACGGTACGCACAGTCTACCCGTATATGAGTCCCTGATTTGTCTGTCATCACTGTCAGATCCAAGTAGCACCCACTCCATTACTTTTCATTAATTAGCTGCTGATATTAGAACAAGTCAAACTAAATGTGAGCTTTCAGGTTCCTACTTTTATTTCAAGTTTCTACTAAAAGATGCTTTAAACACATCATTTTGCTCATACCGTCTGAATCTGTTTAAACGCCCGTTTAAAAGCCCTCCTCTCAAAAAAGCCCAATTTGCTCTTATTGGCTTGCGAGAAAAATATGGTACACCTTTGTAAAGGTAGTTCTCAAGTCGTGGATAAAGATACTTAGATGGATGGCGGTATATTTTAATGAAGCTGCATGATACATAAGAAGGGGAGCCAAATCAATGGCATGCTGAATCACGTGTTATTTTTCATCTCCAAAGTCTTATTTCAAAGTCTTATTTTACAGTGTGGGGTCTGGGAGGCACTCCAGATGCCCCAAATGTATTTGTGTATGTACACAAGCACTGAAAATGTCAATCGTGCTCAGAGAAACTCACCACAGTCATCTGAGTGAAGGAGCGCTTGATACTGTTGGCCATGGCCACTCTGGCTGGAGTCATGTCTCCGTAGGCTTGCACAAAGTTATCAATGGACCTGCGCAGACACAGACACACACACACACACACACACACACACACACACATATTTATATTTGATGTCAAAACAGCCAGACACTTTTTTTAGATTGTTTTGTTCTACAAACAGGATGGATAAACATAATATTGTCTATTTTTTTTTAGTATTCTTAACTTCTTAACTTTGCATTTTAATCAATTAATTATAAGAAACAGCTGGGAAACCTAAGCTAGGTATTAAAAACCTTGTTGATGTCACGTCACCTCTGTTTCTGCATGAGGTGTGGCGCGTTCTGTTGGCAGGATGGGCGCTGCTCTCCAGACAAAGGCTCCATCAGGTACGCCTTGCTGGCTCGCTGCTGCTGTTGGTGCGTTATCAGAGGGTCCGGTGGCCACTGCAGATTCTTCCTGCCACCCATGGAGGACAGAGGGGTCTGCATGTGCCCCATTACGCAAGACCCTGCACGGGAGCCCACAGCCCCCTGGCTGGAGGCGCTCTCCTCCGCCGCGGCCCAGGACGCAGCCGGCTGCTGCTGGTAGTGGCCTTGGGGCTGAGGAGGGGAGGACAGCGGCTGGAAGAGGCTGGCGATGTCGCTGAAGCTCCGATGGGTGGACTGTTGTGTTTTGGCCAGGCTGCCGTTGCTCCCGATGGATCCCGCCGGACCCCCCTCCAGGGGCTCGGACTCTGGGACGATGGGATGCAGCTGGAAGTCCTCGCCATCCATCGGGATGTAAGGAGCCAAAGTCTCCAGGTCTAAGTCGCTCAAGTTGCTCTGGGAAAGGGAAAAACGCAGTTATATAGCGTGTTAAAGTAACTCGCCAGCTATACAGCTGTTGCATTATGTTTTTATTTCTTAGACTGTGCAGGTAGATGCACATAGACCACATTGAGGTTTCTGAAAAGCTGTTTGATGTGTTTATTTTAGAATGTTCAATTACACTTGGTCATTCTTTAGAGAGAGAAACTGCATAACATTGCTTGGGGAAAAAAAAGTTGAAATGACTTATGAGTCATTTTAATGATGTGCTGCTTGTGAGGAAGACGATATCCTTCAACATGGGTATACTCTTGCTCATGTTGGAATAGGCTTTGGCCAAAAAGGAAGAGCCAAGCTTTCAGTCGGATTCAGTTAACTGGGCCTAAGCACATCCATGGTACTCCCACCTCAGTGTTTGCAGCACTGCTTCCCTCCGTGTCCAGAGAAAACAGCTTCTCAGTCAGCTCCTCCTTCAGGTCGCTCTCCACTGAGCTGTAGTAATCATCTGGGCTGCTGGGCTGCAGGGGGGAACAAGAGGATGAGGATGGAGAGGAGAGGAGGAGAGGAGAGGAATACATGGGGACGAGACCGATAGAGGAAGCAAACAAGAGGACATGGACCGAAAGAAAGACACGTGAAACACGTGAGCCAAAGAACAGTTTAAAAAAGAAAAGCACCGAAACAAAGAGCAAGAGATGAGTTTCGACAAAGGCACTATTCACTGCTAAAAGCCTGTTCCTTCCAAATATCCTCCCCCGTTATTCTCACACACATTGCCCACAGTTAGAGACCTTTAACCCCACAGGCCTCACTGAACACAGAAAGAACAAACTAGGAAACAAACACAACCAGTCGCTCGCTCGCTAACTCATTACTCCTTTCACTTTAACGCTCTCGGCCTCAGCCTCCCTTTTCCTCGTCCTCACCGTGGAGCAGCTGCTGAGGCTCGGAGTGGCGCTGCCCGGCGGCGGATGCTGCTGCACAGTGAATGCACCGGCCATGTTGGCCATAGCTGATGCCGGAGGGGCGGGCTTGTGGCTCTCGCTGGCCCAGGAAGGAGGTCCCGGAGGGGGCATCGCCGCGGCGGACACCTGGGCGTATCCTCCGGGCTGCTGGGGCTCCTCGAACTGAGGGCGCTCTGCAAGAAAGAAGAAGAAATTAAAGAAGAGGGTTGACATGCATGACAGCTGATTTATATGTATGTATGTATGTAATTGGCAATTTTAATAAAACAAATTTACGCAGGAAAAATAATTTCTTGCAAGGATCTAAGTAGCTTTGTTAATGGCAATACTAAAGTTTAAAACATTGCATCAGTGCCTATAATGTGAGTAGAAAATACTACTTATACAACAATATATAACAATATAATAATGGCACAAACTAATTAATTTATAAAGACAGAGCAAATCTGTTTGTACCATATGTAACACGGTAATTCAACAAAGAAAATGCATGCAGTATAATACATGTTTCAGTCATACTGTAATATAATGCTTGCCATGTGCACTTCATTTACCAATGAACTAACAGAAACATGGGTTTAACTACAAACACAAGTTCAAAAAGAGGGATTAACGTACAGATTATTTTCAGCTTTCCATGGTTGCCATGGTTTAAGAGCAATACCGCACTACAAGGTGGCCCTTTACAGACGGCATTAAGGCCAACATAAAGACCTCAACAAGCGCCGGAGGGCAATACAGACCGAAGTCCAGGGTGACGATCGTGTCCTCGGGTGTCGGAGCCAGCCGGGTGAGCTCCTCCGGCTCCTCTTTGAGTTTGGTGAAGAGGGCTTCTCCCGGCTCTCCGGTCACGCCCGCGCCTCCAGCGGTGAAGAAGCTGCTCATGCGGTGCGGCTTGAACAGGGACTCCGTCTGCTTCAAGGACAGAATCATGGACTCCTCCTCGATGTCACTGCAGGTTTGGAGAGTGGAGAGCGGAGTGAGCATTGGGTTTGGTGCTCAGAGAACTCCTTCAAGAGCACATAAGACACTTAGAAAGGGATTTGGAGGCCCACGTTAAGCTCCCGTGTAAAGTGCCGTGTGATGGTTTTGAGACTTTTCTCCACAGTGTGGGTTCCCAGTGAGAATGTCTTGGGGATCTCCAGATCAAGACATCAAAGCATTTAGGACTGAAACATTGCACCAAGTGAGATTTTCTTTGAATATCATTGACTTTCTTGAGCACTCTCTTTTTTATTCTGCCCTCTTCATATCAGATTCTCAGCTCGAGGAAGAGGCGTGAGAACGAGGGTGCTGTAATTCATCGACACAATGTATTTATTTTAATTTGTTACATAGTCAGTGGAGCGTTATTTAAGAGTCTTCTGAATCTGCTCTTTTGATTTACAGAATAGGATTTTGACGTGGCAAACATTCCAAGAAGAATGAAATGTTCCGACGAAGGCTGTGATGTGTGTGTGAATGATAAAATAAGTATTTAACTACAGCAAGTTTTGTCTTTGAGCTTTTTGATAGTTATCTATATACAAGGATACTGGTCCAACATGATGCAACAATACACCAAAAACCTGTGGAGGGACCCACAAACCCGATATCTCCTATAGTATCTTTTATTTCACTGAAATAATTCAAAATGTATTTTTTTATCCTGCTAGGCCATCTAGGTTGTAGACATCTTTTAATATATCTACGGTAATAGAGTGATACTAAGCGTTACAAATAACACAGGAAAGCAGTTTAAGTATTAACAATATGGGTAAATATACAAACACCACCATCACCATATCATGTTTCAGTGATTATTGGAGTATTATTAAGTATTCCAACATGTGAATAAGGGCAGTACAGTACTTCATGTACTGGGTACAAGGACTCTTCATGAAACACTTTGAGAAAGGGGCATGGTCCTCCATAAATCTGCTCTGAATAATGGTTTTAAGAAACCTAGACGTCTAAAAAAAAACGACGATTTTGACATAAACAAACCTTTTTACCTGTAATGTGTCGTGACTCATGCCAGTGCTCACCTGAGGACATAGTTTATGCACACGATGCACTGGGGCTGGGAGTTGCGGCTGTTATAAATCACGGTTCCCTGGGTCTCTACCCAGACGTAGCCGCCGTTCTTGGCCAGCATGCGATACTGACCGCTCACCGCCTGGCCCTTAGAACACACTGCAGGGGGGGAGAGAGAGAGAGAGAGAGATTTGTGTTACGAGCTATTGTGTTTAGTGTCTTAATACAACTCAGCACTGGAACTGAGCCATGTTTTATGTCCTCTCACTCCTCAGCTGCTTAGTCATATGGAATCCTATTAAATGTCAAATGTATCGTCATTTAGCTAAAATAATGTTTTATTAAAGACGTTTAGCTCCTATGGAGGTTTGGATAACACACGTATTATCCACGGGTGACTAATGGGAATCATTGTTCGATCTTATGTAAAGTTATGAATACTATATTTTATTGTCCGCTACAGTAGATAATAGATCCTCTTCTCAGAGAGAAGCTCACCCTGCTTTACACGAGTCTGTTTATATCATTGACAGGAAATAATATATATATAGTTATTGTCATTGTGCTTAAAACAATGGAACTCTGTTCACTGGTGTACAACATGAAAGTGCAAGTAAAGCTCCAGTAAATAAGTAATAACCAAGACAAGATAAAAAAACGATAACAAAGAAAAGAAAAAGAGAGATAAGTTTTGACCTGTGATCTTTCAACTCTGCAGTCAAAGCTCAGACCAGCTCTAAGTGCTGTATTTGCATCTGTATTGGTTCTCTTTTTAGTTTTTTAAATGTATATTAAATATATTTATATAAATACATGGACATTTTTTTTTATATCCATGTATTTATTTTGCACGAGGCTGTGAAATGGACCTGACATCGGTTAGCAGGAGAAAGTGACTTTGAGCTGAGGAGGAGATGTGCTGGCTGCAGTCCAAAGTTCAGCACTGGCGTGGGAAAGGAGCAGAGCTGTGGTCAGAGAGTGTACATAAGGCCAGTGTGTGTGTGTGTGTGTGTGTGTGTGTGTGTGTGTGTTGTGAGGAAGAGCAATATTAAATGTAGCGGAGAACACTTGTGAGTCAGCGTGTGCTGATCGAAAGGCTGGTCACGCTGGCCGTGAGAGCGGGTCGTGTGTGTGTGTGTGTGTGTGTGTGTGTGTGTGTGTGTGTGTGTGTATCTAATAGAGAGAGATATAGAGAGCCCTTTATCTCAGCAGATTACAGACAACTAAGAACTGTAGACATGGACTTTTAGGAACAGAAGTAAAGGGGGAAAAAACACACACAAGACAAAAAGAAATCCACATATACCACAAAACACATACAGTAATCTGACAATATTGAGTCCTAAAATCTTATTTTAAAGCCAGTAACTTAATTTAGTTTGTTAGTTTAAAGATACAGACAATCAGAATTTCTAGAAAATTCCTTTATCAATTAATTAAACTGCACCTGGAATATGAGAGTTAATCCTTGTTTTTTTACGAAAAATACAAATAAAAAAAGGAACCTTATATTGTCAGAAAGCAAGATATTAATTTAGGGTTTTAAAAGGCCCTGTAACAGAAAACTTTTGAGCGATGATGTGAGTTAGAGGGATGTTTTTTTATTTATTATTATGTTTCACGAGTGCTTTTAAGGAACTAAATGACCACATTTCCTCTGTTCAGAGCTTCTAATGACAGAGTACTGTCAGTGATGAGAAAAGCCATGACACTTCAGAGGCTGGTTAATACACACACACAGACACACACACACAACACACACACACACACGGTGCCATTACAATGTAATAGAGGCCACCTGGTCCCCTTGTCCAGTGTGTGCAAACCTCATTAGGCCATCAATGGCTGAGCTTAATCTAATAAAGACCAGACATCTTAATACCAAGCCCATGCTCTGCACACACACACAGACACACACACACACACACATAAAGAAAAATCATCAAGAAATACAGCCTGGTATTCATACTCAATAAACAGTTACAACTGATGTTTCTCTCATGAGAACGTTAGAAAATGAGGAGGGTTAAATGTTATTAGTAAACTAACGTAGCCAGGCTTGATTAGTTGTTGTTTTTGCTGATTCCACATATTATTATAAATATCGTAACGCGTGCTGGATCTATTTCTCTATCGATCACCTGCACAAAAAAGAAGCAAAGACCCCCATCCCAGTAATAATTACAGCGGCAATTAACTGTGTTTTTGTGGTGTTTGCAGGCACTCCTGTAATTTAAATCCTGTTTTCAGATTTTAAAGTGGATATCTAAGTTTTTAATTTTTTCTAAATCAAGTCAGTGTGAAATTTGAAGAAAAAAAAATCTGCTAATCTGATAGATGGATAGATCCAGGGCATATATTGAGTGGAGCACAGGGAACATCGCCACCTTGCCCTGTTATTCCGGGCCGAACGGGGCTTTAAACAGAAGTTAGCTAGCGTGGAGTCATATTAACCGTACGCCTCCGAGTGTGACCCCCATGCAAGTTGTGTGTGTGTGTGTGTGTGTGTGTGTGTGTGTGTGTGTGTGTGCGCGCTCACAGTTGTGGTGGCTCTTGGTGATGCCGTCCGAGTCCAGTGCGTGGTAGAAGTCGTAGACTGAGCGACCCAGCAGGTCCTCAGGAGTGTAGCCCATCAGCTCTGTTACCCTGTAACACACACACACACACACACACACACACACACACAGGATTTCATGTCATCAATTTGAACTTTTTCTTTGATTCCCTTCTCGTCCGCAGTGCTTCACAAGACAAATCCTGCTCTCCGTCCTGAACCTCTGCACTTCAAAAGGCTTCACACACGATTTGGAAATCAAGCGGAGTCAGTGAGTCTTCCAAAAATAAGAATTGTTCACATTCCGAGTGTCTGCCATGGGCTTCTGGGAACAGCTTATCTCTTTTCTGTCGCTCGCTAATGAGGGTCTTGTTGCTGGCTAAGCTCATTTAAAAAAAAAAAAAATCAATTTTTACCTTTTATTCCCCTCCAACTCTCTCCTACCAGTTACTAGCTCAATAACACAGGTTCATGGGGAGTAGATTACAGGATCACAGGGATAAAAAGAGGCATACAGGTGCTCACCATTCGACTTAAATTAACTTTGTTGAGTGTAGCAAGTAAGTACTGAAAGTGGAACATACTCAGAGTGGTTTATTCACTCTCCTCCCAACAAACTGTGCTGTGAGAACATAATCTAAAACCATCAACAGGAAGTGACCCCTGGACACGAGGTTTAAAGGAGACCAGGGAGGATCAACTGGGACAAAGAGTGCAGACTCGCTCGTCATGCTTAGCCTAAATTAAAGAGGCTGGAATGTGATTTCTTTTCTCTCCTCCCTCCACCAGAATATTTCAGTCTGGCAAATATAATCTTGAGTAAGTAAGCCGCCTGTGTGAGTGTTTACGCCCGTTATGTACGAGCTTGCGTTGAATAAACAACACGATGGTGCAATCTTTGTACTAAACTTGAAGTCTATTTTGAAAACGATTTTACCGCTTGACGCAAGTTGTATTTATCTTTTGAGAACACACTGCCAAACAATCAACAGTATAAATGGTTTGACGTTACCAGCAATCAACATTTAATCAATTGCCTGTTTTTCTTTTCTGCCCCACACCACACTGATGACTATTTTTAAACATAATAATGCAAATATAGAAAATTAAATTGAACTTTCCATCCATTTTTGTACATGTTAATTATTTTCTGACTTAGTTGCTAAAAGATCATTGGATGCATTTTCTCAATTTCTCTGCTCATCATCTTTTTCTCCAAGTTTTCGAAGGACACACCATTAAAGCTGCAAAAATGAAAACAGATGTTATGTTTTTTATCCTAACTGGATTCAAGGTGCGGCTGGTAAAGGATCACCGCCCATCGGCCGGAGTAAACTTTCTACATTTTACAACAAAAAAACGGCACACCAAAAAAAAATCGGACAACCCTGGGATAACTAAAAGGATGCAGGGAACCCTAATTTAAGGATTTAAATAACATTTTAATTAAGCTACAATAAAAACACAATGACTGTATTCATTTTCTGTGATTGATAACATTTCACTGTTCTGACCCTGTTATTTATACCATCTAACATACAGTTAGTTGTTGATGGCCCCTTCCCAAAAAATATAATAATCCGAGCATTTTTTTACTGTAATTTATTGAAACACAGGTCGATGAACCATGTGACACGTAACTAACTATGTGTTGTGCGGATTAGTCGTGAGTGACTGAGGGAAAGAGGAGAGAGAAGATTCTGGCAGTGCAGAGACTCGGGTCCTCAGATAACACAAGACTGATAGATGGAGACTCAATGAGAGGAGAGGAGAGGAGAGAGGAAGAGGGAGAGGAGAGGAGAGGGAGAGAGGAAGAGGAGAGGGAGAGAGGAAGAGGAGAGGAAGAGGAGAGGGAGAGGAGAGGAAGAGGAGAGAGGAAGAGGAGAGGGAGAGGAGAGGAAGAGGAGAGAGGAAGAGGAGAGGGAGAGGAGAGAGGAGAGAGGAGAGAGGAAGAGGGAGAGTGAGAGGAGAGGGAGAGGGGAGAGGAGAGAGGAAGAGGGAGAGGGAGAGGGAGAGGAGAGGGAGAGGAGAGGGAGAGGAGAGAGGAGAGAGGAGAGAGGAAGAGGGAGAGGGAGAGGAGAGGAGAGGGAGAGGAGAGAGGAAGAGGGAGAGGAAAGGAAGAGGAGATGAGAGAGGAAGAGGAGAGGGAGAGGAGAGGGAGAGAGGAAGTGGAAGAGGGAGAGGAGAGGAGAGAGGAGAGAGGAAGAGGAGAGGGAGAGGGAGAGGAGCGAGGAGAGAGGAGAGGAAGAGGGAGAGGGAGAGGAGAGGAGAGGAGAGAGGAGAGAGGAAGAGGAGAGGAAGAGGGAGAGGAGAGGAAAGGAAGAGGAGAGGAGAGAGGAAGAGGAGAGGGAGAGGAGAGAGGAAGGGGAAGAGTGAGAGGGAGAGGAGAGGGAGAGGAGAGGGAGAGGAGAGGGAGAGGAAGAGGGAGAGGAAAGGAAGAGGAGATGAGAGAGGAAGAGGAGAGGGAGAGGGAGAGGGAGAGGAGCGAGGAGAGAGGAGAGGAAGAGGGAGAGGAGAGGAGAGAGGAAGAGGAGAGGGAGAGGGAGAGGAGCGAGGAGAGAGGAGAGGAAGAGGGAGAGGAGAGGAGAGAGGAGAGAGGAGAGGGAGAGGGAGAGGAGCGAGGAGAGAGGAGAGGAAGAGGGAGAGGGAGAGGAGAGGAGAGGAGAGAGGAAGAGGAGAGGAAGAGGAGAGGAAGAGGGAGAGGAGAGGAAAGGAAGAGGAGAGGAGAGAGGAAGAGGAGAGGGAGAGGAGAGAGGAAGGGGAAGAGTGAGAGGGAGAGGAGAGGGAGAGGAGAGGGAGAGGAAGAGGGAGAGGAAAGGAAGAGGAGATGAGAGAGGAAGAGGAGAGGGAGAGGGAGAGGGAGAGGAGCGAGGAGAGAGGAGAGGAAGAGGGAGAGGAGAGGAGAGAGGAAGAGGAGAGGGAGAGGGAGAGGAGCGAGGAGAGAGGAGAGGAAGAGGGAGAGGGAGAGGAGAGGAGAGAGGAAGAGGAGAGGAAGAGGGAGAGGGAGAGGAGAGGAAAAGTGGATAAAATAAAGAGGCAGTGAGGAGGAAATACTAAGGGAGAAAGAACAGAAATGGAGAGAGGAGAGTTGTGCTGAAAACAAGAAAACAGAATCATATCAAAGAGAGTTTGCACTAAGAACAGCATCAAATCATAACGATGATGATGACGACGATGATCATCCACCTTCAACACAAGTGTCTATAACATTTTGACAGAAGGATTTGTACCAGAGAGAGAGAGAGAGAGAGAGAGAGAGAGAGATGGCACCAAAACAACAAACATCTGTTCGTCATCGGAAAGAAGAATCTCGTTTTCCAAAACAATTTCTCCATTTCACGTAAACAAAACTATCTTTTCGTGGACCAAATATCCAGTTTGAAGACCTTCTCGGTCCATCCCCGACTCGATCTGTCACGCGGCCAGACTTGAGCTAAAAGAACTTTCTGTCCCTTCCCTAATGAGTCTGAGTACGCTGAGCCCAGAGGGCGGCCCCGCCTACTATGATCTCATTTGCGTAATTGGAGAGAAGATTTTGGGCGGCTATCAAATTGCACCAAGGAGGCGAGAAAGAAAAAAGGGCCCTTGTTTGTAGAGCGCTCACGCGCAGACACGTGCACGGCATAAGCATCACGCACACACACGCACACACACACACACACACACACACACACACACACACACACACACTTTCCCCTCCGAAAGAAACCTTTGTCCTGCATGAGCAACTTGATAAGATTACAGGTCTGTGAGCAGGAGCTTGTGTAACTCGAATCAGAGTGTGTGTGTGTGTGTGTGTGTATGTGTGTGTGTGTGTCATCACGTCCTCGTGCCAGGGGGAGAGAGAAATATTTGGGTGCAAATGAACCGGCTCTTTGGTTTCAAGATGGCCGCTGTGCCTGGAACGGAGTTGACTGCAGAGAGACAACACATTTAAATGTAACATCTGTCGCATACTGACCCTTGTGCATACAACACACACACACACACTCACACTCAAACTCACACACGTGCGACACAGGCATTGACATGACTGACGTCAAGGTACAACTTTGAATTACTGGAACTGGAATCTGTGATCGGGAACTCTCGCCGCGGTCTGAAAAAGTGCGTGACTGCGTCTTATTAAAGTATTTATATTTCATATTCGCCGCATATTTCTCACCGACGTCCGTGCCAAGTCAAACTGACACGACCTGACAGTCAAAACATTGCAATCAGTCGAATGGTGTGCTGCACTTGAAGGCGTGTGTTTTAACTGGCAGCTGTCCACGACGCGAAGATGTTCCCCTGTTGAACTCCACAGGTGTTCTTTAAAAGGACTTCATCATAAATGAAATACATATAGAGTGAAGCTCTTTCTGTCAAGTCGCTTCTTCCTGGTTTCAGGCTCGAACATGTGGCGACTTTTTTTTGTTGCTTTTCGTAATTTGGGGTTATTCTCAGGTGACTATAACCCCAACAAGGCTTTAAATATTAAAGAAGACAACTAACACAGCATATGTTTATTATTATTATTATTATTATTATTATTATTATTATAAGTTGTAAGGATATATATTACAAAATATGACTGTTGGCCTTATGATGATGATGATGATGATGATGATGATGATGATGATGATGATGATGTGAGGATGTAAAACTTTTTTTTTTAAATAAAAACTTGCATTAGAAATATGTAATTCTTTCAAGGTCTAAATCCATGTCATCACTTTCAACTCAAATTCATGAAACTAATTCAACTGTTCACATTCAAAGGGGAAAAAAAACAACTAAAAAAGCATTACATAAAATGCTTTTAGTATCATAACTTCGCCCTACAATTCAGTCCCCAGATAACCTGCCTCATAATATCATAATATGTGATATACTCAAACTATTTCTGCTCATACTTGCCGCTACAATGTAACCCGACCTCGCGCTGTGCGGATCCTTCTGTGCACGACTGTGTGTGTGTGTGTGTGTGTGTGTGTGTACCTCTCGTCACAGTAGGTGAACTTCATGTCCATGCTGTGTCTGCTCAGGAAGGTCTTGCTGTCCAGCGGCGTGTCGATGTTGGACGGGTGTGCGATGGGTTCGCACATCAGGATGGCGCAGGTGAGCGGGGGCTCCGTGAAGCCGCACATCACGCGCGGCGGGCAGCTGTTGTACACCTGCAGGTGTCCGGTGCAGTGCAGCACCTGGAGGGAGCAGCCGGGGGAGGGGGGGAATGAAACTCACACTGCTTACGACTTTTGTTCAGCGTGTTGTTTATTTACGTATACGTGGAGTTTTACTTGCCAAATTCTACGTATAATATCTGTATAGGATGTGTTCCTTTTACTACCCTGCACACATGGCATGCAGATGTTGCAGATGTGCTCTCTCTCTCTCTCTCTCTCTCTCTCTCTCACCTTCCAGCTGGCTGACTTGAGGTTGACGGTGCGTCCTCTGTTGGTCACCGTGCATTTCATCCTCATGAAGAAATCTCGCTCCGTACTCAGGTCTTTGCCTTTTTTACCGAAGCCGCTGCCTGAAAGACGTAAAGGAGGGATTAATTAAAACCAACATTGTTCCTGCAGTCCAATGAACAGATGTGTTATAGTTTGACCATAAAGTCCTCAGTGAACCTCCTGAATCGGGCGCTGCACAGAAGAACAAGAGTATTACATTTAGAGCTGTTTTTTTAATTGCAACATTGCACAGTTCTCCATTTACATTCGAACCGATGCAGACAGAAGTGTAACACTTTTTAAATACATCCGTTTTGCACAAATCGTTTGCAACTTTTATAAGATCTGTTTGAACTTCAAAGCTTTTGTCCTCTGGAATCACAGCATGACAATGTGTCAATGTTTAACTTGTGAGTAACATGAGATTCTCCCCTTAGTATAACTTTTAAATGGCACTTTTTGTTTTTTCAATATTCTTTAGAAATTAGATGAAATAGTTGAAGTCACATAATTTCTGTTTGTGGCCACATAAATGTATATAACTTCATTACTAATTAGATTATATTGATTTATTTTCACACGCACACACAAGCTGTTACATCACAAGGTCAGAGTTCAGCCCCGGAGCTGCAGTCACAGAGCAAAGTGGTGAAGTGTGTCTTTTGACAACGTCCACACTCACAAAGTGTGTCTTTATCTTGAGATGTATACACTTCCACAAAAGAAGCGATTGAAAATAAACTTCTCTCGTCCTCTCTGGAGATGAAGTGTGTGTATTGATGTGTGGTTTTGTGTGTGTTAAAGGGAGAGGGACTATAAAACATACAGTATTATTGCACTTGTGTGTTTTGTGGCCGCTGCTGATAAGAGTTATCAACCGCTGCTTAGTGAGTGTGTGTAGGTGTGTGTGTGTGTGTGTGTGTGTGTGTGTGTGTGTGTGTGTGTATGATATAAGCGTAAGTTAGTTACACTCTGATTCATTTACAGCGTTACACAGTTGTATCAATGTTTCTTGTCTGAGAGATGCAACACTTCTACATCTTTACTTACTTCTCTCTTGCATTGTAACTTGTGTGTGACCATGTTCTCTATCTGCCACAGATAATACACACACACACACACACACACACCTCCTCTACTGTATCTCTCTTTAGATTCCTCTCTATATGGTCTCTGACCTTCTGTTGTTGCGTCTGTTCCGGACACACACGCAGAGGCATTTTAACGGCAGGCATTATAGATATTTACTGTTCCAGAGTAACTGAAAGACATGATTTTTTTTATTATTGTGTATTATTCATGCGCCCTAGAGCAGGGGTATTCAACTAAAATTCAGCGAGAGAATTTCCGCACGCAAAGGTCCGGAACAATAATGTCAAATTTGCGCTCTATGATTTTGTGCCATATGCATTGAAATAGCCAACAGTTGTATTCACATCTGTAAGTAGTCAACAACTGACTGCAATAAGTTAAGTTAAATTGTATAGCATCCAAACAATATTTATTATTATAATTTTTCTGTGCCTTAATTTCAGATGTGAGTCGGTCCGTTTGCTCAAAAGATCTGTGCTTTGTCTCGTGGTGGTGCTTCACATCGCTGTTTTTAATAACGACAAGATGTAGGTATGGAAAATTATAACCAGGTGTGTGTGTGTGTGTGTGTGTGTGTGTGCGTGTGCGCGCGTGCGTGTGCGTGTGTGTGTGTGTGCGTGCGCTGACCAGATGTCTTCAGGCTGAGGTTTTCTCGGATCTCCTCGTGGTCACATGGATGGGTGAAGTCAAAGATGCTGTGACCAGTGAGGTCCACCTGCAAAATAAAAAATAAAAAATGTTCATACAAATACATTTTCTAGTTCGTCTTTTCTCATTTTTATTTTCCGTGGCTGGTCTCAGAACCTCCGGCAGCAGCAACCGAGGTTTGTTTGGAATAAACAGAAGAAGAAGTAGTGAGGGTGAGTAATGACAGCGAACGTGATCAAACAAATAAAAGAAGGTGTTGTCACGCAAGAGCTCGGAATTGCTTCAAAACAAACAGAAACTCTGGAGAGACATTGCTCCAGATTTCACAGAAAACTGCACCTCTTCTGTGATTTGCTTTTCAAATCGCTACCAGAGAACACAACAGCGTGGAGTGTGTTTAGAGTTGAACCTCAGGGTTCAGCCTGAACACACACACACACACACACACACACACACACACACTATGTGTATGATGACACCTGCAATAATTAAATCTGTGTGCCACAAATCTCATTCAACCATACTGGTCTCGAAAAAAAAAATCTTTAGTTTTTTTCTGCTTTTCATTTTTGCTTGTTTTGCAGTTATTATAATATTTGTGGACACATGTTACTGCTACTGTATGTTGAGGATGACATCATTAAATTAAATCAAAATGAATTACATGATGATTACACATATGAGACGTTATGGATGTGTCTCCTATATGTTGTGTCCACCTGTTGTGTTGCTGGCAGTGGACCCCCACAGTGGAGTGACCCCCGTGTGCGTTATCTGAAAGTGTCTGCTTGGTTCTAATCCCAGAGCTGCGTCCTGCAGCAGCGCCTCTGTACCTGCGTGAGCCCCATGAATTTGCTGATGTTCTCGGACAGGAATATGATGTCGCCGTCGGATGTCACCATGGTGACGAAGCCCTCCAGAGACTTCAGGTACAGACTGTCCATCTGTCCGTCATCGTTGCCCTCGCCACCGCTGCTGCTGCTGCTAGTGCTGCTGCTGCTGCCTGGAGGGAGAGACAGAGAACAAGGTGGGTTTGCACTCAAAAATAGTTTCACTCATTCTATGCTGATTAAAAATGTGTGTGTGCTTCTGTGTGTGTGTGTGTGTGTGTGTGTGTGTGTGTGTGTGCATCAGGCTTGCTTTGGCTCATGTCCAAAGCAAACCAGTGCAGCTTCTTCCTGCGTTTCAGGCCACTCCTGATCCTCGACCCCAACAAATTACACAAGCATTCATAACAGCCGGCCGCTTTTTTGAACACATTACGGAATTATGCTCAAATATGTAGAGTGCGGTATCCAAACATTTATACACAGAGACTCCAGTGTGTCAACAACGTCTCGTTGCAGAGATAATTATTATACAAACTGGCCCGCGCTCAATAGGGAGACGCAGCGTGTGTGTGTGTGTGTGTGTGTGTGTGTGTGTGTGTGTGTGTGTGTGTGTGTGTGTGTGTGGACGGTGGCTGAACAAAGCCCAGTAGCCAATGGGGGCGGAGGAGCTTGCAATTCCTCCAGTGTGCTTCCCTGAGATAAGAGAGGCCCGTTCTCAAGTCTCCCGGCGAGGCCTGGGGCTCGAGTTTGGAGCCGGGCCCAGATAGCGGTAACCCCGCGGGGGGCGGGGAGCCCAGAGCATTTTTCATGGGTCCCGGGGAGCTGGGGAGACTCTCGGGGACCCAGTCCAAAGGCCAGCGGCACCTTTGGCCTAAATACTTAGCTGCGATTACCAGGCATTTGGACCGAGTTGCGCTTTTTTTCTCTCTGTTGTTCTTTGGTTGCATAACCGCCCTTGTTTCAAAATAAAAGGCTGCAGGGAAGAAGAAAAAAAAATGAAAAACGAGTGTCTGATAGGGACAGCTGCTGTTCAGATAATCACTTCCTCTGTATTATTTTTGACATTTGTTCTGTGGCGCTGGACAGAACAAAGTGGCAGGACAGCGGGGTCATGTGAGACTCTCCCAGCGTGTGACCCGGGACAGCAGTGTGCGAGTTCACTGATTTATGGTGGGATTTCTTGTTGTTTCTTTAAGTCCGTTGTTTTTCCAAGTTTCACAACAGTTTGAAGCACACACTTTTAGGGTGTATGACAGAGGAAACCCCGTTAACGTCATCTGCTTTCGGATCGGCACTGCACTTATTTAAAGACATTTTAAAATAACTTTTTTTTTTTAAAGATTTCAATGCCGCCCAAATAACATTACGTAACAACCTGTGAGCCACGAACTCTTCAGCAGGAGCAAACGGTGTCAACAAGTTCATTGTGAGCATTGTGAACAACCCTATAGCTCCCGTTACACGAGAGAGGTGTTTCCTACAGCAGCGTGCGTGTGTGTTTCTCGGGTGCACGTACAGTATTTGTGTGTGTAGGAGAGTGCGCATGTTTTGGCGCCAAGGCGAGCCGGGTGTTATGGCTAGCGGGGGCTGATGCCAGCATCAGCTGGACGACGGGCAGAGCTCCGTGTTTCCTCTCCAATCTCTCCTTCCATCGCGGAGCAATCAGACCGGCCTGATAACGCTCTATCTGCTGCAGCCTCCTCCTCCTCCTCCTCCTCCTCACTCATCTCTTCTGTCCTCCTTTAACTGCGAGAGCGTGTCTATGAACTGTGAGATTTCCAGGATTTCCCCCCCCCCCCCCTTTTTGATGCTGAATTTAAAGGTTCACGTCAGCCAAAAAAGAAAACGGTTTCCTGTTCACAGCGGGGTTTGTGGATTATTCAGAGTAACAAAGAAACTGTTTGTTTTTTTAAATGCTTTGAGCATCTTAAAGTTTCATTCACCTTCATTCTGTAACTTAACTAGAAAACATTTTCGTTTTTGGGTTTGTTTTTTTGTAATTTGGGGGAACTGACCCTCTAACGCGACGCAGAACTTTGTACTGTTAATGTGGGAAATATAAATGTTATGCATACTTCTCTGCTTTTTCTTTTATGATCACAAAAATATTTAAAGTAAATATAGACACACACACACACACACACACTGTACTGTACTGTATATGTTTGTATTAGGTATATTGTAGTGTACATTATTTTTGCCTAATTAGGACATGTTGCATCCAAGAAAGGGATTCATGAATTTGTATACATGATTTACTCAAATTAAATTCTTCACACATTTGTGATTTTTACTGTCATCCTGAATTCTTCTTTCAAAACTTTTGCTCAACCTTTTCTTTTTCTTTATTTAATTTCGTCAACTTTTCACCGTAAAGCACTTTGAGCTGCAACTCGCTGTACGACAGGTACTTTATCGATAAAGATTGATGGATTAATTTCCTGATTGATGACACAGGAAGCAGCGGTCACCGCTGTTGAAGGAAGCAGTGGTCGTAGGCGACGGTTTCCACAACAAACGCTGCAGAGCAGTTTGTAGAGCGCCGATAACTGGGCCATCAGAAGTTACATAAGAAGATAATAATAGCAGAATAAAATGGCAGTTGGCCATGCGGAGATTTACAGATATGGTTAAGCGCTCGTATTAATCAAATTACTTTCCTGTTCCACTGGCAGCTTGTTATTACAAAGGCTTGTTCAATTGTTTATTATCGTTTAATGCCACAGAAGCTTGTTTTAAATCACATTTCACCATCAGATGAGGTTACAGAACAAACAAGACAACGTATGAAACTAAATATGTATATATGTATATACACACACTCCACAGACTCCGATTATCTCCACATGATAAAAAAAAAGTCTTAATTCATTCAAAGGTTATTGCAAAACACATTGATTAAAGCCGGTTTAACTCTCTGCAGCTGACATCAAGGTCAGGTTGGACTTTTAATGAGCCATGAAGCAGTCGAGTGTTATTCAGGGGCCGAAGGGCCTCACTTCACTGACTTCTCTCCCGAGTACACAGAATATGCGCAAACTGTTTCGCAACTCTGGGACAGAAAAACATAAACAGTTTGTGTTGTTTAATTGTGCCGTTCTCTGATCTCATTTTGGAGACACCGACGCAGCGGAGGAATTCCAGAACAATAGGTCTGTTTCTTTATCGAGCTTCCTCAGCTTCTAATTTTAAATTAGACGGGAGGAAGGAGAAGAAGTGCAGAGAAAAGGGTCCGACAAAAAAAAAACCTTCCCACTGTACTGGACTATTAGACACACACATATACAGAAATGGTGTGTTTCCTTTGTGTAATCCATTTAAATACACAAGACTGAAGTTTGTGTGTGTGTGTGTGTGTGTGTGTGTGTGTGTGTGTGTGTGTGTGTGTGTGTGTGTGTGTGTGTGTGTGTGTGTGTGTGTGTGTGTGTGTTCATACCTGTGGCGAGCACCTTGCGTGTGCGCAGGAAGCTGATGGCCAGCCTCATGATGGAGGCCTTGTCCAGGTGCGCGGTGACGCTGTGGGGCAACGGCAGGTGGTGGGCGAGCTCGTAGAAGACCTCCGTCTCTTTGCTGCGTCTGGAGCGAGCGGCGTCCCGGGACTTCTCCTTACGCCGCTCAGAGCTGCTCCTTCACACACACACACACACACACATACACACACACATACACACACACAGACACACAGACACACAGGAGGATGGTTACACCGTCAGTTTGTTTCGTGAGACTGAAAAACTGCTGTTTTTTTTTTTAATGCTTTTTTAATTATAAATCGGCCATGTCCTCGACCAAAGACATTCTTGGTGGATTAACATTTATACAAGTTCGTGGACTAAACACTGAAAAAGAATCGCACAAACGCACCAATTTATTTATTGTGTTTACCAGAGCGGAAAATAAGTAATTCAGCATGAAAAAAGGATAAAAAACAACAACTAATCAACTAAAGAAACAACTTAAAACAAGTATTTGATAAGGTACTCATGGAAACGTAGACCACAGACTCTTTAAGATAAGATATTTCTTTATTACTCCCGCAGTGGGGAAATTGCAGGATTACCGCAGCAGACGGGTAAAGTGCACACAAGAGACATATAGTAAAATAAAAAAACGAGCCTCTTGACTTTTGACAGTATTTCTGATTTCACTGGAAGCTTTCCTTGACTTAAACAACTAAACCAAGTGATGACTGAAGTCAATCTAAAGCAGCAGTGGTGTCCCAGTGGAAACAATATCCATACCTGCTAAGAAAACAAAGACACCGGCACACAAGCACTCACATAATGTAGAGACGTTAGAAAATAAGGGACACAGGTCATTCTAGCAGCAGTGAAACACAAAATTGAAGAAAAAAAAAGAGATTGTAAAGTGTAAATTGTAGATTGGTGCTTCAGGTTGTTTTTGGTTTCAGCCCCTGAATACAGTAAAAGGCCAGGATGGTGTGTTCTCTGTATTGTTCCAGCCCCCCAAAATAAGATTTTTAACTTTAATAGTAGTAATATAACCACCTTCTCTAAATCAAAATGTGTGTTGTTAAATCATAAATCACACTCTGTATGTTTTTTACTGCTTTGGAAATCAGCTCCATCGGTTTCCTCTCGCTCTGATGCGTTTTATTCAGCATAAAAACAGACGTTTTCAACTTAAAAACATCAATATTTGAAGATGCAACCCTGACTCCGGTGACTAGTGGCACTGCTTGTGTGCACGTCCACGTGTTTGTTTATTCGACGTGTTCCTTTTGATTTGGATCGAGCAAAGGCCTGTCGAGCACAACTTTAATTTGAACTCTGTAAACAGAAGAGGACGCTACGTGTTTGGAGCCGGGCCAGACGCTCCACGTGGAAGTAAAAGGTTTTAATAGATGACAATTTGTTTTTGTTTTTAAAGAGTAACCTTGAAGAGGACCACCGCTTACAGATGTGGAACCAAGTCATTATTTTCATTTCCTCACATTAATTCAGTTGTTGTTGAAAGAGCGCTTTTGGACCGAGCGATAACGTCACAAGACGAAATGTATTCCAACAATCAAACCGCAATCCCCCAAAATCTGTATCTGGTTGTCTACAAAACGCTGCATGAGGTCTGCAGCACGGCCCCAACGACGCACGCACAAGGATACGTCTTCTTTTTATGGGCCGGTGCTCTGAAACAACGGTGCTCTGTCACATTCTCACATGAAAGCTCAGACGGACACACACAGACACACACAGACACACAGAGACAGACAGAGACAGACACAGACACACAGACACACAGACACACAGAGACACAGACACACAGAGACAGACACACAGACACACAGAGACACAGACACACAGAGACAGACACACAGAGACACAGAGACACACAGACACACAGACACACACAGACACACAGAGACAGACAGAGACACACACAGACACACAGAGACAGACAGAGACACACACAGACACACAGAGACAGACACACACAGACACACAGAGACACACAGAGACACACAGAGACAGACACAGACACACAGAGACAGACACAGACACACAGAGACAGACACAGACACACAGAGACACACAGAGACAGACACAGAGACAGACACAGAGACACACACAGACACAGACACACACACACACACAGACACACACACACACACACACACACACACACACACACAGACAGACAGACAGACACACACACAGACACACAGAGACAGACACACAGACACACAGACACACACACACACAGAGACAGACACACAGACAGACAGACACACAGACACACAGAGACAGACACAGAGACAGAGACAGAGACAGAGACAGACACAGAGACAGACACACAGAGACAGACACACAGACAGACAGACACACAGAGACAGACACAGAGACAGAGACAGAGACAGACACAGACACACAGAGACAGACAGACAGACAGACAGGGACAAACACACACACACACACAGAGACAGACACACAGACAGACAGACACACAGACACACAGAGACAGACACAGAGACAGACAGACACAGAGACAGAGACAGACACAGACACAGACAGACAGAGACAGAGACAGAGACAGACACAGACACAGACACAGAGACAGACACAGACACACAGACAGACAGACTGTCTCTGACTCACCTTCAGACTGTGCTCCTCAGTGCACGTCTGGTGTCGTGTGCAAACATTTTCAGATTTATATGAGAAACAATGCAGCACAATGTTTTTTTTGGACAATGAACAAAATAAACAAACTGTACATTACAGTATAGTGTTCATAAACGGTCGCCGCTAGTGTCAGTTTCCTTTGTTGATTTGGTTGCTAAAAATATCTCAAATCACAAATATGCCTCAAGACGCATCTTTTCAGGTGAAAACTATATATATAGCTATATTTCAAAGAGCCGAAGGGAGAACGTTGTGTTTTAGCATGAGCCGAGTGTGATGAGGTAAAAAAGAATATAACGTATCTGATTAAGGTTAATCTCTCTGAACAAAGCCTGAGCTAAACTTTATGATCCCAGTAAAAAAAAAAAAAACTGCAAGAGTCTGATGCAAGCTGTAATTCAGTCATTGTGAGCCTAACTAACTAAAGAACAGTATGGCTGCAGTATGACATTCTGATAAATGATTTGCTAAATGTTTTAAGTGACTGTGATGTTGTGTGTCGCTCTCATTAAATAGGCCGACAACTACTTTTCCAATATAATAAAACATTTAAAAATCTCAAGTAAAAATGGGTGGTGAGGTCTGAGTCTTCATCAGCAGACAACCTTGAACACAGTCCTCCTCAAGCAGGACATACAACTTTACATGCATCAAATCCCCCCCCAAAAAAGGTTTTTAGAACATGCATTAGAAACACACATGATTGTTTTTCACCTGTTTTAATAAATGGACTCAATTCCAGACTAAAAGGACTGGAGGTGGGAACATTATGCCAGCTCTTAAATCCATCCGCTCCAAATCGAGCTGGCTGGGCAAAGCTTGTTCACAACCCAGTTTGACTGGGAAACCACGCGGCAATAAACACGCAGGTGAAAAAATTATCTGCTTATCACATCAACAGCATCAGCGTCGGTGGGTTCAGATCATTAAAAAAATCACAGCCGTCCCCCCTCTGGCTACAATCGAGACGTGACAGAAAACACAGAGACGCTAACTACACAGTCAAACATGCAAACGCACATTAAGGAGGAGATAGCGTACAATTAACAGGAGAGGCAGAGCACATAAGCCCCGTTATCTTATCTCCTCCATCAGAGTGTCTCTTTAAACTCGTTAACCACAAACACTCATTACTGATGAGCAGCAGGCAGATGCTGACCGCTAACAGCTAACCGCTAACCGCTAACCGCTAACAGCTAACAGCTAACAGCTAACAGCTAACAGCTAACTTCAACTAGGTCCTCTGTGTGTGTGTGTGTGTGTGTGTGTGTGTGTGTGTGTGTGTGTGTGTGTGTGTGTGTGTGTGTGTGTGTGTGTGTGTGTGTGTGTGGTGCCATTGTTGCTGCAATCTTTCAGGATCTGAGACAATGGGAATCACAGCGCTTCATCAGGCCGCTGAGACGTCTGATTCTGATGCACTCACTGATCCCTCACTCACACACACACACACACACACACACACACACACACACACACACACCAGAGTTCAGAGGTAACTAAGTGCACGCTGTACCGAAGTACAGTGCTGGAGCTTAACTTCACATTTCCGTTCCATCTTCACTCTTTTGCTTTCCTTCCCTCCTGTCGTCTTTCCTTCCATTCCTTCCTCATAATAACAGGAAAGCAACATTTTGTGAGCGTTAAAAGATTAAAAAAAATCTATACTTCCAAAGGATGTATATGAGTATAAGAAGGAAGGCAAAGCATCCATGATCTCACTCGGAGTATTTGGATGCACCGATACCGATATCGGGCCGATACGGACTCAGATAGCTGGATGAGGTATCGGTTCAGCTCCATGTTGTAAGCAAAAGTCAGTGTTGTGTCACACGTGAAAGATTGATCCCTGTCACTTCCACATAGTGTGGCATGAATTAATAAACCACTGGTATCGGATCGGTACTCAGCCCAGGTATCGGTTTGGGAAGATTTGGCTGAAAGACGTTGTCCTCGGCTTTAATAATGAGCTATTTGCTAAAATAATGACATTTCACTCAAAGGTCAAAGGGCCCGACTGGGAACCTAGAACAAGCTGGTCCCATGTAACACCTCTCTTGATCTCTTTATACTGAAACCCCCTCGAAAACCAGAATCCACTTCCAGATCAGGTCCAGCCCTGTAGAGAGCGCCTGATGGGGTTTTTGTTTGAGGCCCCACCATCCAGGGTCCAACACAGCACCTGTTTAGACTGGCCTTTGTTTAGCTTTCCCACTCCCTCCCCCTGTTTTCTCTTATTGTGACGCAGTTCGTGGCGTTCCGACAGAGAGGTGCCGTGTAAATAAACTTCATTCCCACATTCAGACACAACAGTCCGGCTGCAGAAGGGTACCGGGTTCATGCACTCAAGCAAAGTGGAAAAGACACCTCACCGCTTCCAAATAAGAGCTGGACACTTATCAAACATCCCGAAAATCACTTGAAGTCTTTCTGTAGGCCACGTTTCCTTTTTTAGGGGTGTTTTTAAGACCCTTCTTTTGCTTCTTCAGCCAACAGAGCGAGTCAGGTGAGTTTGATGATGTGGCATGAAGGATCAGTTCTCATCATTATCACTCTGATCAGCTTACTGCTGTACGATCAGAAAGTATTTCACCTTTTGTGTGTTTTTTTCAGGTCACTACAGCACTCGTGAGATGAGGGATGACTACTGAGAGCCAGTGAGGGAATATTATTGATGTTGCGTTTATTTATCACGAGTGGACTCTTTATCTTATTCCCATAACAACCTTTTTTTCTTTATACAAGACTTTTAGGTTAGAAAAAAAATAAAAAAATAAACGTCATAACATTTAAGGAGTTATGTGAGTAAAATGTTGTAATATTGAGAAAGAATCAATCATCAGGATAAAAAATATATTTTGAGAATAAAATTGAAATATTTTAAGAAAATAAATTGCAATTATGAGAATAAAGTTAAAAAAAAAGTTTATGTGAGGATAAACATTACCAGAAAATACCTTGAACAGGTCCACAGCATGAACACAGAGTCAAGAAAAGAATCATAAACGTGTAACCAGCATCTCCAATTAAGATTATTTATATTAAACATTTTGTATATTATTTTGATGCAATGAAGAAGAAAAAAATCTCTGAGAAATCTGTATGTCAACTGATAATAACAATAAATGTGAGTTCAGAAATATCTCCTTTCATTCTTTAAAAACCCCAAGTCAAGAGATCTTTACCAAAAAAATTCTGTAGTTATGTGTTTGGATTAAAACATTGGTTTTGGCCAATATATTGTTGACAAACTTTTTAAATCTGCCGAATCTCAATATCGGCCTCAAGACAGCACCGACCCCCGTTGACACATAGGAACACAACCACCTTTACTTTAGCTCACTATGATGCATTCTCCGTCTGTGTGATCTGACACGACACGGCTGAGGCACTGACGTAAGAAAAGCATTTGTCACAATTTTCCATTTCATTTCCGTGGAAGGCGTTTTCGACACCCAACCATTTAGATCCGGGTGTCCTCAGGGGAGCCGACGTCGACAGCCACGCGTCCCTGCAGGTATGCGCCGCCGTTAGCTCGGGCCGAGCCCCGACGGTCCGTCAGAAATAGCGCTGCCAATATTCCTCACGCAATCACACACACCACGCGAGCTTCGTGACAAACCCTTTTCAACTGCAGCCAATTTGAGATTTGTGACCGAAGGCGGGCCTGAGTCTTGTGATGATTAAAAAGGTCACACACACACACACACACACACACACACAGACACACAGAGAGAAAACACACACGCAGGTTGTTTTGTCCCTTGTGTCTTCTCTGTTGCTACGGGCAGAAATCCTCCTGGATTCTTCCTCGGCCGTCGAGCTACACATCTTTGGCTACATGCTGCAGTCACACATGAGGATAAACAAACAAAGCCACAGTTCAAACAAACCGCAACACCCAAGTTTCTGTCAAACCTCACTGAACACGCAACCGAAAGCACGCTGAAAAACACAGAATAGTGTTACTTAAAATAGAATCCTCCCTCCCCCTCCACAAAAAAAACAAATATTGTCGTTCATTTACTGTACATGAAGAAGCACGTGACCGGGTTATAAAACACGACAAATTGTTATAGATTACAAATTTTCCCTCTAAATGTCTCACATTGTCTCATTTAACGAACTGCTTTATCAATTGTAAAATTGCTATTATTATTATTGTTGGCGAGGCACGACCCCTTAGGTTGGGCGCTTATGATTGTATAACAGACTATTAGACAATGAACCTTCTTCTCATTTGATTTAGCTATAAAAAAAGTCCACTATGTCCACGTTCTACATACAGCCTGTGGTTCTTATATCAGCCACTGGGGAAATGTTTCTATTCAAGTGCTTCAACTTTTGATAATTTGAGTATTTTTTCCCCCCGAGAATGCTTCTGTACTTTTACTTAAAAAGGTGCTCAATTCGAGATTGGGAGCATTCCTGTTACCAACATGGTGATGGGAGAGTGACATAACTCCTCTTTTCTTGTATTTTTTTGTTTGCTCGCATTAAGCTTCTTTATCCCGGATTTTGAACGTAGAACTTTGACTTGTCACAAGAGGGTTTAATTCATGAATTAATAGATTGACGCAGAGAGAGACAGGAAGAAAATACATACCTGGCATTCTCAAACCTCCGTGTCAGAAGTAACGCTGTCACTCCAAACCGCTAGCGAGTCACAAAGTCAGTTAACACACAGGCGGGAAAAGAAAACACACGCATACACAGACAGACGGCCTCACACTAAACGAGGATTCAGGGTTGAAGCCAATAGTGAGAGATGAATGTATCTCAATGGGCTCGTTTTTTTTTGTTTTGTGCGACAAGAGGCGACAAGAGCAGCCGCCTCTTCACAACTGGTCAACAGGGACACTGATGGATATCACTGCTGGCATACATTCATAACTCCATGACTCCATAGAAAGCGCTTAGAATTTGTTAGAAAAAAAACCCCAGCAGATTTAAATCAAGTCAACACGTGGCTCCCCAGTTTGCGTTTATTTCTATAGAAAAACTGCTTGAAATGTTCTATATTTGCCCTCATTATACTCACTTTCACACCAATTAACTTTTTTTTTTTTTTAAGGAGCCGGCAATGCTTTACAGCTTGTATTACAGTCTGTCTATCAACATCATCAGGATGCAATTCATGCATTTAAACAACGAGGCCGAGGCCAATGTTTCTTCCACCTGAAGCTCGCTTCAATTAGCTCCCGGGGCGAAGTAGCCGAGACACTCGCTTCCCCTTTTTGTGTTTTAATGTTGCCCAGTGAAGACAGCGTGACAGCAACTGTCCTCCTCGCCCTCGGCGCTCATTCCCTTTTTTTCTCTCCTCACAACACCCTCCATCACTTCTCTTTCTCTCTTTGTGATTAACTCGTGGGTTTAATGCCTCCGGCGCCCCGCAGCCCGAGCGGATGCAACGCGTGCCGTCGAAGTCGTCTCTCATCGCTCGCGTCGATAAACGACGGCAAACGCTGCACGTCAATGGAACAGAAGCAGATGCATTTTTTTAATTTTTTATTTTTGGCAAAGTCCACCGAGGCGTTTCTTGATTCAAAAATAGAATTTCACTGCTGATCTCTACTTTTCACTCCGTTCTCCCACCGTGCATGCAAACTGTTCCCTGCAAGGTCTGACACATGCAACATGCAACATGCATACGCGCATAAACGCACACATGCACGGAAATACAGCCCCCCCCACCACACACACACACACACACACACACACACACCACCATATTGACCATTGATTGTTGTGATAACAAGCCAAGAGCTGCTTATAGAAAACAGATCCCGTAACCAGAGCAGGTGTCAGGCTGTGTGTGCACATGCGTGGGCGTGTGTGTGCACATGTACGTGCACGTGGAAGCACAGGTACGGTAGGTTCGTAACAGCACTTCGTGGATCATTTGCTCTCGAAATGTCCTAATCACTTTCTTGTCTTTTCCATCTCTCCCACTGGAGAGATTTACAGATTTCATTGACGTCGGCTGGAGCCTGAACATTTGACCGCACCTCAGCTCGGCCTGAAACGGGAACAGCCTGCTTTTTTCTGAAGATCGGTATCGCTTTTGGTTGTTTGTTCTTTGCCTCAGAGGGAAATCCAGGACATGTTCATCCCGGCTTTGCACAACAACAACAAAATTGAAGGTGGAGGAAAATGTCCACTTCCAAATCCTCCCAAACTTTTCTATTATACAGTTCATATTTTTCATTTGAAAACAACTTGAAAAACATATCTTAAAAAAAAAAAAAGAGGTTTGATTTAAGCCAAGATAACCTTACATTGAGGTCATTTTCCAACACCACTGATAGACTTCAATAACCTCATAAGCCCCCCAAAAAATGGCGGAAACAAGCGTGTCCAAGCCGAGCGCATCACTTTTTCCCCCTGTGTGTTGTACGTTTTTCTGGTGAAGATGGTTCTTCATTTGTATTTTGTTGGGTGTCTTTACAGTACATTGAGCTTTAAGGGCCACCTTAAGTAGAGGCCGATGGGTCTGCCCACACCCAAAGCATGCACACACACACACACACACACCTTTCCTTGCTTACAGTGGGTCTTCCTGTGGTTGTGGCGACTGGCCAAACACAAACACAGAGCAACAATACAGTACTGCTAATCTGTGATCCTGAGGAACATGGAGTTCTAGAAACACAGCCAAACAGGCACGCGCACACACACACACACACACACACACACATGCGCGACCGAACAAACAGTTATCCCAGACATGGGCCCCGACTTCGGCTCAAACGGGGGAAGAACGATGCAGGAGATTGCTGATGGATCTGATAGTCCATGAAAGAGAGGCACACACACACACACACACACACACACACACACACACACACACACACACACACACACACACACACACACACACACACACACACATGCTGATGGTTGGGATAGACTGGCTGATTGAAAGAGGCACCAGGTGGCGTATGGGAGGTCAGCTGACTAGACTGGGACCCTCTATCAGAATATTAAAGAAGCTGCATAAACTGGGAGTCAAACTTAATGACTCACTTCTCACTAACAATCACAAGTATGCATAATGCAGTATAGCGCAAACTAAATTGCCTAAATATTCTTTAATTTGGGTGTCATGCTTTATGGGAAAAAAGTCATAACTATCAAAGTATTATAAATACATGATAATATATATATATATATATATATATATATATACATATATATATATATATACTGTATATATTTGTTTTAATGATCCAACATTCATATTAAAATGAGTTTAACATGTTCATTCATGATTATCCCATTTAGTCAAGTAAAAAGAATTAAAAAGTGTGAAAGATCTGAGCTGTCAAAGAGCAATTCATTAGTCAAAAATAAAGTGTTAGCTTCAATATTCACGGGTAGAATGAAGGTGAGAAGAGCAGGAGTCGGTAGGGTGAGATGAAGGAAGCTTTTGGTGGGGTGATGCTCTGAACATCCATATGGGTATGTTTTCGGTTTATTACCCGGCTCCGATCAGTAGGATTTGGGGCATACTTTGGTTACATTGCCCATCCATGATGCTGGTTCTCCAGTAAAAAAATAAAATAATAGAAATCACAACTTTGGAACACTGGTTTCAATGTGATAACTGAGGCGAGTGAAAGAGAGGCGAAAGCTGTATTTCATTAGTTTTTCATGTAATACAAACTGGAATGACTCAGGGTAAATCTGTACAAAAGGATTACAGAGACTTAAAGAGAAAGGAATGCGAGTCTCACACTGGTTTTTTCCACTTTGTCACCATTCTCACATTCCAGTTTACAGTGTGCGAAGCGTCTAAAGTCTAAAGAAGGATGCATGTTAATTAAATGTGGAAAAAAAATAAGAAAAAAACTGAGAAGTACACCAAGTTGAGGTTGAATGAACTGCATCCTGGGATATTTTCTTTTAAGTGTTCACAGCATGTTTTTCAGGCAGCAAAAAGCCTCGTGTGAAGGTGAAAAGCAGCTCTGGTAGTGTTTCAGTGTTCACTTTGCACGGAGAGATTGTCTAAAATGGTTGAAGGAGAAAAGCTTTTAACACACAGGTGGGACCAACAGAGAGGAAGACTCTCTTAAAACCTCATCAACACGACCGAGAGCTGCAGTGAGTTGATCAAGTTACTTTATGTCCCTCGTGTGTGAAACAATAATTACTGTAATAAGTCACGTTTAATGCTCCATGTCACATTTTCACACAAGGGAACTACAGTACAGTTTTGGTCGAAGGGTGAAATGTGGAGTTTTTGACCAATAGTGCTATGGAGCGATATTTTCCCCAGTGGGTTTTTTGTTGTTGTTTTTTGGAAAACAAAAGCGAAAGCGAGCTCACGGGGCAACAACACCAAGACTTGACTTGACTTGAGGGGAGCTAAGACTCTCACGCTCAACCTGAAAGGAGTCTCCGAGGACCTGGAGCTCCGCCAGGTGACACGCGGCGGGTCGGGGAGCCATTTTGGTACAGCCAGCAGAGGAAGAGGAAGAAGGGGAGATGCCGGACAGGAAATAGGAAATGGCAAGGAGACAGAGTTCTGAAGGAGGGGAGAGCGGGGAACGTGTAGGCACATAAAAATATGAGCGAGTGTGATGTGAGGCAAAAAGACACAAAGAAAAAAAAACATAAAGACGGAAAGCCCGAGGAGGAGCGAGACAAAAATAACAGTGGAAAGATGCAGCGAGGCATCCGCTGCTTCTCCCCTCAGTGTGCGGGGGCCCGAGTTTACAGCTGACCAGGGGCCCTCTGGGCTCCACATGTTGACCACCAGTGGGTTTAATATCAGGACATTGATTTCTGCTGTGTACAATAAGACCACTTCTCACTTTGTCTGTCGCTCACATTCTTTTAAACTGTGATGTTTATTGTTATTGTTTTATTTCATTATCACCAAGTCCCGGAAAAGCGGAAGAGAATGGATGAAAGGTTGGATGGATAAAAGTATAGGGACCTTTTTAACATGACACTTATACATGAAGAACAGTTTTGTGCATGATGTAATAACTTATTAAACGTATTACATGCACAGCATTTTGAATGTGTTACACTATGCAAAGCCAGGCTACGCCATGTGTTTGAATATTTATTTTATTGGGCTAAAAAAAAAAAATGAAAAAGAAAGTCTGAAATGTATGTTTGTTTTTGATTATAAACTAATCTAGGATAACATTTTACGAAAAAATATCTGTGTTTTTAAACTGTGTTTGGCAAGTAATGAGACGCTTATTTGCGTTAGTCAGGTTTTTCTTAACTATTAAAAAAGCATTTTCTGAGCTGTAAATGTTGCAAGAGGGGCTCTCTATTGCATGTAAATAAATAAGTGATTAAATAAATACTGTCAGTGGTAATCAGCGTCTTCTGGCGGAAACTAAATATTTTGGAAACAGGGCGACGTTAAAATCGGGGGTCAAACGAGGTTAGTTTAACTTTATACCCTTTTAGAAGAAGAAGAAAAAAATGTGCAATGAAAAGCATCAAAAAGAACACATCTGTATCTCCATCACTTCTCTACTTCAACCCAGAGTCCTTACTCGACCCCGAGTTCTTTCCCTCTTCATCTTCCCCTCGCGTGTTTACACGCTGAAGAAGAGCTCGAAACACGAAGAAGCTCGAAACACAAACTCTCAACGCACAAAAAGAGAGACGTGTTCAAGACTGACAAACAGACAGAAGTGGATCGTTAATGTTGCCGCTCACACAAAGCTGCTGCTCCGCTCATCAGATTATAGCAAAACATGGATACAGTCACATGTTTGGAGCTGAACCAGAGTCAATAACTTGTGTTAAAATGATGAAAGGTAACACACTGTCCGTACTCGACATCTATTGATCCGTCACAAAGTTCAGTTGAGGTCTGAGAATCATTACAGACGGATTATTGCAAGTTGTCAAACCAAAAGTAAAACTCCAGTGGTGTCCAAGGCTCAGCTCCCAGCTTTGTCACGTGGATATTTTATGATCATATCTGCGAGCTGAATTACTCTTTTATTTTGAAAAGCCAGAGGAAAAATGCAAACCCCCCCCCCTGAGATCCAGAGCTTTAAAACCGTTATGAAGCGCACCACTTTGCGTCCATGGACTTCATTTGCTTCCTCTCTTTCGGGCTACAAGAGAACATAAACACGCTCGTTCCACTTGGAGACATATTGGGCTCGACGCTCCCTCCGTCTCTCAGTTGGAGGGAGCGGCGGCTGGAAGTGGCGTGATGTTTGGGGTTAGCGGTGCCAACCAGGCCTGCGATAACGTGAACCACGAGTTGAGTTGACAGGCCTGAACAGCCCGACCCGACGCCAGAGCTCCTTCTCCCGTCTGTCTTCACCCCGCCTCGGTGATGTGTGTTAATATCACCTCCGAGTCAAGTTGATTATCACTCTCACTATCTGTCCTCCTCTTTCTGTTCTCTAGCGACTTGTTGTTGCCAACTTGCTCTCCTCTCCTCTCTCCTCTCTCCTCTCCTCTCCTGAGTCAGCACAACGGAGAGAGACACAAAGACGGAGCCCACGATAAGAAATCAAAAGAAGAACAGAGAGCAAAAGTTATGAGTGTTCAGGAGTCATCTTATACCAATAGATGAATTCGGTGCTTAAAACGCATCCTTAAACATTTGCATAACGGACTCATCATACATTTCAATAAGAAGCTCCGTTGGGATCTGTGTTTTATAGCTTACAGCAGCAATGCAACAAAGACTTGAGAAATTAACATTTGTTGGACCCATTGAGAAGAAATCCTTCTTTTTAAAGGAGCAGTGTATAAGATTTAGTGGCATCTAGTGTTTAGGTTGCAGATTGCAACCAACAGAATAGTCCTCCGCTCACTCCTTCTTTTTCAAAGTGTGCCGTAGAACTACGGTGGCCTTCAGGTCATGTGAATAAGAAAAAGACTTGAGAATCCGTGTTTGGTTTGTTGAAACATTGCAGCGCAACGTGGCAGCGCAACGTGGCAGCTCAACGTGGCAGCGCAACGTGGCAGCTCAACGTGGCAGCGCAACGTGGCAGCGCAACGTGGCAGCGCAACGTGGCAGCGCAACGTGGCAGCTCAACGTGGCAGCTCAACCTGGCAGCTCAACCTGGCAGCTCAACGTGGCAGCGCAACGTGGCAGCTCAACGTGGCAGCGCAACGTGGCAGCTCAACGTGGCAGCGCAACGTGGCAGCGCAACGTGGCAGCTCAACGTGGCAGCTCAACGTGGCAGCGCAACGTGGCAGCTCAACGTGGCAGCGCAACGTGGCAGCTCAACGTGGCAGCGCAACGTGGCAGCTCAACGTGGCAGCTCAACCTGGCAGCTCAACGTGGCAGCGCAACGTGGCAGCTCAACGTGGCAGCACAACGTGGCAGCTCAACGTGGCAGCTCAACCTGGCAGCTCAACGTGGCAGCTCAACCTGGCAGCTCAACGTGGCAGCGCAACCTGGCAGCTCAACGTGGCAGCGCAACCTGGCAGCTCAACCTGGCAGCGCAACGTGGCAGCGCAACGTGGCAGCGCAACGTGGCAGCGCAACGTGGCAGAGCAACTAGGCAACGTGGCAGCGCAACGTGGCAGAGCAACGTGGCAGAGCAACGTGGCAGAGCAACTAGGCAACGTGGCAGCGCAACGTGGCAGAGTATCAGCGGCTAATTGCAAGGTAACCACAATCACCTTATAGTTTCAGGTCATTTTATACAATAACAACATAGTTATGAATATATTATGTAATTCCTGCTAATAAATCCCCTAGATCACACACACTGGCCCTTTAAGGACCCACAACTTTGTCATACGGTATCAAATCATAACGCAGTCTTTATACAGAAGGAGTTTTTGGGAAACCGGAGTTGTCGTTTTAGGCTTCTTTTTTTTTCACAATTCAGCGATGACACTGCACCCTTTCTGCAAAACCAGATCAAATCAAGTTGAGTTGTTACCTTACTAGTTTTCTTCTTTTGTTTTTCTGAGCAAGAAGACCATGAGCTGCAGTTGAAGGCTCTGGAAAAGTCTCACTGACGACACGCGGGTCAGTGGTGATGCTGGTGGCAGTAAACAGTCGTATCTGTCATGTGCTGACTCCGTATTTAGAGAGTAAGGTTCAGAATTTAATAAACCTGCCATGTGCTTCACTAATATTTCGAATGAAATAAAAACAATGACGGGGTAAGATTCTTTATTTTCCCAACCCATAACATGCAAATAACAACTTCAATCTTAGTTTTTCTTATAGATCTTAGTGCAAAATGCAAATAATATCCCTTACAATTGGAAATTAAATCGTAAATATGAATAATTATCTCCTAAATCAGCTTTTTAAAACACAGATACCCTAATTTACATTAAAACTGGGTTCTAAAGTCAGCGGTGGAGAAGTGAGGTGAGGGACACTGCGTAAAGCTGACTGAAGCGCTGACAGACAATAACAAACACAGATTGTAACTTCAGATATGATTAGCCTGGTTAGAAACGTCTGACTGGTCAGATCTCTGAGCTTCATACAGTCAAAATGTATACTGAGAGTCTTAAACGTTCTACTTTGGGTAATATATATATATATACAAAATAATAAAAAACGTCACCACTTGCTTGTTCATTTCGGATATTTTATCAATTATAACAGGTTTATTATTCTGTTTCTGTTTTCATTTATTTGAGTATCATTGTAAGTGATACTTTATTCTTCTTTGACTCCATCTTATTTATAATAATAATATATGTAATAATATTGAAAAAATAGAGGGGAGAAAAATGATTTGAACACAGGTACTTGTTCTTCTTTTTTTGCTGTGACAGGTGGAAACAGTGTAATGATGCAATCTGAAGTGTTCTTATACAGTAGAAAGAGATTTGACCGAAACTCGACAACACCTTGTCTGTTATTCTTGTGTATCATATTGTGTGTGCGGGTGTGTGTGTGTTTTGGCAAACTCTTATGCCATGTCACACATCATTCATTACGAAACATATTCCTGTTGAGACAGATGTTGGTCGACAGGAATTACAGCCAACGCTAATAAAAAAAATCACATGAGGACATTCCAGCCAGTTCATCCTCCCTCTATCAACACAAGTTATATTAATAACAATATGAGTAGCTGCCTCTCAGATAAACACAGCGTTTGTTTGCCTGGCATTGAATCATACAACTTCTCTGAGCAATTATGACTACCGGGCAGCAGCAGTGACAATGTGCTTCTGTGTAATACACAACTCTCCCTCCCTCTCTCACACACACACACACACACACACACACACACACACACACACACAGACGCTTTTCATGTCACACTTGCCGATATCCTTATCTAAAATGGCCAAAAGCTCAAGGCAGAGGAAACGGTCGTGGTCTTTCTGTCTCCTGGTGTTATTTTTGGTGACCTGGCCTTCGCTGTCACCATTCGGCCACCAAGTAGCTCCATGATACTAGAGGACCTCAAGCAAATGCGTAGTCTGATGGAAGAAAGAGGCTCAGATGGCGTCCGATGTTGGTGAACAAACAGGTGGGGATGACATGTGCTTGTCGGCGCCACTGGATCGGTGTTGTAGTCACGGCCCTGTTTTTTGTGAAAGACCCCCCCATCAGAAATCAGTGCCACAAGAACACGCGTCACAAGGCCCAACTCCACCTGCCGGTTAGGATCCGTGAAAGCTTTTGATTCTCAAAGAGGCCGACCATTAGATTAGCAAAATAAAATCGCTATCCCTAAAAATATCAACCGGATAATCAACAATGTCCATCATATATTCATTCGTCCAATAGCCTGAACCCAATACCGGCTCAGGTCATGTGTGGGCCTTATCTGATGATTTGAATCTCTTGCCCTGTTTGTTGCCCCTCCCTGTTTGGTATTAAACAACTTTTTTGTATGATCTGGTCATGTGGATTTCCCACACGTGAGATGGCAATACTCTCCCTTGGACATGCGTGATTAAGCAGCTGTAAAGGCGTCACAAACTGGGACAAGCTGGAACCAGTGCAGCGTTATTACGCAAGATGAGGCCCATGACCTCATCCCTATACTGGGAACAATCTACAATCCGCAAAGCAGGGCGGCACTTACGGGTAGACACACTCACGAGACAATAAAGAAAGTGAATAAAAAAATTTAAAAAGCATATTGACAAATATATAAATCATTTTAAGGGGCAGCATTTAAGTAGTTCACACATCACAAGTGTCTTGTTAGTTTACAATGTAATTACATGTGTGACAAGCTGGTTTCAGGACATTATCTGGTGCATCAGCTGACTAGGCATACAACAAAACACCCAAATAAATAGATTTATTTATTTATTATCCAGCAGAACTCCATTTGATGATTACCCAGCTGTAATCTCCTCGACAGGAAAGCAGACGTGAGCTACCACAAGGTCTAGAAATGTCCCGACCGGGCAGTCTGATATCTTCTGTAATGACTGATTGGTGATTGTCTCTGAAAGGAGGCTCTTTTTTAATTTTTTATTCTTGTTCTTCTTTTTATCAGTTACCTTAACATGCAAGGCTGTTGTGGTATTTCAACTGTCTGGGAAGCATCCTCTGTGCAGAAGTAAGATGTCCTGTATGACTGCAGGAAACTGAAGCTTCATGTTGACAAACCACAGCTTTCATGAAGTAGAAAAAAAGAGGAAAAACACTGAAGTGTTGTACTTTCTGCCCCCTGAGCCACCGCTCAGCTGCATATCCACACAACTGTCCACCGATAATCAGATAAAAGCTCATTTATTTACAGGGCAACTATAGTAAGGAAAGAGATACCAGAGGAAAGGCTTCATTTGCATTTAAAGGCTTAAAGTATTTGTCCTTAGAGGAGTAAATACATTAGCTATAACAGAGTCATTATGGAATATCCTCCACCTGCTTGGGTTTTAGTATAAGTTACACATTTTGGATGTATTTGTGGTCATTGGAATCAAGTTGTAAAGGCCTTTGAGGTTGTATGAAAGTAAAACAATTCCAATTTAATTTAGAATGTAAACCAGTCACGACCTGTAGCAAACTAAATCTCCTGTCAAGTGCAGACTGAATCAAACCCACTTACTTTAAATAAGTCTAAACCCAACCAACCAACCCGTTAAATGCACTAAAACACACACATTGTCGCAAAGTTTGCACATGGAGCCCTTTTGGCCGCGGCAGTGATTTTTCATCAGCCCGCTATCGGAGCAGAGACGCCGGCCAGAGAGACGCCGGCCAAGAGTCACATGCGTAGTGCGGCAACAGGTCCCCGGGGCCGGCAGGCAGCCGACCTGTGGACACCGAATACGCGCCGGAGCCGCGCGCGGATGAGCGCGCGAACAAACTGCAAGAAATCCAAACGTCTTACCTCTTTTTCTCCTTGTCGACCGTCATGTTGTCTCTCCCGCTTGTTGTAATTCCGGTATCCGTTAGGTCCGACTTTAGAAAAGTCAAAAGAAGCAACACGTGTGTGTTTTTTTTATATTATTTTATATCGACGTGCGCGGGTCAGAAGTCCTCTGACTGGTCATGTCATTAAAACCTGTCGGTTAGTCCATTAAAACGGGACCGTGGGGGGGGGGGGGGGGGGGGCTGGAGAGGGGTGGGTTGAGGTGGGGGCGGTGGGGGCGGTGGGGGGGGGGGTCGTGGCCGCACAGTCTCAGAACACTGCCGAGGATTGCGCAGCCTCTCGCCCGCAGAAAAAGAAGCACCCTTTCACGCCTGGCTGGTCGGCTGGAGCTGCTGTGGCCGCACGGAAGCCGCGCGCGGAGTCCTGCGCTTGTGCAAACTTTTTTCCCTCGCTTTGCCGGTTCTGACAGACGCGCGGGGCTTTCTGCTCGGTCTCTGACCTGCAGCTCAGCTGGGCACCGTGAGAGCCGGCCTGTCCAGGTCCGCGCGCGCTGATTGGCTGGAAACGCCGCCGGGAGCCGCCCCCTCCCCCACCGGCCCCGCCCCCCCCCCCCCCCCTTCGCGGCATCGACTCTCCCACCTGACTCGAAGTGCAGCCGGCTGGAAACGACATCAGCGTGGAGGTCCGTTCCCGCCAGTAAAACGATACAAACTGGCCCAGAGAGGCTACAATGTTTACATGAAAGACATTATGATGACATTTTGAAACTTTTTTGAAAACTCACATTTGATTTTAAAGGAATATGCTCAGCGTTTTGGGAGATGTGTTGTGATAGAGAGTGGGGTAATAACGTCACCGTGGAAAAGAACATGGCTGCCTCCACGCTGACGTTTCCAAGATCCATGTTTTTATTTAATTGTTTTTAATGTTTAGCCCTTGTTCGCCTGACCGAGATGTCATCCATACGACCGTATCGTCTGTCGATCAACAACAGGGAGTTTCTGCACAGACGTTGCATGTCACAGTACAACTTGTACAGTATATGTACAAGTTGCACTGTGACACTGTATATATGCACAGTGTGACGTGTAGCAGCCATTAGAGAGCAGGGTCATTTATTTTAAGTCATCTGTCGTGATAATGTAATTAAACGATGAGATGAAAGTACTCTTCTCTTTGTTTTCCATTAATCTACATAGGTTTGGTATAAGAGGTGAAAAGTAAGTACATTTCTTCTTGTCGTGGGCGAAATTATGAGACAATGGGCCCCTATTATAGGCACAGACATGCAAAAGGCCCCTATACCTCTCCGACCAGCAGCTCATTGTAGTTGTTGTGTGTCTCTTTGTGGTCATTTTGTTTCTTTTTGTAGTTGTTTGTTCCATTTTTATAATTATTGTGAGTCTCTTTGCAGTTGTTCTGCATTTCTTTGTCGTTGTTTTGGTATCTTTTGTGGTCGTTTTTGAAGGCCAGAGGGCCCCGGCCAGTTTGGGCCCTTGGGCCTTTTCAGTAAAGCAACCATGATTCTAGTACTAGATATACTATACCATGCACAAGGTACATGCACAAACCCCTATAACACACTTGAGTATTTCCATTTTATGCATCTTTATACTTCCATTTCAGGAGTCAAATATTGTACTTCTTCACCACTTTTGTCTGACTAGACAGCTTTACTAGTTACTTTGCAGATGAAGATTATGAATACGAGATATGATTAACACATATTTATGGACATAATAATGCATCAATTTATGATGATATAATCCAATAATATATATTATGATAACATTGGCTGTTCTGCATAATAAGCTTTTTTTAAACTTTTTTTTAGGAATAAGTGGCATCTATAGCTGTGACGTTGATTGCAAGAACTAAATACGTCTCCGCTCATTCCAATTACATACACAAAAGGAAACGTATTTATGAATATTATAGCATTTAGGAAAAGTATTTATATATATTATATTATATATATAGGTTTCACCTGACTGATCTGGAAAACAAGACAAAGCCTGGGATAGAAACTAAAACACATGTTAAAGCAGCTCAGCCTCAGACTATAGTGTTTAGTTTCCCACGAACAAAAGCAAAGTTCAAAAGCAGGTCTCACCACATTTTTGCGGAAACTGAGAGGCAGATAACTTCTCCTGGCATTTACCGTCCCTTTCCCTGGCAACCTCTCAAACATTATAGATGGAGAAGATTACTGATGTGAATACATATCTCCTCCTTGCTGGACGTATGATCTCCCTGAGGGATTTTTCTATACTGTTTGGTAAAATCAAATATATTTTCCTTATTTTTTTCTGCATTTCTGAGTACATTTTAGGCTGAGGAAAACATTGAAATGTAAATTTCTCCATTAAAAAGTAAAACTGTAGCATTTAACAATTAAGGCGTTTTGGAAGATTCTAAAGACATTTTGGAAACAGGTTTTAGTGACGCCTTTAAGCATTGTTTTATTTAATATATGTTATAATCACTCATAAATATTTATAATGCTTTACAACAATAATAATACTATGAATCACTTAGTTGTAATATATTCTAATATTTTATAATGCATTATAAAACAGATTATTATTATTATTATTATTAGTATTATATGTGTTACTCTAAGTGGTCTTTCAGGTAAAGTGACAAAAATGTCTAATTTCTATGCAATACACAAAATGTTATCCATAATTTTTGTTTTACTTAAGAGTATCTTATGAGCACATTATAATGCATTATAATAACATAATACATTACAAAAAACATGATAATTTATTACATCCATGATAATTAGAATACAGTATTACCCTTGCAGAACAATGACCAGCAATTAATTATCAAGGATTTTGGTCATCATAAAATGCATTTAATGTGATTATTGTTATAAAGCATAATAAATATCCACGAGTGCTTATAACTATAATTATAAAGTGCTATTAGCAGACTATAATGCATTATAAGTATATTTTTAATGCATTACAGACGTGGGCATAATAAAAAAAAATTATTGATATTTTCGCTGAATTCACAAAACATTTCACCTTCAGATGTTAAAGAAACAAAAATGATGCAAACAACAAACAAACATGTCTTTTCTGACATCATGATATTTAATTTGTTTCAAAAATTAAAATACATCTTCACATCTTTTTAAAATACAGTACATTTGGCACGCAGCGTAAAAGAAAAGAACAACTTTGACATAAACACAAATGAAGCACATAATAAAAAAAAAACAGGTGACAACATTGTACATACAAAAGCTTCACAAATACAGAAACATGTACAAACAGCAACATTCTGCATATGAGCCCAGGAAGATGAATGTTTGATGCTGTAAGATAAATCATAATACTGTCTTTATTGTTTGAAAATCAACCTCAGGCCACAATTTACCTTCAACCTGAAAATAGAAAAAGGAACTTGCTTCATGGTTTTATTCTTTTCATTCTTTACGAAAGAGATTGAGGGTGGAACATTTCGAAATTGAATTTTGCATTTGAGCACTTCCGGGAAAGAACATCATTTCTGGGCCGTAGTGGAAGAAACTGTTTTAAATTAAAGACAAAAACAAAGATGCAACACAACACACGTTAAGACAGAAGAGAAGAAAAGAGGAGAGACGTGATGGACAGACACATCCGTGTTCTGAAAGTTGGCCGGCAGTAGAAATATGGCAAGCCTGCACCGCTGTCCACACATACGTGTTTGAGTGTGTGTGTGTGTGTGTGTGTGTGTGTGTGTGTGTGTGTGTGTGTGTGTGTGTGTGTGTGTGTGTGTGTGTGTGTGTGTGTGTGTGTGTGTGTGTTTAGACTGTATGTGTGTGTTTAGAGAGTCTTCTGTATCTAATACATCTTCTAGTCCCACTACCTGAAATATGTTGGAAATAACAATCATGTTCATGTGCCTTTAAACTAACTGTAAAGTAGTCTCCTTTGTGCCTGTCTGTGGACGGGGCTAAAGGGAAACAAGAAGAAGAAAGAAACAGAAGAAAAAATAGAAAAAACAACAACTGAACAAACAAATAAAAAAATATTGCACATGGAGTTTTCTTGAAATGTGTTTGGATTCTTTTTCTGTTTTCTAAAACTTGACCTGTGACATGGATCAACACCTCTGAACACCAGCTTATTGGACCTCCATGTCCGGGCGGCACAAAGAGGAAGAGGAGGAGGAGGAGGAGGGTCAAGTCATCCATTAACTAGATCATCTAGTAAAAAAAAAAACAGCACAACAACATGGACAAAAAGATGCTTTAAATAAAAAAATACAAGATGATGCACAAACACAGACACACACACACACACACACACACACACACACACACACACACACACACACACATTCAGAGCAAATACATATAGTTGAACACATTCAGTCACATGCAAACACATTCCCCTCTGTGTACGATCCACCTCTCTGATGTGGAGTCAAGAGGGTTGGGTTGCGATGTCAAGAGACTGTAGGTCCAGTACACACACACACACACACACACACACACACACACACACACACACACACATTTCAACGATCAAGTGGTCATGAAGAGATTTTGCTCCAGAAGGTGCAGCAAGAGTTTCAGTAACAGTAAGGATGTTTTTTTTTTGTTTTCTTTAAAGGGCTCCTTTGACATTTTAGACTTCAGCTCTTTATTTGTCACACATGAAGTCGTATATATGGAAAAACAGCGCGTTAACACTGCAAGCATGTCTCACTGCAACCGAACGCACCCCAGTGGGGAGCTACTGGAGGCCTGTTAGCTGACGGCTAACGGTACCGTTTTGGTTATGAATGAAGAAGGCGGCGTCGATGTACTAACAGAGAGAAGGAACAACAGCTTGTATAACCTTCTCTATAATAACACAACTCAAATTACAAAATGCCAACGCTCCACTTTTGTCGGGCACCTTCGAAAGTTAACTTTTAATTGTCAGCACTGACAGAACTTCTAATTCCATCACAATTTCATCAGAGAGAAGAAAAAAAAAGCTTATTTCTTGCATCTCCTTTTATAACGAATGACCTTTTTTTTTTTTTTAAATACAATCATTGGTTCAACATATATATGTATTTTTTTTTCATTCACATACAAGAAGAAAAACATTATTTAAACACGGAGATAGACACAGGATACAGCACACCATGTACAGAAATTACAGTCTTGCTCTTTCTAGAGGTACAGTATGCAACTATGCATGCATGCACACTTTCACTCACATTATCTCACACACACACACACACACACACACACACACACATACACACACACGCACTTACAGGCCGCAACCTTGCCCATGTATCTACTTCAAAAGACCCCTCTGAAAACACAGAGTTCGTTTTTTTCCGCTGCTTTAGAAATGCATCCGGACCAAAGATAATTGGCATTTCTTACAGTTTCCGACCTGCTCTTGCATGCTGCTCGAGCATATACCTTAATGGCTTATGCACATACGGACAAACAGAGAGCACAGAAACCATAAAGAGAGAGATACCGATGGTCTAGTATAATTCCTGGAGTGGAGTCAGAATCTGAAGAAGTTCAGCAGGTCTCGGGCCGCGTGTTTCTTCAAATATTATATCTTTGCTCGAAGATTTTTTGCGGCGTGGTGGTGTGTATTAATGTGTTAAATCATCTGTGTCAGAGTGTGTGTGTGTGTGTGTGTGTTTAGGCCACAGTCTCGTCTCCAAAGTAGGAGAATCCTTTAAACTCATCTTGATTGATCTGCTTGATGATGTTGGCTTCCACCGGCGTCAGGTTTGGTTCTTCTCGTGTAAAGTCCTGGTCAAAGTTGTTCACATCCCTTTTGGTTTTCTGGAAGGCAAAGAACAAAAGAGACGGGTTTCAGCCTCTGGTGCCTCTGGTCTAACACGAGATACAATGTTTAGTCATTTTAAAATGAGCTTTCTGCAAGAAAAAATTTATAATGTTATTCCTGAGAACATTTCGTCATCAGTTGCTGTTCGACCAGAAGATTCACACGTGAACAGAAAAGTAATAACGCTCATATTTTAGTCCCTCCCCCTTCAAACGGAATACATTTTTCCCACAGTGATCAGGTGTGTGTGTGTGTGTGTCTGTGAGTGTGTGAACTCACGATGCGAGGTTTGAATGGCGGTCGGAGCTTCCTCTGCTCCAGCAGCGTCCAGTCGATCTCTCTGAAGAACACGTGGAGCTTAATGGCCTCCTCCAGACCCTGAGCCACCACGCAGCCCAGACGCTTGTTGGGACTCTTGGTCATGAACTGAGAAGTGACGGAAAGAAAGCAAAGAGATAGAGAGACGGAGAGAAAGAAGAGGATTTTATTCTTGTGAAAGAGAAATAATAAAAAATGATGGTTTTGGTACATTACTATGTGCTAACAAACAAGCACGAGTAGAATCAGTGAACTCAATATCCCTTTTTTTTCAATTGTTACAATGTAAAAATAAAAAAGGAGATAATTCTGCGTCTTAGAATGATACACTCTATAAAATGCCTTCTTCGTCTGACATTTCCTGATGGATTTTCTGCAAATTTGAAAGCTGGATGATGAGTGGTGAACGAGCTGCTCAGCCATTGGACTTAGCTGAGAGAGTTTATTACGTGACCCGAAGTCCTTCAGTTGGAGGACATGTCCTATCAGAGCTTGGTGTGCTGGTTAAGTGACTGGTCAGAGTCCAAGACAGTGTCCAACATAAACACACACACTTTCCCACAAGGCCTTGCAGTCAACAGCCAAGGTAAACGCAAGGCTTGTGATGGAAAAACTGGCCAAACAAATAAACTAACGGTCAAGTGGCATTACAAACCCACACAACCAAAAACACAGAAGAAAGTGATGGATTAAAAGCATAGCGGAAATTGTCCAGCGTTCTTCCAGAGGAGGAAACATGGATCAACACATGACAACGAGAAAAAAAAGCTGCATCCTCACTCACATGTGACACTGAGATTGAGACAAACACAAAATTAAGGAAAATACATAGCGTATACATACATAGCGTATAAAAACAAAAAACAAAGAAAGAAACACAAGGACAGATGCATCAATGGAAAAATCAACAAGTGGATTCTTATGTTGGATCTGTAACAGCCCATTAGTCCACTAGGGCTGGATATCATTTGAATTATTATAACGTGCAGAGTTTCAAAGCGCAGAACAAAACTCATTACTTAAGAAAGCAAACGGTAAAAAACGAAACAACGAGAACAAATGGGGTCAAGGCTCAGGCAGATTGTGCTCATCGAAAGATACTTAGCAAGTATGGATATATTTTAAAGAATAGTTGGTTTGTCAGACGAGTTTGAAGGTCTACATGCAAACATATCACCAATTATGTTATGTTAACATATCATACAAGCACAAACCCTGTATTTTTGTCTCGTGGGAGTATGGATTTTGTTCCGACTGGACACAAACTGAGACCAATCTATGTTCAGATGGACTCTTAGTTCACAGCTGAGTGGACTAAAATGTGCTCACTATGCTATGTGTTTTAATGAAGAGCTAACTGACCGCTTTAAGAATGGACACAGCCTCCTTGCTGAGCCAGACGGGATAGAGGACGTCGTCGTGGAGGATGGACTCAAACAGGTCGTCTTCATTATCGGCTTCAAACGGCGGCTGACCGGCCATCATCTCATACATCAGCACCCCCAGAGCCCACCAGTCCACTGACGGGCCGTAATCCAGCTCTTGAAGGATCTGATCACACGTAAAAAATAAGAGAGGCTTAGAAACAGGTAGTCAGAGTTTAAAAGCAAGCCTACATTTTCACCTATATGTCAAACTGTGTGAGTGAAATTTGATTTGATTTGAGCAACTCCATGTTAGCAATGAAAAATTGAGCATCGTCAGCAAAGAGTCGAACGTGGGCAAATAAATGATGTGTTTCCTGTGCATGTGTGGGTCTGTGGGTTTGTGGGTTTGTGGGTGTGGATGTTGTTCGTCTGAGGTCACCTCGGGTGCGATGTAATCTGGCGTCCCACAGAAGGTGGTGGTGCTGACTCCATTGAGAATGCCCTCTTTGCACATCCCGAAGTCCGCCAGCTTGCAGTGACCCTCCTCATCCAGCAGTATGTTGTCCAGCTTCAAGTCTCTGCAGAGCCAGAGGGTTGCACAGGTGAGAGGAAGGATTAGCAAGAGGGCTTTGGAGAAATAACATTAATCAAGACGTTGTTAGACATTGTATTTTTAAAAGAATAGGCCATTCAATGTTGCAATTTATTTCTATGCCGTCTCAAACAAATGCTTCTCACATAAATGACCACATGTCTCTGAGGCGGGGGAGACAAACATAGAAGGAGAATGTGAAGAGAAAGTTGAGGGTTTAATGAGAGAAAGAGGTGAAGGGGAGGGGCAGTAAGAGAGATAAGAGAAGCAGTGTTGAGAGATGACAGGGGCGGTTATGAATGCTGCAGATCTGGGCTTGATGGTTGATGGCCACAAAAATGTCAACATCTCCTTCGATGTAGCCAATGCAGCCATTCAGCCCGGAGGTGTTTTCCAAAGTGCAGCCGCCCTGAAAAGCCAGGGAGGAGATAGAGTTTGTGTGTGTGCGGGTGTGCATGTGTGTGTGCGCGTGTGCGTGTTTCCAAAGTCAAGAGCTTATGCAACCGTCCTGTTCTAGTGCGCTTCCAAAACAATGAAGAAGAAAGAAGAAAAGCAGCTCAACAATCCTGTTTGCGAGCTGCTGCGATTTTTCGGCTGAAAAGTTTGTACAAGGGTATTGATTGCACTATTGCACGAAGGTTGTCAGAAAAATGGAGGGAAAATTCGGAACAGCTGCTGATTATGAACGACTTGCAAAATTACATTTTGAAAATCCGAATCTCTTTCCTGAGTTTGACATACAATTTAACGTCATGGCAGGAACTCAGATATCGTGCAACGTTAAAACAATGCTATGTACGCTGATGCACCTCAAGTCTCAAGGAAAAATAACATCACATGTCAGATGCAGCGGAGCTTGACAGTTGGCTTCGAACCAAGTTTTCACTCAATAGTTCATATTTAGGTCCTGAGTTTCAATTTTTTTGAGCATGCAAACTGCATAACCGTCACTCTTATGAATGAAAATAAAAATCAATGCAGCGCAAGCTATGTGCGTAACGTAGAACTAGTTTGATGAGAAACCATTAAGCACAAGGAGACGGGCAATCTCTCATTAACAGAAAGCCAAAAAGGTTCAACGCAGCACTTGTTCTGTATTCCTGCAGATGAAAAATTAAACCGCCGACCGGCTGCCTGTTTACATATCTCACCTCTAGGCGACTCCCGGCACATTAAATCTGAATTGCCCGCCTGCAGCAGGGCAGAAAAATATAGCATACGAATTTAATGCATTTGTGATTGAATTTAAATGACTGCTGACGCTAATCTTTGTATTAAACGTCACCTCGCTGCAGGGAAATTCAATATTAAGTGGCTACAGGTGTTCAGCCGCACTAATGGAATGATATTTATTTATGTGAAGATGTCTTGTTGGGGTTTTGTAGGATGAGAAGGAGCCTAATAATATATGTTGCGTAGCAGGGAATGGGCAACATTTTCATTATCTTTCATTGTCTTTGTTATATCCTTAATGTATTTATTGCAAAATAATTGAATCAGTTTTCTTCATGCTTTGATTCTTTACTGCTATTACTAGTGTATTTATATATATATAGTATTTTTATTCATGATTACTTGTGAAAGAGAATATCAATGAATCTTGAGAGGTTTCTGTGCTCTGAACTGACAAATATTTTGTCTGGTTTATTACCAGTTTGGCCTACAATTACACTAGTTGTTTTCATTTCCAGGCACAGTTTTCTTTGTATAAGAAAACAGCACAAATTTCAGATAAGAAAAAAAAAATTAAAAAAAATAAATAATAATATATATATATATATATATATATATATATATATATATATATATATATATATATATATATATATAATATCATTTAATCAGTCCATGGGCAGAAAAGAGAGTGTTAATTCAAATACACACAAACTACCAGGACCAGGTCAGTCTTGGTTTTAAAGCCATTCACAGTGATATAGGCTGAGAGCTCTGTGGTAAGAGAAGCAGCTGGTCCAAGGGGTTCCCTGTCTCGTGTTTAAACCCTGAAATGGAAGGAAGTGGCTCAGCGTGTTACAGTAAAAGCCCCACTGACCCTGGATCAGTGTCACATTGTGTTCCAGGGAAATAACCTCCATGTTTGTATATTATATTATTGTATATTGTTAGAATTTTTTTAATATAGCTTAACAAATCCTGTCAATAAACAGGAGCTGCTGCAGAAGGAGTTCTCACACACACACACACACACACACACACACACACACACACACACACACACACACACACACACACACACACACACACACACACACAGCAATCAGGCTCAATTGAAAAGCATTTCCTGTGTTTCATGTTAATCTTGAGTGATTTTTCCATTACGTCCTGAGAGACAACCGTAGTGCACTGTGACAGCTAACCTCTCTCTCTCTCTCTCTCTCTCTCTCTCTCTGTAGAGGGTGTGTGAGCTGAGAGCAGGTTGTGGGGACAGAGCGTGTGCGTCTTTTTCTTTAGTTTTTCACTCTGTTAATGTTATATTTTTCACACAGTTTATTAATCACTTAGTAGTTTATAGTTTGGTGTTTGGTGTATTTGGTGGGTTTATTTCTTTTCTCACCGGTGTGGTGCGGGTAGCCTGGTTAGCACCATGGCTGCCCAGGGCTACAAACATTTGACACGGAAACACGGGGTGAAGGTCTGTGCCACGTTCCCCTGCAGCGTGGAGGATGTTGGCCTCGCTGTGGGGGAAAAGGTCGGCCACAGCGGCGTGGTGTCGGCCGCTCGCATGAACAGTGCCGTGGTGGTGTTCCTGGACCGGGTGGAGAAGGTGAACTCCGTCGTCGAGACGGGCATCACCGTGAACAGTTGTTTCGTGCAGGTGCTGCCTTTGTCCCAACCCGCCACCAAGGTAGTCCTGTCGAACGTCCCTCCTTTCATCTCCGATGAGTTCCTCAGCAGAGAGCTGTCCAGACACGGGAAGGTGGCGTCCCCGATCCGCAGGATGTTGTCTGGATGTAAGTCTCCGTTGCTGAAACACGTGGTGTCTCATCGGAGGCAACTGTATATGATACTGAACAAGCGGAACGAGGAGCTCAACCTCCGTTTCATTGTGAAAGTAGATGATTACGATTACACGATATTCGCCACTTCTGCGGGGATGAAGTGTTTCGGTTGTGGAGAGGAGGGACACACGGTGAGGGCCTGTCCGGGGCGGGGCGCGCCGGCTCCGCCCGGCCCGGGTTCGGCTGCGGGCGCGGGCGCGTCCGCGCCTGGGCCGGCTCCGCCCGGTCCGGATGCGGCGGCGTCCGCGCCTGGGCCGGCTCCCGCCGGTCCGGACGCGGCGACGTCCGCGCCTGGGCCGGCTCCGCCCGGTCCGGGCGCGGCGGCGTCCCCGTCCGCGGGGCCCCCCGCCGAGCGGCCGGTCGCGGCTCCGCGGAGCTCTCTGCGGGGCCCCGCCGCTGTGGCCGACCCAACACACGGGGTGAGTTCAGTTGATGTACCGGGGGTGGAGGTAGCCACGGGTGAAAAGGGTGTTTTGGGTGAGGATATGTTGGGTGAAGAGGGAGCAGTGGGTGAGGAGACTGTTCCGGGAGGGGAGGGTGCTCTGGGTGAAGTGGGGGAGAAGGAGGTGGAGGCTGGTGTGAGTGGTGTGTGTGTGAGGCAGGTGGAGGAGAAGGCAGGTGTAGCAGAGGAGCAAGAAGAGGACAAGGGGGAGCACAGCGTGCTGTGGAGTGAGCAGGTGGAGGAGGTCGAAATGGAGGAAGCGGTGCTGGAGGAGGCAAACACAACAAAAAGTAAAAGTGCAGCAAAACGGAGGAAGACGAACAGGGGGGCGACGACGAATGAGTGTATGACTGAGAGTGTGGAAGATGAGTGTGTGTCTGACAGCAGTGATGTGGATGATTTTAGCAGCAGCCAAAAAAGCAGACTGATCACAGTCGATAAATTCAAAGCGTTTTTAACAAAAACTAAAAACCAGCAGGTGAAGGTGGGCGACCACTTCCCAGACCTTGGTCTTTTTATCACCTCGGCCAGGTCCCACATGAGCCAGAAGGAGGAGGCTGGCCTCACAGAGCAGGAGGTTTTTAGATTGAAGAAGCTCGTAACCAAAGCAAGGCGTCAACAAAACACTGATGGAAAGGGCAAATCTGGAAATGTGTTTTAGGTCTTTGTTTTATTGGTTGGTTCTTATTTTAACTCTATCCACCATGGATGTTTTTAAAGTAGGGCTTTTAAATGTAAATGGTGGCAGAGACGTCCGGAAGAGAACGTCTATCTATGAAACTTCCAAAATGAAAAAGATAGACGTTCTCTTTCTACAGGAAACGCACAGTGATTTTAACAACGAGTCTGACTGGAGAAGGGAGTGGGAAGGGGAAGTCGTTTTAAGCCACAACACCTCCCTTAGCGCAGGAGTGGGCTTCCTCTTCTCACGGGCTTTTAAACCCAACACACTGGAGGTCCAGCATTTTATCGAGGGGAGGCTTCTTTTAGTCAAAGCTCGGTTCGACACATTTTCTGCTGTTTTTATCAACGTGTATGCTCCAACATCCGGTGCAGAGAGGAGGCAGTTTTTACTCAAAGTAGATGAAGTTTTAAACGGCTGCTCAACGGAGGATTTTTTATTCTTGGGGGGGGATTTTAACTGCACAGAGGATGCAGTTTTAGACCGTAACCACGCAGAGCCTCATCCAGCCTCTCAGCACGCCTTGAAGCAGCTGGTCCGCTCTCACGGCCTGGTGGACGTGTGGAGGAGGATGCACCCAGACTCCAGACAGTACACCTGGTCCCACCTCAGAGAGAGCAGGGTCTCCTCAGCTAGGCTAGATCGTATTTATTGTTTTAAGCATCATTTTAGCACTTTTAGGAGTTGTGCTATTATGCCGGCTGGTTTTAGTGATCACTCTCTTGTCTTGTCTCATGTTTTTATCAGGAACATCTTACCCAGAAGTGCTTATTGGCATTTTAATTCTGTTTTAACATTTGATAAGAGTTTTAGAGAGGTTTTTATTTATTTCTGGGGTGCTTTTAGACAGAGGAAGGGTGATTTTAGTAGTCTTAAGCAGTGGTGGGACCACGGTAAGACGCAAATAAGACTACTGTGTCAGCAGCACACTTTGAACGTCACACGAGACAGCACCAGATCTATGGAAGATCTAGAGACCGATATAGTGGAACTAGAACGTTTAAGTGAGTCCACAGGAAATCGAGGTTATATTGAAAACCTCAAAGAGAAAAAGATGGCTTTAGCCGACCTGCTGGGCAGTAAGGTGCAGGGCGCCCTGGTCAGGTCCCGGTTCCAGAACATCGCAGAGATGGATGCTCCCTCTAGCTACTTCTTCAGTCTGGAGAAGAAGAACGGGCAGGGGAAGGTAATCCACGCACTGCTGTCTGACACAGGGCAAGAGCTGACGGACCCGGGCCAGATACGAGGGCGAGCTGTGAGCTTTTATCAACAATTGTACTCCACCGAATACCAGGAAGAGCCAGCTCTCCTGGAGGGTTTCTGCGGGGAACTACCCCAGGTCTCCGCGGAGACCAACTCACAGCTCGACGCCCCCCTCCAGATGCAGGAGCTGCTGACCGCCCTGCAGGGCATGCAGGGACGGCGGGCTCCGGGCATTGACGGGCTCACGGTTGAGTTTTATAAAGCCTACTGGGACATCGTCTGCGACGATGTCTCGGAGGTTTTTAACGAGTGTCTGGCCTCGGGTTCCATGCCAGTGTCCTGCAGGAGGGCAGTCCTCACGTTGCTGCCCAAGAAGGGGAACCTGCAGGACATCAAGAACTGGCGCCCTGTGTCGCTGCTTTGCGTGGATTACAAACTCCTGTCCAAAGCTTTGGCCTCCAGGCTGGGGATGGTTATGGAGCAGGTCATCCACCGGGACCAGACCTACTGCGTCCCTGGCAGGTCCATGGTGGACAACGTCCACCTAATTCGGGATGTTTTGGATGTCTCTAGTTCATTGGGTGCAGACGCTGGTCTGATTTCCCTGGATCAGGAAAAGGCTTTTGACCGCGTTGAACATGGGTTCTTGTGGAAAGTGATGGAGAGTTTTGGGTTCAGCGCTGGTTTCATAGCCAAGATCAAGGTGCTGTACAGGGATGTTGAGAGTGTGCTGAAAATCAACGGCAGTCTGAGTGCTCCTTTTAGAGTGTGTAGAGGGGTCAGGCAGGGCTGTGCCCTGTCTGGGATGCTCTACGCCCTCTCCCTTGAACCTCTCCTCCACAAAGTACGTTCCAGCACTCTGGGGTTGTTTTATCCAGGTTTTAATAGAAGATTGATTTTATCTGCTTATGCAGACGATATTATATTTTTTATTAAAAACCAGGACGAGGTCGACATTTTAGCGGGTATTGTGGAGGATTTTAGCTCGGCATCGGCAGCGAGGGTCAACTGGGGGAAGAGTGAAGCCCTCGCTGTCGGTGAGTGGCGCGGCGGTCTCCCAGTTCTCCCCCGAAACCTGGAATGGAAGAGAGGAGGTCTAAAGTACCTAGGGGTGTTTTTGGGGGCAGACCATGTAGTAAAGAAGAACTGGGAGACCGTCATAGAGAAGGTTGAAGGGAAACTTAAAAAATGGAAATGGCTGCTCCCCCAGATGTCGCTTAGAGGGAGAGTGCTGGTTCTTAACAACCTCGTTGCATCCCAGCTGTGGCACCGGCTAACCTGTGTGGACCCCCCCTCAGGCCTACTTGCGGAGATCCAGAGGAGGATGGTGGATTTCCTCTGGGGGGGTCTGCACTGGGTGCCGCAGGGGGTTGTGTTTTTAGCCAGGGAGGAGGGGGGACAGGGCCTTGTCCACCTGGCCAGCCGGACTGCCACTTTTAGACTGCGTTTTATTCAAAGGTACCTCACAGGCCCGGCAGATCTGGTGTGGAGAGATGTGGCCAGCAGCATCCTGAGGCGTGCCAATAACCTGGGTTTGGATGATGCTCTGTTTTTAATGGATCCTAAATTCTTAAAATTAACTATGTTGCCTCCTTTTTATCAGGGTGTTTTCAGGTCATGGGCCCTTTTTAACCACAAAAGGTGCCCGGAAGCCAACTCCCTGCACTGGTTGTTGAGAGAGCCGCTGGTCAATGGGGCCAGGCTGGACGTCAGCGACCACACCACGCACGGCCTGACGGCGGCGCTGACCCAGTCTGGAACCCTGACCCTACAGCAGCTGGTGGATGCAGTGGGGCCGGCACTGACCGACGCCCAGGCTCTGGGCTCTCTGCTGGGTCTGCAGTCCCTCCGAGTGGCGGGGAGGATCCTGGAGCTCTGGTCCCAGAGGCTAACTACAAAAGACCGGAACCTCCTGATGGGCAGCCAGACCAGCACTGCAGACCCCTACCCAGACATCATCCTGAGCCCAGGCCTGGGAGGGAAGACCGGCCCCCTTCTGAGAGTCGTACACGCTGCAAGACTGACAATATATGAAGCAGACAAGGAGACTCTCTACAGAAACTGCGTGAAGTGCATCCACCAGGTCGGACTGAGCGGCAGGCCTCCCACTGTGTGGGCAAAGAAGTGGGGACAAGATGGCCCCAGCCCGCAGTGGAGGCTGCTGTACAAAGCCCCCCTCAAAAAACGGACAGGCGACCTCCAGTGGAGGATCCTCCACGGTGCCGTCGCTACCAACGCTTTTATCTCTGTTCTTAACCCAGCTGTTTTTAGCGGATGCCCATTTTGCGGAGTACGTGAGACAGTCTACCACGTTTTTACTGAGTGTAAGAGACTCACCAGTCTCTTCTCTCTTTTAACATCGGTTTTTACACGCTTCGGCGTTGTTTTTACTGAGAGGATTTTTATTATGGGAGCGGGCTACAATAAAAGTTTTAAAAACAAGTGGCAGCTACTCAATTTTATCTCAGGCCAGGCAAAACTGGCCATTTATACAAGCAGGAAGAGGCAGGTGGAGCATGGGGATGGGCAGGAAGCGGCGGCAGTGTGGAGGACAAACCTCCGGTCAAGACTCTGGCTCGAGTTTTGTTTTTATCACCACATCTCCGACCTCGAGTCGTTCAGAGAGCGGTGGTGTTTTAAGAACACACTGTGCAAGGTTTCGGACGGTCAACTGTCTTTTACACATTTTTTAACTGACTGATGGTGTTTTAAAAGAAAGAGAAATTGTAAAACAAGGTTTCTTTTTTTCCCATTGTTATTTTATTGCATTAACACTGTATATATTGTAAAACTTTGAAAATATGTGAATAAAGTGTTTTTGTAAAAATCAAATCTCTCTCTCTCTCTCTCTCTCTCTCTCTCTCTCTCGCTCTCTCTATCTATCTGTCTCTCACTCCACATGGCCCCAGCTTATCTGGCCTTTTGGATCTAAAGTTAAACACACCATCTTCATCATGTTGCATTTGTGTGAATTTGTCATGATTAGCATGTGAATCCTTTTTTGTGTGTGAGATCACAGTAACCTTTAAACACCAAAATCAAATCAGCTCATCATTCAGTCGAAGTGGACTTTCATGCCAAATTTGAAGGAATTCCCTCAAGGCGTTCCTGGGAATATCGCATCCACGAGAATGGCAGATGGACATATTGAGTATTGACCATAATCAAGTGGCCGTAAAATACTTTGTGAGGTTCTTAGTCCTGTTGCTTTTTCATTGAACAGATATTTTACTGATCTAAATCACAATTCCCAAGGCAGGTGTGATGAAGTTCTACCTGGTGACGTCTTAGAGGACTCACCTGTGTGTGTGTGTGTGTGTGTGTGTGTGTGTGTGTGTGTGTGTGTGTGTGTGTGTGTGTGTGTGTGTGTGTGTGTGTGTGTGTGTGTGGTGCATCTGCCCTCCAACCAGCCTGAACCTGCTCGGTCAACACCATCACACCCAAACACCTCCCTCTGTTCTGTCTCATAGACTTCAGTGAAGTTGGAAAGAGAAGTGAAAGTGCTACGACACGTTTCTATTGTCTACAAAAATGGATTTTCGCTTGTTGAAATGAGGGCGTTGTGGTGATGGGAGCGTCGAGGAGGAGCGGAGAGGTGAGGAGAGGAGAAAGATGAACATCAGAGGAGCGATGAGGAGGGAGGGGCGGAGAGGTGAGGAGAGGAGAGGGAGAGGAGGAGGGCGAGTCAGGACATAATGTTCCCAAAACACTTGTTGTTTCTCTTCCTCCGCTCAACAAAGTGGGTCAGGGCGAGAGAGCAAAAGAGACATAGAGAGGAGAGAGAGAAAGGTGATCAGGTAGCTCAGTCAAATCATCCATCATTTATTAACATAGAGTGTGTGTGTGTGTGTGTGTGTGTGTGTGTGTGTGTGTGTGTGTGTGTGTGTGTGTGTGTGTGTGTTTTCCTTGCCAACCTCTGACAGAGTAACATTCACTATCAAAACAGCATGACTGAGAACACAATGTTGAAAGACCGATCCATTAATCTCAATGTTTGAAAGCGTCGACTGGAGTCCCTCAGAATGTATTTTAACCTCAGTGTTGGAATTAAATCTTTCTGGAGGTAAGCAAAGAATTGAAAAAAAAAAAGAAAGAAAGAAAATAAGTATCTTTCTCATCCCTTCGTGGTGGAGTGTGTGTGTACCGACAGAGTAAAAACGATCTATCTGATACCCTTTTGAATAAAGGCCAACAACATTGCACTCTCTTACTGATGCACAAACAGCTGGAATCCCCCCATCAGCCCATCCTGCTGCAGTTAATACCTCGATACCTCGTTACCTCGATTGCTACTAGAAAACAGAGGCCGGGGTCAATTAGAGGTATTTCTGGTAATAAGACACCCTTCACACTTTAAGACTATATGAGGAGTGTTTGACTCGGAGCCAGGCTTCTGGGTGGAGTGTCACTTTAAAACATAGCGGTGGAGCCAAAAACTATTAAAAAAACAATCACAAAACAGTAAAGCTGGCAGCTTTTGGCGCGAACGTTGATGACTAATTTGGATTCAATTGTGCCAACCCAAAGAAACACGTACACATACAAATGGTGTGATTATAACCCCCCCCTTCCATTATTAACACCCTTAAAACAGAAACTTTGTGAAACAATGAGTCCTGGTCCAGCAGGCACCAGCAGGACTGGACTCTCTGAGATCACGGAGCCAAAAGAACTAAACGACACGACAGGGTGGAAGTACATTTAGTGATTTTAACTTTTCATCTTCTTTGTGTTTCAAGGCGATCCATACCATTTTATTCCATTCTTTTTTTTCCACGTTTTTAGATCCAAACCTCAATTGGACGAATGCTCTTTGTGTTCATGGTGGCTTGTTTTATGTATGGTGCACATTTTCTTGTTTTATGACATTAAGAATCAAACTTTGGAAGTGGTTAACATCTGAGCTAATTCGGTGTCACATTAGTGTTGAATAAAGTAAAATTGTTTTAACTTTTCTTTTTTTTACATTTTTCACTTGAATTATTACATAGAAGGTTTCTGGATTTGGGTTTTCCTCTGTTCTCTTCTCTGGTTTGAAGCTATTGGGTCCCTGTGATACAAAAAGGACATTGTTATTTAAGTTTTTATTTAAGAAAACCTTACCCTAAAACCTTAAACCTTACCCTATATTCTGATCAGATAAAACCAAATAAGTCATTAAACCCTCCGGGGGAAAAGGTTGTTGTCGAAAACAAGGCCAATAGATTCACATTAAGATTACAGTCAGTTTCTGCTGTTGCGTAACGATACAGAACCAGTTCTCTTGATGATGAATTGTCATCACTGTCTCTGCCCTTCAGTTCACATGTTCTCCTCGTGTTTGCACTGTGTGAGGAGACCGAAGCTCCCGGGGGAATCCCACTCACAAACATATTAGGACAAATATGCAGTGTGGAAGAAGAATATCTCATCTTCTGTCAGGCTTAACAAACCTTTAACTTCTGCACACATACTCTGTTTATGTCTTCCATCACATCCTCAGCCTGTTTCCTCATTCTGGGGACACTTTGTCTGTGTTTGTGCCCAGATTTTGAGTTTTCATGACTTATTAAAGCACTAGTTGGGACCAAAGCAACCACGTCTCATGTCAAGGCAGAATTTTGTATTTTAATATGTAATATATCATGTCAACAAGGACCAAAAAAACACATTACAATCGAACACCTGCTCATTTGGTAATGTGTTTAGTATTTATCAGGTACTATGAGGTCAAAGGTCAATATATTTACTTCAGGTCAGTGATAATAATGTTCGTCTTGCATCTCCAGCCCACAGTTTAGGTCTGCTCAGGTATTAGACAGAGACCGTTGTCACTTTAAGGAGACACATGATGCTCATTTTCAGGTTTCCACGAGAACATCGTCACATGCTCTAATGTCCAAAACATTCTTTATTTTTCTCATAATCAAGTTGAATATTGAAGTTCTCTACATCTCTGGCTTTTACAGCACTAAGACATCCAGATGCAATTACATAAAAATTAAAATTGCAAAACAAAAAAAGCCAATGTAGTTGCAAACTTTGAATTATTTGTCACATAACCCGAACGTAAAAATCTAAAAATCTATAAATTAACTTATAAAAACAGAGGAATGAAACTGGAATGGGTTCAAAGAATTGCCTCTATTATTCTACTATTCACCCCTCTGTCTCAAGCGCTCCATTTGTCCCAGTTTTAATGTTGAAGACTTGATTTTAGGGTTCAAGACTGAGAATTAGGTTGAGGTCAGGGAAAAAGTAATGCAATATGTCGACGAGGGTCCACATGCACTAAAACGTGCGCGCGCTTCTGTGTTTGGTAAATACCTTGATGGCGAGAGTATAAAACAGATGAACGGGAAGTGTCATGACATAAACGCAACCACGAGCATGCACACGCGGTCCTCAACAGCCCTCGCTGTCCTCAGAGATGGCGGGACGAGAAGAATCCAAACACCCAAATCAAGACTCTGATTCGTGAGGAGAAAACACCGGAAAGAAGACCCTCACTTTCCTCCCATCAAAGTTATTTCTGGGAGCAAACAGCCCGAACTCCGTCCATCACAATGGTGTTATGGTTCGAGCGGCGTGCCGCTTTTGTGGCACCAGCTGCGTGTTTGCTATTGACTGACAATGATATTATGACTGAGGAGTCCGGAGAACGGTACCTGGAGCAGAAGGACGGTGATGCGGGCTGCAGACCAACACAGGGCACTTTGGGGTCAACGGGTTTTTGAGTTTCATAAGCAGAGAAAATATTTCATCAGTTGTTTTTTCAGTATGATTGAACACAAGGGCATTCTACGGACACGTCGCTTTGCGTTCAGCTTCCTGGAGGGGTTTCGAACCGACAACAGCCACGCGCTAAATATCTCAATCTGGAGCAAACTGATGACTTTGTCTGACCGACAGGAAGTGATGAGAAACCACATAAGTTCAAGGTTATTAGAGCAAAAATAGCCAACTATTCACATCATTGTCAAACGGCTTCCTTGCAACCCGATGACAAATGTTGCCCGGTACCTGGTCCACCTAATTATGGAATCTTCTATGGAAAAGCCATGACCCCCCCCCCCCCCCCCCCCTCCCTACTCTGCTTCTGATTGGCTGGTAGACGTTGCATTCGTTGGTTGGATTGTTCAGGTTTAGTCGAGCCTTCGCCGTGGTAGGAAAAAAAATCACCCACGAAATCACCTTTTTGCATATCAATTATTCACCTCATATTAGCTTGAATTCCTGAAGAAAACTTTCTCTCTCCACGATGAAGAATGGAGAGACCAGAGAAGAAGTGTTAAATGTACTGATTTAACAACAGCAAAACTATATAAAACAATATTGATAAAAAAACTTCAGAAAAAGTCTTCATGAATAAACTGGTGCAGAATAATCCACGTCTCATATGTTCACTTCTTCCCAAACACATGCATCTTTAGTAAAAACCTGACTTTTAAAAAACACTTCAGACGCCATGGAGGCTTGCGAGAAAAACACAATTTTCAAGGTAACAGGGCGAGTAATTGATATACAGCTGGTCACTATGTGGGTGAAGTACTCCTTTTATGTTTATTTTCTTTTTGCTCTGGGAATTCTCTTATATGCCTTGTAATGGAGACGCATATCCACAGTTGGACGCTCCAAATCAAATAAGCAGAATGTTCATGCTTGGCAGCGATTAAAGAGACAGAGTCTGAGTTAATAAAGAGTCTGCTGTATCTGAAATGAGCAAAGAGTACAGAAGGGTGCGCGAGTGCAGCAGAATATTGTGACAAAAATCCCAACTGCATTAATATGAATGGGAAAAAATAAATAATCCAGATGTGTATATGTACTGTACTGGTGACCCGTTGAATGTTTGATGCTCACACGGTCGGCACGGTTACCTGTATATGACTCCGTGCCGGTGCAGGAACATCAGAGCGGACGTGACCTCGGCCGCGTAAAAACGAGATCTCGCCTCGTCGAACTTCCTCGAGCGTTGAATCTGAAACATGAGGTCGCCTCCGTTGACGTACTCCATCACGAAGAACAGTCGGTCCTGGGGAAGAGCGGAGGAGAGAGGCGCTCGATCAATACAGGGGTATCGAACACGGCACAGGCAGAGGAGCCGTTCAGAATTTGGACGAGGGATGACAGGTGATTAGATATGAATGCATTGTTGACTTCTACGAGGCTCCAATAGTTGTAATTTCTAAAACTATACCTTAAATTTTTTCAAAGAAATTCCTGACATCTTAAAATGTGGTGAATGTGTCTTGAAAAGTGTAGAATTGTGTCCATGTAAAACACTATTGCCACTGAGTTAATGACTTCAATAAAGTGTTGTACAGTATTCTTTCCATATTACCTCCTCTAATTGAGACATATGAAGTAAAAAATGAAGTTTATGAATTTAAGCAACATTCAACGACATAAAAAAACTTTTATGTCTCACAGAATACCTTCGATGTGAACACACACACACCAGATGACTATGTGGCCAACATAGATTGTTTCCACTTCCTGTGACACGCGCACCCGCGCACACACACACACACACACACACACACACACACACACACACACACACACACACACACACACACACACACACACACACACACATACCGCCCAGAGAGTTCTATTCTCTTGGTACTGAAAATGGCCCCCTTCCTGAATTCCAGTTTGCTTTCTTCATATAGGAAATTAAAGAGAGAGAGAGAGAGAGCGAGAGAGAGAGAGTGTGTGTGGAGGGGGGGTCGAGATATAAAAAGCTTCGTATATAAGAAACCAGGAGCAAGTCCCTTCCAGGCATTGTGTGTTCGTCCCGTTTCTCGCATGCATCCATTCTCAATATTAAACCTCTGCTGTGGTCATTATTTTTTCAGAAGAGACATAGCCGTTTTGTTTTTTTGTGCCTCTTTGAGCACCACAAGCCGCTTGCCATATAGTCCCATCATATTGGAGGCAGACATCTCTCCAGCAGATATCTTCAAAACTATGCATAAATAACCACGACAGGTAAGAGAGAAATATGAACTTCTACCGTTCCTTTGAACAGCAGTAGGGGAGGAGGAGGTTTCCTGAACTGAAATTCCACCCAACAAGCATAAAACAGTCATCTTTATAATTATGGTTACAACAATCCTGTTTCCTCATAGTGTCATGAAGGGAAACATATTCCTGTAATCCTGCACTTGATTCCTGCTCTTCCTCTGATGAAAACAATCGAAACAGAGGTGACTTATGGGAAACCACGGGGGAGGCGACGTTCCTCTTGTCTGTTTGACGTTTTGCTGAAGGTCAAACTGAGATCATTATTAAAAGCAAAGAAAAGCAGAGGCGAGCCACATGAAACCATGCTTAGATTAATAGGATCTCACTTATTTTCTAGAAAGTCAGCTAAGAAACCATTTATGGGTCAAATAAGCAGACGGGACAGTTAGATAATAATATAAATGGCATATCTGAAAAGTCAGTTTCTTCTCTTTCATCTGGATACCTCACTGCATGAAATTCCTCAGGCCAGAGATCGTTCTTACTAGTAAGTATACGACAACATTGCCTCCAATTGATTCGTTTGACCTGATTTGAACTAAGCATTTCCGAAGGCATTCACATGTTTTTTAAAGCTGACTTTGGGCTCTTTGTTTCCTCTTCAGTATCAGTTTAAAGGGGCGTCAGGATCGGGTCTTACATAAGTAGCCGCTGATCCACCTCAGCCAGTTTCTCTCTCTCTCTCTCTCTCTCTCTCTCTCTCTCTCTCTCTCTCTCTCTCTCTCTCTCAAGCGACTTTAAACAGGATGTCGAAATAGTTTGTTTAAATGTACTCAGAGTCCCGGCTGGTCCCACCCGATCAAACATGAATAAACATTTCCTGAGTGTAATTACAAATGTACAGATACCGGCTTCCCACTGCACACACACACACACACACACACACACACACACACACACACACACACACATCATGTTCTATAGATACACACCCAGATGATGGCAGTAACGTCTTGATGGTTATTTAACGATTGTCTCAGTGTATGATTAAACATGTGCCCCCTGTCGGTGCTACTAGGCTGTAATGTATGTAGACAACTTGCCTCAAAACTAAATTCGTTCTCTTTCTTCACTGTGTAACACACACACACACACACACACACACACACACACACACACACACACACACACACACACACACACACACACACACACATACACATGCACACAGAATAAACCAATACAAACAACACAGATAAGGGAAGAAGGAAGAAAAGGAAGAGATAACGATTAAAACAGAAGGACATAAGGAAATGAAGACAATTGAAATTAGGAGGATAAAATGGGAGGAAAGACAAACAATCAGACCGGACAGTGTAATAAGGAAATGATGTCAGAAAGAAAGAAAGAAGGAAATAAGGACCAACGGAAAACTTAAAGTAAGAGATGAAGAAGAGAGGAAAATGAATGAAAACGTAACAAGAAGAGGTCTAAATAAAGGAAAGGGAAACAAATGTACTAGTACATAGCATCTGGTGAATGTGGTTGAGAAAGCAGAATATCAGCGTAAATGGAAATACAAAGCACCAGAACTCTGATTTATTTCACACAGTGTTGTTTTATCATATTCTACACGCATGTCTCTCTCAAAAAGAGATCTCAGTTGAAGCTACCAGAAGGAACTTTCACTGTGTTGATTTTGGCGACTCCTGTGGACAAAGGTGGTAGTGCATGCTGTAAACGAGGCCAACGAGGAATCGGACCCAATGACATTTAAACATAACTGTAATAGAAAAAGCCAATATCCTCGCGGATGGTTTTGTTTAGCTTATGTGGGTCATATAGACTTAAATGACCCACATAGGCATCATCAGCATTACATTGAGACAGTTTCATAACCACTCAATAGTTGTTGTGGTAGCTTTAAATAATGCAAACGCAAAACCTGTGTTTGGTTTTCGATACATGTCCTCTCCCAACGATACGAAGCTAAACTCGTCAAAATCAGTCCGAACTGGAAGAAAACAAACAGCAACCGGGGTTTGAACTTTTGTCCGTGTACTAGAAAAAAAAAGTGAATTGCAGCCCTACTTTTCACGGAACATTACGAGCCATTACCGTTGGGCTGCTAGTCATTACCACACAGAGCCGTCCCAGTGAAGATGGACTCATTTCCTTCAACAGAACCTGGAGCCTGAGTCTGTCTACAGCTCTTCACAACATCTAATCACTTCAGATGTACCAGACTCCTCTCCATATAAATGCTTTTGCAGCAACTGTCCAGATAGAGTCAAACGTGCATTTATAGGGCTTTGCCTTTAAGAGGAGGCTTTTTCTTTTCTTTTTTTCCTTTCCCCCACTGATGATTGCAGCAGGAAACGATTGCAATTGGGGGACAGAGTGTATTGTGTGTGTGTGTGGCCCTGGAACCAGATCAAGAATGCGTGTCCTTAAAAAAAAAAACAGTGCAGTCAAATCAAGCTGGTGTCCTCTCGCTCTCTGTGAATCTGTGTCGCCCGGAGCGTGAGGCGAAGAAGTATGTCACCAACGAGGAACGCTCCCAAATTAAACCAACAGGGGACTCGAGGAAATTCTGGATTCTGCTTATTAAGAGAAGGGTTGATGTATGTGAACACATGTATAGTATTCACATCTCAGTGACTGCTCAGAGCCTACTTTACAACAGCCAGCAGTGATAACCTGATATACTGTATATACCGTAAAAGTCGGGTTACAAGCCGCTACTACCTTCGGTCAGTGTCCCCGTTTGCTCCCCGCTGTAGCCAGCTAGCGCTCATGCTAGCGCTCCGCTAGTTCCCCGCTAACTTCCGCTAGTTCTCCGCTAGCTCCCCGACAACCACCGAAGGTAGCGGGACCAGCCCCGGCTCGACACCCGACTTGGGCAGAGGGGAAGCGGGCAGTAGCAGCAGCGCTAGCAGCACTGCTAGCTAGGCTGCTCCTAGCTTGCTACAGCGGGGACACTGACCGGAGGTAGGAGCGGCTTGTAACCCGACCTTTACGGTAATCATGCATAAAAATAATTAAATGCAGGGATGAAGTCACAAGGTAAGTGTGTGTGCGTGTGTGCGTGTGTGCATGTGTGCGTGTGTGTGTGTGTGTGTGTGTGTGTATGCCTAAACTGCATCCTAAGAACAGAGCAGACATACGTGCAGTATATCCACTAATAACTGTAGTCTTGGAAAGTGAAACCCTCCACTACTCGTGCAGATTTGGCTGGGCGGCCTGCATGCGCCTAAACTGTGCGTGTGTGTGTGTGTATGTGTGTGTGTGTGTGTGTTCATTGTTCTCGCCTGCTGAATGTGCCCTCACTGCGGTTCCTCACGTTGGCTGACGGGAGTTAACCTTTTAAAAATGAGTGCTGTGGGCTGCTGAATATCTTCTTTTCACCATAAAAAAAAACAACAACAATACTTGCCAAAGAAAATTAATAAAAGAAAGTAAGAGAGTAGTTTGTCTTGATTAGTTTCATGAGAAACAGACTTACAGAAAAGTCAGGTCCTTATAAAGCCACGATCAACTGCAGTGTGTGTGTGTGTGTGTGTGTGTGTGTGTGTGTGTGTGTGTGTGTGTGTTTTTAAGGAGCAGAAGGAGGTATTTTTGTGTTTCTTCACAAAAAAAACGCTTTCAAGGACACTGTTTGAGTGTATTCAGCTATTTATATGTACAGTGTGTGTGTGCAGTCTGCAGTCTGTGTTGGATGGAGGGAGCCTTTTCATAAGGTCATTTGGTCTTTAATTTTACGTTGTGTATATGACAAAGGTCTTATTCTACTTTTTATATCTTTACAAAGGTGTTGCACTTCCTGATGCTTTAGGAATACATTTGTTTATTGAGAATGTCCAGAAAAACAACAGCATTGGTCGCTTGTTCAACACTCAGCTCTATGCTCTTGCGGTCGCGTCAATGAGGACTGTAATTGTTAAAAAGCAAAAAGTGGAGGTCGGGTTTAAAGGTGCAAACAGTTAGGGGCGGCATTTCACCGCTTCTGCAAGTCCGTACTGCAAGTCCGTCTCCCGGAGCGGCCGAGCGTTCTCCTACCGGAGAAGTCGTGTCCTGACGAGGAGTTTCTTTCTGGTTTTTGCCACTTTGGTTTTAATCCGATAAACAAACCAGCCTTTGCACCTCAGGGCAGCTCTACTTCTTCGTCCTCTCATGAGGGGTAAACTACCGTTTTTCTAGTGTTTTAACCAAACATTCTGGATGATATTTACACTTTCATAGTTGGGTGTACAATAACCGCAAACTGTTTCTAACCTCGATCTAATTCTAACTGACCCATAAAACCCTGAAACAGCCTTTTGAAGAAGTGAGGACTCGGCAAAATGTCCTTACTAAGAATGCTCTCAATTTGGAAGTAGTACAAGAACACTCCTGCAAATAATTGTCCCGGTGAAACCCTGGAGACATGTGCTGGCCATTACTCCTGCAGTTCAGACCAAAAGTACCAAACACTGAACGCAGAAGAGTTTTTGTTTTTTACTTCCCCTGATTTCTCAGCTGAAGAGCGGATCTCTCCAGCTTTGTCTCAACAAGAAAAAAGTATTGTTTTAATATCATAACTATACAACTGAGACTGATGTTTGGTCCTCCCTGCTGTGACAGCTCCAGGTGCAGTCGCCTGGATGGAACAACAGAGTTGTGGAGGGTGAGAAACGACCCACTTCCATCAGGCTTACGTGCTGGTTTTGTGCACGTCAAACACTTCAGTTGTACTTTGAACTTCTAGTACAGCTAATGCGATCCTGTGTCTTAATTACCGCAGCCTGGTAATCCGTCAGTGTAGCCGTCTAAACGCCCTGAGGTAAGACGCTCAGCCGGAATGAGAAGGCTTCGGTTACCTGAGCATTAACCAGGAGAACGCTGAGCACCTGCACTCAGGTCACATTGTGTGTGTGTCACTGAGGAAACTTGTGTTTTTGGTTTCTACTGGAACGTGTTTACGTGCCGTAATGTTCTCTTTAAGCCCTCCTCTAGAAAGAGCCCAGCACATTTGCAAAGGTAGTTCTCAAGCTGTGGGGAGAGACGCTCTATTCTATTCCAATGAGCCTGCATGTGACTTAACCCGAGAACACTAACACTACAAATAGTAACACCATCACTAACGTTGGGTATATTTTACCCGATATAATGTACCTGATAAAAAATACTTCTCATCAAAATATATATTAAAAAACAACAATACATGTCAAATTGAAGTACTCTTCTTTTATTCATGTCATGGGGGGGGTGCCTGAAAAAATGCTCAAAATTAGGGATTCGTCAATGAAACATGACTAAAAATATAAATAATGAACTATGAACTTGGGACATGTGAGCCTTGTCCAATGAAGAAACCCTTTTGCCCTCTATCACTAACGTCGGGTACCCGAAACACGTGCCTGCTGAAAAAAATAGGGATTGGAGCAGAGCGACACGCCCACCTTCAATGACGTCAGTGATTGACGTCATTGCTACACAAGGACCCACGCAACTCAGACAAAAGCAACACAATGAAAAGGGTTAACAAGGGGAGCCGAAACTGAAGGGATTGTTTTCTGATCTTGGCAGTCGAGCTCGTTTATTCCCAAATCACAGAGGGCGACAGTAAGCGGTGTTTGGCAGGAAACACTTGGCAGCACAGGACAGACAGAACTCCCTTCAAGGCGGTTTCTAGAATTTGAAATGAAATCGTATAATTCACCATTGTAATGCATCTACTGTTGAGTAAATGGGACACGACATGAGACTGATTTATTTTCTGCATTGTTTTTGTACAGCACGTGATTTTTAAAGAGAACTGTTAAAGGAGGAGACTGATTATTTTTTTTTTTTATTAATAGATGGTCTTGGGGCTGAGTGCCACAGACAGGGTTGAGGGGTCAGAAACGATTGAGATGAACCTACACTTTGTTGGTTTTGGTCTTTTCGTGAGATTTGTTGGCAATAAGAAAAAAGTAAAGATGTTAAAACCCTGCACTCAATCCCCGGCAGCTTTTTGCAGCAAGGGCAGTTACAAGACAATCAAAAAGTAGTGCCATTTTAGATCCAATTTCTAAATCTTTTAAATGGAAAGAATTGAGCATACTTTGAATGTGTGATTGACAGACACTGCTGTAGCTATGTCACAGCACGTGCTTGTTTAAGATGTTAGACCAAGTTGCACAGGATCCATTGACCCTAGTGGTCTTAAAGGGCCCCTAAAGTAGCGGGTCGGCCCTCCACCTCTGCTTTCAGTCATCTGTGTGACCCGCCTGACTCTGAGCACCACTGTCCACATCTTCCTCTCTCCATCTGTCCATCAGTCTCTCTCTGGCCTAAGCGTAAGAGAACAAAGGTTCATTAATGTACCTGGTTTGTTTCTGGCCCTCTCTGCTGCCTCTGATGTTCACCAATTACAGCTCATAAAGAAAAAAAAGGAAAACCACTCTCTCTTCCGCTGTAATCTGTCATGTTCCTTACTTCACTCATTTCTTACCAAACCCTCTGCACTTCTTCCCCACCATCACTCTCTTCAAGAAGACAATTTAACATCACAAATAATAACAATCTGCAGTCCCCTTTAATCCTCCCGCATCTTCCTCCCTCACACTGCCTCTGTGTGGAGCAGAATGAGGCCCGGCGCTACTGTTGTATAATGTTGTTTACATTTCTTGGCGGTAATTAGGCCGATAGGGGAACGGCTGTGATGCTACAGTCGATTAGGAAGAATAGGAGTGAGGGGAGGAACAAGGAGGGAGGACACAGGTCAAAGTTCAGAGACTTTGTTCAAGGAAAGTGGAGAAAAAACAAAGTACACAATGTTTTCTGATGTTTTCATGAAACGATTAATTGAGAAAATATTTGATAATGAAAAACACTGTTAGTTGCGGCGCCATCAAAAGAGACCAAGAGTGAAGAACTCAACTCACACCGGAGGCTTTTTTAAGGAGTTTGGATCTGATAGCATCTGTTCTACTGTGCTTCTGAAAAGTGCCGTAAACGTGCATTCTTCCTAATGGCCATCAGGGGGCGACTCCTCTGGTTGCAAAAAGAAGTCCGGTTGTATAGAAGTCTCTGAGAAAAATGTCAAACATCAGTCCACAAACCACTGCGTGACGCCACTTCTTATTACTTGTCCATGGTAAGGATGCTTAAGTGTTGCAGCTAAAAATACATCAATACTATAACACATTATATAAACATAACAGAAGATCCAATACCATTTTTTACCCCTCCAATACTTGACATTGCACATCGGATGATAACGAGTGCGTTAAAAACAAATATGTATCTATGATATTGTTATTTTTTAACAGCTGGAAACTAAAAACCCTGTATAGATGTGATACTTTTGCTATCATTGTTGTGCGCCTTGGCTCAGGTTAAACCCTTTGTAAAGCATGAACCCGGTTTTTTTTCTCCGTTTTTTCCGGGAGCGGATCATGGGAGCCATCTCCATCTTCTTCCTCATCTCTGTTACGAGTCGCCAACGTGCCGCACCGATCGGCAGGATCGGGTAGCGAGTGACACGTTGTCGATGTCGCTGATAAGCGACATTGAATCGGTGCGGAGACTTCTCCGATACGGAAACAGAAACAACTCTCTCTCTCGCAGAGGAAACCCGACACCGCCATCGACCCAGCGTCACGGTCAAATGAGCAAAGTCATTATCACACCCAGTCGATGTGGAACCGGCGTTATGTAAAAGGAGAATGTGTGAATGTCCCGCGTGTGTGTGTGTGTGTGTGTGTGTGTGTGTGTGTGTGTGTGTGTGTGAGCGTACAGTATATTCCGTACACAGAGCCTATATGAGGGTTTGTTTACAGTAATCACGTCGACTCCAGAGCGTCGCGGCGTGGCCTTCCGAGAAGAAATCGGGCGCGCGGGGGAGTTGAGGGGGAGGAGGGTGAGGAAGGTGAGGAAGGTGAAGAGGGCGGGGCCACACAGCATATGGAATACACATCGTGTCCCTGATAACCATCAAAGCGGTTACATAAGAGCCTACGGTCCCTTTGTTTGGTGCAAGAACACAATCACCGCTGACTGCCAGAGTGTGCGCGCGTGTGTGTGCGTGTGCGTGTGCGTGTGTGTGTGTGTGTGTCCATTAATGCGTCAGACAGCCTTACAACATGTATTTGTTAAGAATAAAACACTGATGAAGGGAAGAACAACAATGTAAATTAAGAACGGCGTCTCACTGCCCCTCGCTGTCTGTCTCTCTCGTCCGTCCACTCTGCGCATGTTTGTGTTTGCGTTCGGAGGAAAATAACAGGAATAAATAAGTTGAACGGGAGACGCTATCGGTGGTCTCAGGCTTTCCAGAACAGTCTGAGAAAATAAACAAAAAGACGCAGACCCACGAAGCTCCTCCTCCCTGACACGTTGGACGCAGAAGACATCCGTCTTTGGACACGTTTATTTTTCCCCATCACTGTACACAATGTATACCAAGGCAAGGATTTCTCAGTTCTCATCCAAATGTTCAAACAAGAAATGGAAATGGTCCGATTGCATCGCAAGAATCCAGAAAGAAAACTTCACAAGCTAGTTTGGATTTGCAGGGGAAGCAGGGAAAAATAATAAGAGTTGAGTCATTTTTTTTCATGGTTTGATCGTTTTGCCAACAATTGTTAATTCATCGGGCCACAAATAACAAGATTTTCAGACAGATTTCCTTTGTGACACAATTTATCATGATTGAGATTTAGGCCCCGGCTAATATGGCGGCGCCGGTTACTGGGCGTGCAAATACGCGCTCGCCCAAGCTTTTGTGTATCACATGAAGTCCTGTGTAGGATATTTGACTCCTGTGTGGGAAAAGTGAATGCCACCAGTTACAATCAAAAGTTACAATTACCAAGAAAAAACAAGTACATTGAAACGCTCTTGATAGCTGAACAAATGCAGGACCGATCATCGAAAATAGGGAGTGATAAAAATCGTTGGTTTATTATATGTTCAATTGTTTCTTTTTAGACAGAATCCTTTTTATTTATAATGTTTTGGACCTTACAGGATTCTGAGTTTACTATGTATGAAGTCTTTTTGTTGGATATATGTCTGTTTTATGATATTCTTTGTTCTCTTTAGTTTATGAAAGGTGTCTTTGCGTTACAGCTGATGAATTTAGATGTGCTTTCGCCGAATACATAAAAAAAAAAGGAAAACAAAGGCCTGCAGAAACCTCTCTGAACTCATCATCCGAACTCTAAACTTCAGCGCTGCTTGTCAAAAGTGAACCTTCAGTAAACCTCAAAGGCGTCTCCTCGCCTGTTTCTTCAGATGTCAGTGTTTTGTTGAGGTCCGTCTGACAACAGTTAACACCTGCGCAGCTTTTCCCAGCAGCGTCGCACATCATCACATCATGTGACCTGTTCCTTCAGCAAGTTGTCAAACTTGAAGAAAGTACATACACACACACACACGCGCACACACACGAGTACATGCACAGAGCCTCTATATATGTTTCATGACAGGAACACTTATGCAATGCCCGATAAAAAAAATGGTCCTGGAGGAGCGGCGTCCCACCCACGGGTGCCCTTTGTGTGTCCGTCTGTCACCGACCACTTACTGTACGGCCGAGAAGAGACGATGAGAGAGAGAGAGAGCAGACTGTGGATGGGAGACTGAAATAAAGCTCACCCTTTTGGGCTGTTGGCTGTTGGCTCGCTTGAATATAAATAAGCAAACTTATATTGTTTCGTTTAAATATCAGGTGTGAGTAGTTTTCCCCTCTAATATTGTTGTATTCGAAAGATTAGGGAGTAAAAAAAAGATACACCAAAAAATAAAAATAAAATAATTGGAAAGAGGAAGAAAAAGGAGTTAATAAATATAGTTTTTTTTTCTTTCATACCACTTTAATCATGTGGTGATATATACTTGAATATAAAACGCAAACTTATTTATATTTCTTCGTTTAAATATCAGCTGTGAGTAGTTGTCCCCTCTAATATAGTTTTTTAGATTTTTCGAGGGTTTGAGAATTTGAGAAGTCTCAGGTTTTACACTCACACACACACACACACACACACACACACACACACACACACACACAGAGTTTTAAATGAAAATAAAAGTCACAAAAACTGGCATCTACAGATATAAACGTGGTCTGATGGTGCCCCCCGGAGGTGCAAAGTATGTCTGCAGGTGTGTGCGTGTGTGTGTGTGTGTGTGTGTGTGTGTGTGTGTGTGTGTGTTCCTACTTTAGTCTGGAAGCAGCAGAAGAGCTGCGTCAGGTACGGGTGCTTTCTGGCCAGGGCCAGGATGCGTTTCTCGGTCAGAGTGCAGTCCACGTCGTCGTCCTGCAGGATCACGTCTTTCTTCAGCACTTTGACGGCGTAAACCTCGTCGCTGCCTTTCAGCTCCGCCAGCATCACCTGGTCACATGACGCGGTCGATAAAGCAAACAGGTGGCAGAGTGAAGGAGTGAGAGGGCGAAACCACAAACACAAACGGACGCTCACCTTTCCGAAGCTTCCTTTCCCCAGGACTTTGATGAACACGAAGTCGAGCAAGTTCATCCTCTTGACTTCGGGCGCGACGTGACCTTTGACCTCTCCGTTCTCCGGCGGGCTCCCCTCGCCCTCCGTTCCGACGCCGTCCCCGGGACCGCCGCCCCCCGTCACCGCGGCGACGGACGACGGGGGGGAGGAGACGGGGTGCGTTTTGTGCTCCGCCCCGCGGTGGTCGAGCGACAGAGCCTTCCGGATGCTCTCCAGCTCCTTCACGTCTGCACGGGGGAAACAGAAAATGGAGCGCGAAACGGTTCCCGGCACGTTTTCCTTTCGTTCGCTTCGATGAGAGTTCACGCGTGACGGGGGGGAGGAGTTCTCTTACCTTGGTCACATGGTGAGGTGGGCGCCGACCTGGAGCGGTCGTCCTCTGTCTTCGGCGTCCCTGATAACGTCTGCTGGGGGTCCTGACTCTGAGGGAGCTGTTTTAAAAAAAGAAGGCAACCCATTCCTCTTGGTTTTTATCGCCGCTTTTGAAGACTTTCATTCCAACATCTCGTAGGAAAGGTGACTCACCTTTTTCCGCCTGTGGGCGCTGTTGGAGATCTTGTCCGGTGTGACTCCGAGGTCGGCGAGGACTTTGGCGATTCCTTTGGCGTCCACGCCGCAGGTAGGAGCTACGTTACTCTCACAGCGCCTGTGTACGTTCACTTTACACACTGAGACACACACACACACACACACACACACACACACACACACACACAGACAGTTAGCGTGTCCAAAATCAGTTGTGCTTTCGCTAACTGAAGCTTCATGTGGACGAAAGCTGACCCACCTTTACACTGGAGTCCCTGTCGCAGCAGACCCCAGATCAGGGACCCGCAGTGGTCGCAGAAGGTGAGGACTTTGAAGCTGTGGATGCTGAACTTGTGCGGCACGTTGACGCTGAACCTCTGAGAGCAGAGCGGCTGCAGGAGGCACAGAAAGGACAGTGAGACTCAACCTGCAGGATCTGGATGGATACTTTACTGGTAGGTGACGAATAAGAGGGGCGAGGCAGACAAGTAATGGCAAAAGCTCCCAAAGTACAGGCAGGTCAATGACTGGCAGTCTTATGGTGTAAAAGTGAGCATTTTTTATATCATTTCAATGTATATACCAATATACACTGCATATACACTGCATATACTTTGCATTTTCGCACTTTCTTTATTGTTTAATTTCCTTAAATAAATACGCTCTGCTGGTTTGTTGTATATATTGAGTATTTTTCATACCTGATATTTTTGTGTCTTCTATGTAACTTTGCTTGATGCTGCCACAAACAAATTCATCCATCCATCCATCCATCCATCCATCCATCCATCTATCTATATATCTATCAATCATTGGATCTTTCAAGCTGGAATATCTCGGATTGATTTCATCGGGACAGAAAGCGTTCATGAAAAGCCTCATGATGAGTACCTCCTCCACCGTGTCATCCTGCTTCTTCATCCCCGCACACTTGGTAATGATCAGCTCATGGCAGCGCTTATGGACCACACAGGTGCACACTGCAGGGGGAACACACACACACACACACACACACACAACGAACATACGTTGCATGTTTATAAGGTCTATAAAGTCTTCTCAGTGCCTCCAGCTGATCATCTGGACTCCATCCTACCTTGACACTGGTAGCCCTGCTTTCCTAAGACGCCCCTGCGGGTCAGAGAGACAGAAATGTGTGAGCACACAACGCTGACTCAGCATGAATAAATGTATAAAAGCCTTCTAGAGCTGTGTTTTGTGGCCTGGTTACAAGAGATACACAACAAATGGGTTTCATTCGTTAGCAATGGCAATTTAAAACCTTTGGGTTCAATCCTTTGTGCTTTTGAGTTGATGTTGCCTTGTCCGCTAATTCTAATGTGCAACTATTGAACAATACCTGCAAAAAAAAAAATCCCTTTTTTCTCGTAGTTATATTTTTACAATCTTATATATTTCACTCTGAAGCTGCAGCCCGTGGAATGCTTTTCTTTCTCTATGTATGCAGGCTCTGCCTACTGTTTGTGCATGTTAGAATATATTTAGAGCCATAGTTTTAGTTTGGATTTTGAAATATTTTTTTTGGGGGGGGGGAAGTCCTTAGAGCAATTATTATCTATTTTTAGTGAGTATGCACTTCTACCACAATACTTCCCCCGCTTGAATCCTTCATCATAACAAACCAGGTTAACCTGGTAACTCGTCTGAGTGTCTCTTTTCTTTGTGTTTCCCATCACTGACCAGATGAAGTCCCTGCAGTGGGAGCAGTAGGTGGGCTGCTTCAGGTAGGTGGCCATGAACTTGTGGCCGTTGACCTGGTGGACCCTCCGGCGGACGGCCCCCTGCCGCTTCCTGGGTCCCATCCGCTGCCGGAACACGCGCTCCTCATTCTCGGTGGAGCCCGATGGAGCTGCACACACACACACACACACAAGCAAAACAAAACAATATATTATATTCACTATATATCATATTGTAACATATGTATATATACTACAGTCTTTCAACTGACTTTCTGAATAGAGGTGCAACCGATTGAACAATCATCAATGAGATAAATGATGCAGGACGGGGGCGTCGGTGAACCCTCACACAATATTGCACTTACGCCCTGAAGCCACCAGATGGCGGCGACGCCGAGCGGCTGAAAAGTGTGTGAGGACGCTTTGTTTCCCTTTCACTCGGTCAGTAGTCTGTCTTTGTCTCTCTCTCTTTCTGTCGCTTTGTGTTTAATTACCGAGGGTTTCCCCAGTGGAGCAGCAGAGATTTCAATTACTGACTAACACAATTAATTACACACACACACACACCCACACACACACACACACACTACCTCAGGGGAGCACGTGGGAGAGAGAGAGAGAGAGAGAGAGAGAGAGAGAGAGAGAGGGGTTACTTTGCAGAAATCTTAATTACGTAATGCATGAATACATTATGTCATCGGACAGATGAACTCACTGAAAGGTTTTGTTGGTTGCTGAGCTGTTTTTTTTTTTTCTTTAGTTATTTTATTAATGTATTTGTATGTTTGAGAACACACCACATCCACACAAGCGGGTCATCACTTTGGACGAGTGTCACACAACCGAAGGGGGATAAAGACGCGTTAGAGAAAAAGCAATTATCCCCCATGTCATTCAAAGATGGCCGACGTGTTTGTGTTTTTTGCAAAAAAAAGTTACATTTCAATTAGAGGAGGGAATCGAACCCTCCCATCAAAACAGAAACACCTTGTGAATCTAATCCGGTGTCATCATTGACCTGTTGACCCCCCCCCCCCCCCCGTGTGCATCAGGCCTCTTGACTCTGGCGGCCAAGTTTTGCCGTCATCAACCACCTGACATGGTGTCGTTTGTGCCACATTGTGAGGAACATTCCCGTTCATCCGGATGACGTTGCCGACCCACCGGCAGCGGGTTGATGAGCGTCGGTCACATTGTCAGCTGGTCTCTATCGATCCGAAGAGAGGAAACCTCCTTTCCTCGAGCATCTCTCGACATAAAATACCTTCATCTAAAACACAACAGCGTCTCCATCTTTCCTCTGGCACCACCCTCCGGACAGAACGCCACATTTGTGGCGGCGCTCTCCGGGCTAAAACCTTCCAGGACTCGCCGTGCATTCCTTTTCTTCCTGTCATGTTCCGCCTGTCCTCACTCTTACTCCTCCAGCCCCCTCTGCCATCGCCTAGCAACTGACGACCGCTGCCTAGCAACACTGTTTGACTTGGCGTCGTCCACTGTAGGGTGGGGGGGGGGGGGGGGTCTGTGATAGACATGCTGTCTTTATCACAACCTCAAAAGTTAAAGTGAACGGCTCAATGCTGGAACAGCGACACACTGCAGTGAGCGACATATGTTATGCTTCGTAAACTTTATGAGCAGCTTGAAGCATTAACAAGACTTTAAATCTGAAGTGAAGTCATATTTACTCCTGACATTCAGTTGATGCTGGTACTCATCGGCACTCGTATTGATGCTCCTCCATCATTTGCGGTCATAAAACATCCCGGTGACGTCGTTTTCTCAAATTAATAAGGCATACTGTTTTTTTTTCCTCTTCTTTTTCTTGTATCTGATATCCGGCGTTACTTTGACATAAGGTCAACTCAAACCTGCACAGACGCTCAGTTCGTCCCGCTAAAGTTAGTTAGCCCGCCCTGCTGAGAACTTTATACACACACACACACACACACACACACACACACACACACACACACTATTGCACAAAATCCAGAGGAACCGTTTATCTCACAGGAGGAAAAAAATGCAGATCCGTTAAAAGAAGGAATGAATAACATTCACAAAGCGACAGGAACCATTTTCCCCGGAGCTCACTGCCGTTTCTGTTCTGAGCGTTCAGGAGCTGCTGCCAAATGTTTGTTGTTTTTTTTAGTGCCGCCATAACAGACGTAGCATTCAAGACGCGAACCATGAAAAAAACAAAAGCACTCGAAGTAGAAGGCCACGACATGTTTTCTTCAAAAGCTTCGTCATATTCAGAGTATTCTCCTCTGAACCAGAACAACATATAAATGCTTCGCCTGCTTTTGGCAACAGGCCGCCGCTTATCATCCAGTCCACAGAGCTTTGTGTGTGTGTGTGTGTGTGTGTGTGTGTGTGTGTGTGTGTGTGTGTGTGTGTGTGTGTGTGTGTGTGTGTGTGTGTGTGTGTTTAGAAGCTAATAGGTTGATTGCAGCTCTCAGGCCTGACAGTTCACCCATGTGTTCTCTGCAATGCAAACACATTTAAGTAATGACTGCAATTTCATCCACTCTTGCACGCACACACACACACACACACACACACACACACACACACACACACACACACACACACACACTCCCACAGGTACATAAATACATTGTATGAAACTGCAGACAGAACTAAATCTAATAAAGGTTAAAGAACAAATTTATGAGCGAGAGAAGTCCCTCCTAATGACGCCTCTTTGTCACTCTGTACTGGTGTCTCTCTCTCTCTCTCTCCTTCTCTCTCTCTCTCTCCCTCTCGATGATGTAACTGGTCCATTAGAGAACACTCCACTTTACTAATCAATTTATCAGTCCCTCCCCTCCTCCTCTGACCTCCGGTTAACTCCCTCTCTGTCTTTCTCTTCTCCCATTCGGTCATGTCTCTCGAACACTCAATCTGCTGCACACACACGCATCCACTCACGGATGCACGAAGGCCAATAAAAATAAAAAAATCAGCGTCAGATCCGTCGTCTTCTGGAGCAACGGCGACTTCCACCCAACGCAAGGCGGAGAAGGCATTCACATCTGGTGACGTGAGGAACAGATTTGTTTAGTTTATGGCGGTTCAGGCTTTTTCTTTTGGGGTTTCAGGCGGTTGGTTGGTGACGGATGACTGTAAAGCAGACACAGCACAGGTTTGAGATACTTACACCCACATATAGTAGAATAAGAACTACGCTGCTGGCCGGCCATTTTGAATACTTCAACGGCTATTTTAAAATGTTCTTCCATAAACGCAATTTAACTTTTTGATATGTTGCACACGGCACAGATTGTGATTATGTTGGCAATACAGAGACTGTAGACTGTTTTCCTGCTGTCTCGAACCATAAGAAGTGGGCGGAGTCACCGTGAAGTCACCCGCTAACTTTTGGACTGCCGCGTCCGAGCCTCGATTTTGGCACGTTGTCCGTCACCATCTTGGTGTTTTGGAGCCAGAAGTGATACGAGAGGGCGGAGCTAAGTGCAACCGAACGCTGAACAAAAGATTTTTTGGGGGTGACCAAAATGTTACGATTGACCTTCATGAACTGAAAACACACTTTGAAAGGGTTAAAGCTAAAAGGGTTAAAGCTAAAAGATAAAAGATAAAAAATAAATAAAACAGACAACTCCCAGACCGGACAATGGCGTGGCAGCGACCTGTCAATCACATTGTAGCCACGCCCTAAATCATACCTTGCTTTATGGTCTATTTGACTGAACATGATGAACATCATGCTGTATTGAAGAAGACTTGAAACTAGAGATTGAGACATAAACTCATGTTTACAATGTTTACTGAGGGAATAAATCAAGAGAGAAGTAGAGTCATTTATATAGACTTCTATACGTCGCCCCCTGATGGCCATTAGAGAGACCGCAGGTTGAAGGCACTTCAGCATTGGCTTCACTTTTCAGACCTGGAGGTTACTGCCTGTTTCTAACCAACAGTCAGTGTTGGTTTTCTTTCACCGCAAAGGCCGTCTTACCCGAAATTTAACCAAGTAGCCATAGATCGTTGTCGCTCAATATTCAGTACAATAATGTGATCGGGACATGTTCTAGTCGCCGATCTCTGATGACGGTACACTGTAAACAAGCTGTGTTTAAAGTGACAGGAGGAGAACAAAGGCTCTGTTCAGGTACACTATGATGCGTTCAGGCTCTGTTCAGGTACATTATGATGCATTCAGGCTCTGTTCAGTTAGATTATGATGCGTTCAGGCTCTGTTCAGGTACATTATGATGCATTCAGGCTCTGTTCAGTTAGATTATGATGCGTTCAGGCTCTGTTCAGGTACATTATGATGCGTTCAGGCTCTGTTCAGGTACATTATGATGCGTTCAGGCTCTGTTCAGGTACATTATGATGCATTCAGGCTCTGTTCAGGTACATTATAATGCGTTCAGGCTCTGTTCAGGTACATTATGATGCGTTCAGGCTCTGTTCAGTGCAAATTTGTATCGGGCGAAGGTAAATCAGAATGTTATCATGAGGGGTTCACATGTAATCTCGTAATATGTAGTGTTAGTGAGACATTTCTATGAATCTAGTTGTTTGAAGGAGATATTAGCGATGAATTAAAACATGTTTACACTAGCTCTAATAAAACAACATTAAAACTACTAATGAAAAGAAGAAAAAAACACTTGACTACAACAAAGTAAAAGGATAACATTTAGAATGTTTGATGGTTTAAAAGTTGTTTTTTGGACTACGGCAACATTGCTGTGTAATCCAACAAAAAAAAGAGATCTGTGTCTGCCAATATGGATCAGCAAGTATCAGCAATGAGTTTCAAAAGAAGTCAAATTTGCTCCCTTCTTTCTTTTGTGCTGACACACTCTGTGATGCGAACCGTGACTGATCCGCGATACGATCCGGACCATGACTTTTATGATCTGTTGCGCCACAAAGTGTGTGTGTGTGTGTGTGTGTGTGTGTGTGTGTGTGTTTTATCTGCCTTACATCAGACTACAACGCTAGTTAAAAGTAACATCTTGGCCTTGTGAACAGTGAACAGAAAGCGACTTCCAGACTCGAGGCTCTCTCTCGTCTCACATTATCGACAGTGGGGAGATCTTGGAGCTCGGCGTGAAACACTGGACTCATGTGTGTCATCGTTAAACTTCAGCTGAGCAGCGCTCACTGTCTGACACCACGTCTCTCATCACCGTACGGGAGTGATACACGCAAATGCACAGGAAGCTCGCCACGTGTACTTCCTGCTGCAATGGGGTCGGTCTTTACATGCCACAGGTCTGACACACGCACGCCAGATAACAGGAAAAATACTACGGCTTTAAAAGTAAAGTAAAGTCATCTCAAACAGACGGCACTGGAGCAACACACACACACACACACACACACACACACACACACACACACACACACACACACACACAGGGTCTGAGGCTAATTGATTTGAAGTGAGAGGCAGCGGGGAAGTGTTACTCAACACACAAAGGAGTTTTTACAAAGCTTTTACCGAACACACACACACACACACGCACGCACACACACGCACAAACACACACACGCACACTAATGTTTAATGTAAACATTGTATTCAGCATATGTAGATTATTTTATAATCCATATATACAGGTTTTAATGTACATTTTCAATTTAATCTATTTATGTCATTGCTCCTCTGAAAATGACCTTTAAATGCAAAGAGAGCGTTAGCGGTTACAAAGAGTCGTCTTTATGTTAATTGTCATTGGTTCATCTGAAAGGCATTGATATTTTTTAATTATCATTATGATTATTAGTAGTATTGTTACCTTTGCTTCCCCTAAATTCCCACTAAAAGCTCAACAATAACATATGAAAGACATCAAAAGGCAGAATCATAACTGTAATGTGGATAACAATATGAATTAGGGTGATTAGCCAAAGTGTAATTCCCTTCCAAGGAAACAGAGTGACCGGAAAAAAAACCCACAAACTCATTAGAGCTGCTTCATGATTCATACAAACATCCCATCATCCATCCTTTAAAGGGCATTTTCTTCTTTGCAAATCAGAGCGGTTCAATCTTTTCCGTTACTTTAATCGTTTACTGGCCGGTAAGAAGGTATCGCTTTTCCAACGACAGCTCTTCCTCATTCATATTGTTTCCACAAAAAAAAAAACATTTTACTCACTGACTACTCTGCGGAAGGGTTGTGAACGTTTCATGAACATGTGAACAACGAGGAGGTTTTGTGAGGATGTTGAGGATTTCCACGTAAAGGGCTCAACACACACACAGGGCTCTTTGTGTAGTGTTCCACATTCACTCCCTGAGGACTAAACTGTAGTAATGAACACAGGCGTATCACTACTTGTTGTACTCTGAAGAAACGCTGTGCTCCCCGAAAGACAGATTTCCGAGCTGAAACTGAAAGGAGGGATGCACCTTGGAGTTTATCTGATTTACTATCTGATTTTCAGAATTTCAACTTAATGGTTCGTTCATGATGAAACATGATGTACGTTTTCAGGTTGCTCCTCCGCGGCTTATTGGGGACTCGCAAAACGTCCACATTCACAACCTGATGTGTGTGTGTGTGTGTGTGCAACGTGCATGTTGTGTGTGTGTGTGTGTGTGTGTGTGTGTGTGTGTGTGTGTGTGTGTGTGTGTGTGTGCGTGTCTGTGATGTTACTGTCTGTGCAACTGTATTTGACCGGCAACAAAAACAACCTGATATATGAGAGCGATCGGCAGATCGATTCTCCTCTAATTGACGGAGCTGCGTGAATGCCGCATGTTCAAGACACTGTTATCAATATGTTTATGGAATTTATGTTTTTCTAATAATGGGATGGTTTCTATTCCTTCCAAAACACAAACTGCAATATGAACTCAACAAGTAAAAAAAAAAAGGGGTTTTTGATATGTATAAATAAGACATGCTACTCTTAAAAGCTGAGTGATATGATGCAATACTAACTGGAAGTTGTGGATTTTTCCACTCATTTTTTCTGGAGTAAAAATAAGAGGACCTCAGTAGCTGTGAAAGCACCAAATGGCTCAACAGAAAACTGAATCCTGCATCAGATAATCCAGAGAGAGAGAGAGAGAGAGAAATGACCGAGGTGTCACTTTAGGCTAAAAGCTTTTCTGGCCATTATGCAACAGCTCTTTTGTGTCATTAAAAAGAAAAAGAGGGAAACAAGAGAGCAAGACTACGGTGTGACAGATAGCAGCGAGTCTGAGTTCTCTTACCTTCACTTGAAGATCCCGACAGGTCAATAACAACATACACCTTTCCCTCTGGCTCCAGGTCGATCTGCAGAAACACAGGGGACGGAAAAGAGAGGATGAGGACGGACATGAGGTTATGATTTTTTTAAAGTTGTCGGATGTGGCAAGTTGTCCATAGCATTGAAGTGACATATCCAACTGTAAAGGGAGAGAATACATGGAGAGAAATGCACAGTCCTGCAGCAAGAACTAAACTTGCCTCGTCATTTTAACCTTGATAAATTATTATTATTATTATTGGCATTCAACAACTACAGTCCTTCACCAGGTGCTCTATCTAAGTTTCTCGCACACACACACACACACACACACACACACACACACACACACACACACACATTGCAACTTAGACTATGCCGATAACTCCAGTATCACGTTTCCACTTTTTAGACTGACCGATGAAAAAACAATGTATATACTAATTACTAATACTAATTAATATATACCATATATTACCTAATATTACATCATAGTTTATTAGTTTATAATATGTCGTATTAAGATTCTGAATCTGAAAAGCAGAAGTTAAAAGTACAATATTCCCCTCTGAGATGTGGTGAACCTGAAGTATAAAGTTACATAACATGGAAATGATGAAGTACCTCAAAAGCATAATGTACTCAGTTACTTTCTACCACAGCTAGAACCGACAGCACACAATTGTTTACAAGAGCACAAAGTTCTTCGCAGATTTATTTTCTTAATTTGCGCCCAAATTTAAATTTAAAATGCGCAAAATCTTCTTCTGGGGACACACTCGTCTCACGATTATTTCCACTGCCCATAAATCAGATTTGTTTTCCTTCTCCCTATTAATTGTTTTCAGAAAATAGTGAAAAATGCTTCTTACAACATTCTGACGATAATTGCAAGAAATCAACAGTCCAAAATGTGTGAAGATAAATAAATCGTATATAAATAAATATGATGATTTGATGTGTATTTGCATACATTTTCCACAATGTATTGATATTGGCAAAAATAAAAAATAAATAAAATCTTAGACCATCTACACACACACACACACATACACACACACCAACACCACCATAAATCTCACAGTGTCACTTGCAACACAACACCGTGGTGATGTGGTAACCTGTAGAAGAAAGAAGGTTGGAGGAAAAAACACAAACACACACACACACACACACACACACACACACACACACACACACACACACACACACACACACTGCGGTGTGGAACTCACAGCGCATACTGTGGCGGTTGACACATATCCTGTCACACACCCACACATCACATATATACACCTCTTGCACACTGGAGTCAGAATGTGTTTGGACCAGAGAGAAGCTCAAGGGAGTGAAGACAACTGCTGCTCTGAACTCTATCGAGAGTCAGCACGCGTGTGTGTGTGTGTGTGTGTGTGTGTGTGTGTGTGTGTGTGTGTGTGTGTGTGTGTGTGTGTGTGTGTGTGTGTGTGTGTGTGTGTGTACCCGAGTGCATTCAATCTTGTTTGTCTCGTGAAAAGCAAGTGGGCATCGGCTTCACAGAGTTTCTACCAGCAGTTTGCACCACCCACAGCGTCCATAATCCCTCCCCCCCCCCCCCCCCCCCCCATCATTTGCACACACACACACACACACACATGCACAGTACTAAGTGAAGACTTGGTGCAGCGAAGGCGAACAGGCGTGGGTTCAGTAATGTATACAGTAGGAGATGGAAAGCAGAGAGAGAGAGAGAGAGAGAGAGAGACGGATGAGGGGGAGGACAGAGAAAGTTTGTTGGCTCGTTCCAATGTGAAAGTGCAGGGGGGTGGGGGGGGATGCACTTATTTTGTTTTGTTTGTTAACATACTCTCTTCTCACATCCAGTCTTCGCTTGTTCCAGGAACAACATGTTTTTTTTAATATGTATTTATCGTGTTGTGTCGGGGCGGCTAATGGATCTTCATCATCAAGCGGGACAGAGCAGCGAAAGCATTTAGAGGTTTAACAGGATGATTATTCCCATCCATCTGCATTTTCTACAAGACGGAGCGGAAGGAAGGAAGTTGTTGTGGCAGATGGACAGATGAGGGTGGCAGAATATTACCATGAGTATATTGTAGGAGGGAAGGGAGCCGGCTTCTGCTGAAAGGAATTATTATTATTATTATTATTATTATTATTATGATCATTTTATTTATAGCACTTTTTAAGATTAAGCACAGAGTGCATTCCAGATTAGGAGATTTACAGAATAAAATATTAAAAAAGTGAAACCTGTTTCCTCACACACACACACACACACACACACACGCACGCAATTGAGTAAAAACACTGAGAAATGTGGGCTGTTTTGCTCCAAGCTTTCAGTCAAAGAGAGGGATAGCATTGTCTTTCTATGAAGAGAAGACCAGTAGGCGTAACAACAAATGCATATTGCCGAAGTGTTGCACCTAAAAATGTTTTCTGGAAAGGGATTGCATTGTGATTATTATTGAAGGACTGCAGAGTATATTGAGACATAGAATATAAAGCTAGACGGGGCTCATCGTTTTTCGTTTAGATATTAAAAAACGAATCATTTAAATGCATCAATTATGAGAAGGAACAATGACTCTTTAGCTCACTGGTCACCACTCGTAGACACAATCAACAGTGAGAAGGATAGAGACAGAAGAAAGGTTGAGAAGATAGTAAACCAATAGATAATAGACAATATGATATCTTAAGGCGTTGTGGATCCCGTGCAGGATTGTTGAAAATGTCTTTGGGCTATTTGCTTAAGTAATAAATCAAAAGCATTACATAATAAGATGCACGCCTCCTGCTGAAGCGCTGCGGATTTTTAATGAAACAATACATAGAGGAGGATTCATGAAAACTGAAAAGTAACGCCATATTTTCAGCTACTAATAAAGCAGTAGCTGCGTGGACCCCAAACACACACACACACACACACACACACACACACACACACACACACACACACACACACACACACACACACACAGCACCTCCCTTCCTCTGAGGTCACGGCCCACCACTCATCAGCTGCTTACTGAGCACGCTCAGACCCACAGGTGCAGATGTCACTAAATATAGAGCTGGCGGAGGAAGGAAAAGGCCCTCCAGTGTGTGTGTCCGTGTGTGTGTCCATGTGACTGCTTTTGCCGCGTGCTGCTAACTCGGATACACTCCTCCTCCCTGGTCGAAGGTCACAGGAAGGGCAGGCGGGAGGGATGCGCTCTTTGTCATCAGTGTAGGAAGAAGGAAGATGCGTGTGGATCCAGCGTTGTATCTGGATGTTTATCTGGATGTGAGCGCAGAGCGTAGGTCAAGCTGGTTTGTGTGTTAAATCGTTTTTGTTATTTTTTTTTTTTTTTACGTAACTTTGACATGAGATGAATATGAGATGAAATTAGATTCTAAAGCAAAACTTTTGCTGCAGATCATTGTATGATAAATGAGTATTAGCTGACAGTTTTACAGGTGATTGATGGAGAAAACAGCTGCGGAAGGACATTTCAGATGCAGTACCGTGGTTGACCACTTGGACAATAAACAGCTCCCCTTGCTTTTTTGTTTGTTTCACTACCACAGAACTGCAACACACAGTCTACCAAATATAATACACTCTTATTTGTCCCTGCAGTATTTGTATGTTAAAATAGACCATACAAATCTACAGTCATAATATCACATGATAATACCGTTAATTACTACTGATTGATTTTGCAGGTCCAGGACCGCTACTTCCAACATCACATGGTCTTCATCATGTGTTACACTGCCAGTACTAGTGTGTGTGTGTGTGTGTGTGTGTGTGTGTGTGTGTGTGTGTGTGTGTGTGTGTGTGTGTGTGTGTGTGTGTGTGTGTGCATAGTGTGTTGCATATTATGGAGACAAAGTCAAATTGATTTAGCTTTTTTGAGAACATCCTGGAACTGTGCGCTCATGTATGGGGAACACACACACACACACACACAGACATCACATACGCACACACGCATACACACACACACACACACACACACACACACACACACACACGCAAATTAAATTGCAGGTTTTAACTCAATTGAGCAGGTTTCCCTAAATCCGCCCTACCAGTATCTGAAGCACGGTGTGTCTGTGTGTCTTGGGGTGTGTGTGTGTGTGTGTGTGTGTGTGTGTGTGTGTGTGTGTGTGTGTGTGTGTGTGTTGGAAAAAAAAGTATGTATTTATTATACTTTAATCAACAGTAAATTGACTGTCACAATAAATGTAACTAATAGAGAAACCCATTTTTAAATCCTGCTCCTTTTAAAGCCACAAACTGATGACATTAAACTTTCATAAATAACTAACAACGCACCACTGCCTGTAACCAAAATGAAAAGCATTCATTCCCGCGCAGGACATACAGTCACACTCTCCGCTGCGTGTGTTGTAAAAATGTTTGGTGTGATGCGATCGGTCCAAGAGTTCACTTGTGACGAGGAGGCGCTTGATTCGATGCACCAGAGACTCAGCAACGGGTTTGAAGTACAACCGTGTCAATTGAGGTTAATTGACAGGAAGCCAAATTGTGTTCGTGTTTATCAGTGCAACAATGTGTGTGTGTGTGTGTGTGTGTGTGTGTGTGTGTGTGTGTGTGTGTGTGTGTGTGTGTGTGTGAGGGTGTGTGTTTGTGTGTGTAGTGATAGTTCCTTGCCTAAAATTAAACGTCCTTCGACAAGTGATGAGTCCTGTCCACACCTGCCAACTCTGTCTCTCACACACACACACACACACACACACACACACACACACACACACACACACACACACACACACACATACACACACACACACACACAAACAAACCCACAGTCTGTTATGGTTGAAGTGAAAGCACATGACTTTGTTGAACTCTTGGCTAAGATTCAATTTGGACACACACACACACACACACACACACACACACACACACACACACACACACACACACACACACACACTTTTTTAACCTCAAGCTTCTCATCTGACAGGTTGAAATAAAAAATGTCAACTAAGAAACAAATATTAACAGATTTGTGTCCTTCTTTTCTCACAAACATCCATATCCACACTGATATCCACCACAAACGTCCAGTGGTGCAACAGCAGATAGAGAAAGGGTAACATGGGGACATCAAACCCCTTTGGAAATCAGTACTAACAGGTATGTTGCTTTTAAAAGTTCTCAATGCAGAGTTCAGAGCCTATCTATTGCCTCTAAACATGGCGACAGACAAAAGAAGTCTCTAAAAGAAAATGACTCTACTCCTCACTTGATTTATTCCCTCAGTAAACATTGTAAACATGATGTATGGTGTATGATCTCTAGTCTTAAGTCTTCTTCAATGCATCATGATGTCTGTTGAGTAAAGCAGGGTCTGCTTTGGGGCGGGGCTTCCTTGTGATTGACAGGCCTCTACCACTACCAGGGCCGTTAACGGCGTTTCACAAGAGTCTACACGCGTTTTTTTTCTTTTTCTCGCAACTTGTGGGTTTCCATCTCGACACGGCGCTTGTTTACCAGAGAACAAGAGGAGGATGGAGAGGACAACGAAGCTCGAAGAAAAACAATCTGAAAATGAAATCTGTAAAAAAAAAAAAAAGAATGAGTGAGACGCACAGAGAGAGAGAGAGAGAGAGAGAGAGAGAGAACAGGGAGGACATTGTGTTTTATCTGTCCTCAGTGACAGAGAGCACACGGCCTCTGTGGAGTGACACACTGCAGACCCTTCACAGACACACACACGCGTTTCAACTGCTATACTTGTGAGGACCCTCATTGAAATAGCGCCTAGTAAAAAAAAAGGGCCGGGATTCACTTGAAGTTCATTCGTCACATGCAATGTCTGACTTTTGCGAGACTTTGCCTCCGTCATTTTAAGTCTAAGAGAGTGCAAAATTATGATTTAAATCAAGATTTTACATTTTTTTTAAAGAAGGAAAGACGGTTACAACTCTGACACCCTGACCGACATTCAGTTGCAACTTTCTGACCGTTTTTGATACCATCGGTACTCTAGTATTGTCAAAAAATCAAAAGAACTTGCAAGAGAGAGATTAGAATAAAGAAAGAATGATTAAAATAAAGAGACACCCTGCCTTTTAATCCCAGTAGTCCTGAGTTGTTTTCCCAGGCTTGACGAAGCTCCTCCAAAAGCCACAGGCGACATTATACAACAGTTTGTACCATGTCTAATCAACTGATTGGCATCTTAACCACAAATTGAGGACTGGAAAAATTTGCCTCACTTTCCAAAAATGTCCTTGCTCTAATCTCGAGGTCTTGAAAGTCAAAGAAAAAAAAAAAGAGAAAAGAAGAGTCCTCACAACAATAGAAAGACTGGCCGTCTGGTCAGGAGAGAAACTGCAGCTCTAAAAGAGAGCACACGGCTGAGTGCACCTTGAAATAACCCACAGGATGCAGCCGTAATGGACGCACCGAGAGGAACACCCTTTGCAGCCGATGTGTTAGTCAGTTTATGAGAAACAAATGGACAGAAATAAATAAAGGAAAACCAGCCACGAGCAGAAGAGATGAGATGCAGCACACACACACACACACATGTTCAGGTACTGGAGGATAATTTTATACAGATGGTCTCTACTTCAAACAAACAGACACACGCGCACACACACGAACACACACACACACACACACACACACACACACACACACACACACACACACACACACACACACACACACACACACACACACACACACACACAGCCTCCTCTCTGCAGACACTCGGGCCTGTCCTCCTGTTTAGCCGTGTCTGTCTATGCCTAATTTGTCCCTGTTGAATAAGTGATGCTGCAGCATTGTGAGCATGCCAGCTATGGTGCCACACACACACACACACACACACACACACACACACACACACACACACACACACACACAGCTTCTCTGTCTCATATGAACGACCAAGACCTCAGTTAATTGTACAGTAAAGGAAGTGTAAATCAATGAATATCACACGTATTCGTCACCTTTAGGATTCAAAATCCTATATTCTGAATCTTATATTCATTCATACTCTTTGTGGCACTCTGTATTCGTGCAAATCAGCATAAATTATTAAGATAAATAATGCCTGATTTATACTTCTGTGGCTTCTGAGTGTTCTACACACGCCAGGCACATACTGCGTCAGATTGTGCTTGGCATGTCATTCCTTTTTGACTATGTGTGGCCCAACACAACAGTATATAGATTTCCACGTGAGCGTGGATAGGTTGATCTCAGCAATGCAGGGGCCACTAGTTATCAGCTCTAACCCACTCACTGGTACAGAGAGAGAGAGACGAGAGGAAGAGCTGCTGGGGGATTTATGTCCCACATGCTCTATTTTGGTCATTTGGGTTGGAGGGGGAACATTAGGAAGTGAAGATAAAATAAAAAAAGCTTTTATCCCAGCATAGACCAGCACGCTGAAGCCAATGTTTTATGCCCTGCAGGTTTGTGAACGATGACTAGTTTTGATCATCGACAGTGTGCCCATAAGCCTCTATTATTAATACAAAAGGTCCTCTCTGCCGGTGTTTGTATGCGCTGTAAATGTGAGTTCACGTGTGCATCTGCACAGAGAGCGGCAGTTGGTGTTTCCTTGTGGTTTCACACAGATGGAGATAGAGATCGGTGCAACGGAAGAGAGATGGAGGAGAGAAATGAGCATTAATCTCTAACTGACTCATCGAAGAGTTGATGAGGGAGGAGGAGGAGGAGGAGAAAGAAGAGGAGGAGATGGTCAAAGATATTGTAGCGGCAATCTTCTCTCTGTCCGTATCACCGCTACTGTAACAGTGTGTGTAAGTCCATGAAGATGTTAGCAGCATAGCTAAAGGAGCATGTCAATATCTTTGCTAATAATTATGTCTCTTACATTTCCATCCATCCATCCATCATCTTTAACCGCTTATCCTGTTCATGGGGTGGGGGGGGGGGGTCATATATAGACAAAAAAACATTCACGCTCAGATTCACACCTAATTAATCAATTAGCCGAAGCTGCAATGTCTGTGGACTGTGGGAGGAAGCCGGAGAACCCGGAGAGAACCCACGGCGGCAACATGCAAACTCCACGCGGAAGGACCGTCCAGGCCGGGAGTCGAACACGGGGCCCGTCTCGCTGTGCCCCAGCTCCTAATTGCTATTAGCCATCACATTTTCAAAATGCATCCATTGTAGCGCTTATGGATAAAAATGTAAATAAATCTCTTATTCACACTCTTTGAAGTCTAAATATATCTCGTCTAATCTTTTTTTTTTTGCATTTCAAATTGCCCATACGTCAAGTGGGCTCACTCTAGAAAAAACTAAACACTCTGGAGGATGCACAAGGCTCTCCTTCGCACATCCATATTGATAATAATCTTTGCACTCTCTCCTCCATAATACTCATCTTCACTGCTCCCTCACTCTCGGCATGAGTGGACGAGGCCGCCCACTCGCCCATCTGCTCCCACTGCAGTGGTCACCTGTACACGGCCACGCATACACACACACACACACACACACACACATGCACAAACACACACACACAGAAGATCACACAAAGGCATACAAGGTGCACTGGCGTCAACATTTGCACCACGGATGGCTTTCTGCTCCTATCAAGCAGCCGTATGAACACACGCGTGTGCACACAAACACACACACCAGCCTGTATTATGGCCTGTTTCTTGGTATTTTCCGGTTCTCTTTGTGTTCTGCTAGAACATTTTACAAGGTCTAAAAAACTCATTGTCTCTCACACACACACACACACACACACACACACACACAGTGTATCATATTGGCCTTCAGCTTTAGTCGACCATTAGCTTGGGCTGTCTTGCCTTTAGAAACAGCACAGTGCAGAGCACAGGCAGTCCTGCACCGAAGGCCTTGAACACACCACATGACACACGTCTGATCTGGTGCATTCACAACTTGACAAAAGCTGATTACTCACCAACACACCAACTCACATCAGCCCGGTAAAAAAGTACATGTCTAATAAACCCTAACCCCTCAATGACATCGATTGAAAAATGAAAAATATACAATATGGTGAAACTTGGCGGCCATCCTACTGAAACCATCTGAGTTGAGAACATTAACCCTGCCGGCCTTCCAACCGATCGTCTTCATCTACAAAGTAGTTCGAGCCAATCAGAGCCGGAGCAAAAAAAACAATCACATGACCATAAATAACCAGGAAATTCCTCTGTCACACACTCAGAGGCACCCTCCTCCCCTCCCCCTCTTTTTCAATCAAAAGGTGCCATGATGAGTCCACGGGAGTCTCCGCCCCACAGGAGCCTAGAAAGACAGCTTTGATTGATTGAAACTGTTAACAAGAAGATAAAGTACAAAGGCTAATTTGTGCCCAAGGTGACCCCTAAAAGGTCAATCCAGCCATGGACCGAATGTTAACAGGTGTAGAAGGAGAAAGTCGCTGCGTCGTCATCAAAATAGATGGCTCTGAATAACGGACGTTGGCTTTCGGAGCCCCAGAGGGAACTTTCAAGATAAAAATAAATAAATAATCATCAGGTGCCCCAGGAAAAGGAAGCGTGTGTGTGTGTGTGTGTGTGGACATGTTTAGGGACTTTCATGGTTTATTTCTCTGACAGAGGTTCATTCAAAGATGGAACCATTAACGTCACACGTCGTCGACCGAGGCTTTTGGAGCTTCGTCTGAACTAGATCACACGGAGACGCATTCCTGTTGAGAGCATCATGTGAGCCTTTGTCAAGTAGTCATGGGGCTGCACGCATCCTCAAAGAGACCTACAGATGAACACAGAGAGAGAGAGAGAGAGAGAGAGAGAGAGAGATAGAGAGAGAGAGATCTCGGGGGGGATTACAGAGAGGAGACCTGGGAGTTATCTTGGATCTTCAGCTCAAGCCACTTACCGACAAAATGTGCTCACGCGAGCGTGAAAGTGAACGTGCACTTCTAGCCGGAGTCTTGAACCTTGAAGCTGTTTTTTGTTTTGTTTTTTTTGCTTACTTATTTTTGATCAGACAGAACCGAAATAAAAATCAGAATTTTGTCAATTTTTGATCTTTTCATTGAGGCAAAAAAAATTGAGACATTTGAAAATGCCAATCCGACAAAGTTGTACTGTAACTGACAAGAGATGTAAATGTAATACGATCGTGTTAGTTCTGTTGCATGAGGACTACATCACTGGCATGCAGGTATTTTCAGTCGGGGTGCAGTAACGATAATAACTATCATTGTTTACCCCCAATCAATTGTTTTGCCTGTAAAAATATCAGAAAATATTGCAAAACGCCCTCTAAATTCTGATCAGACCATCGAACCGAAACCCAAAAGATATTCGAGATGCCATCCGGCAACGAGGAGCAGCAAATCCTCACATTCAAGAAGCTGAATGTTGGGCTGTTTTAGCATGAAAAATGACTGAAACATTCAATTATCATAATATTTGGTGATCTGAAGTTGTTTTAGTTAGAAAGAAATGACTGAAACATTAATTTATCAGAATATTGAGTGATCTAAAGCAGTTTTAGCTTTAAAAAGTGACAGATACATTCGTTTATCATAATATTTAGTGATCTGAAGCGGTTTTAGCTTAAAAGAAATGACTGAAACATTCAATTATCAGAATATTTAGTGATCTAAAGCGGTTTTAGCTTAAAAGAAATGACTGAAATATGAATTTATTCTAATATTTAGTGATCTAAACTTGTTTTAACTACTCACAGCTCCAAAACCAAACTGAGGGAACTTTGTAAGACATTTAAAGCAGCACAGTCCAGTGGATTTATATTATATCAATCCTTGAGCGATTATTACAAAAGGGTTTTCATCTCATGTGTTATAAATGTACGTGTGTGTGTGTGTGTGTGTGTGTGTGTGTGTGTGCCTATGTGTGTGCGTGTAGAGTGACAGGGTGTTTTCTCTCCTCTCATCCTGTTTGTGAGGAAACGGAGACGTCTCCTCGCTAAGTTTAATTCTGCCGTGCGGCGCTCACCGGTGATTTATGTTGCAGACATTCCACAGACGCTTGACCTCTTCACTTGGAACTGTGATTTATAAACTTCATTAGGCCGGTTGCGTAAGCTCAGACTGCAGCAGAGTCAGACTTCTCCTCTCTCCTCCTCCTCCATATAATGTACCTGATGTACCGGGGTGCTGATGTCACATCGGCGTTTCTCCCAGATAACATTGTTTATGCTGACAGGGCACTCTGTGGGCTTTCCCTCACAGAGGCAGCAGATGATCTGGAAGCAGTATTTTCACGTATAGCTCCTTTATTTCAGCAATGGATCGAGGAACAAGTGCTTTTGGGCCGAATATTTGAAGAGATAAACAAAAGAAAAAAAAGGTTTCTGAGAAGAATTCTCATGATTTTCTCCACTTACTTGAATAAAAACAATATCACACACACACACACACATACACACACACACACACACACACACACACACACACACACACACACACACACACACACACACACACACACACACACACACACACACACACAGTGTAACCCCTGTTGGACACTAAAGAAAAACTATATTCGAGAAGATTTGGAGGACTGATTTGTGGAGGCGACTAGATCTGTATTAAAGATAACATGTTCCTTATGAATGGTCTATAATTCCATATATTTATAGAAGAATCGTCTCTCTCACAGAACAATCACACAAAGCATTACTTGTTTCATCTCTTTTGCTGTGAAAAGTTGAGTTTGACAGGAGCAGCAGGAGGAGAGAAGCTCCTTTCTGCTTCCTTGACTCCGCTGTGCTGTGTTGTACTGTGAGTGGCACACTGTGCACGGACAGGACAGCAGATAAATGAAAGATAACAGAAGCTGCAGGGTGGGGGTGGGGGTGGGGGGGGGGGGCACCTGAGGAGCCGTCCCTCTGTCCCTCTTCCATTCTCTTCCCTGGGAAGTAAACTTGGGACGGCTGAAAACAGGAAGTAGGGCCTACCGTGTGACTCAGACACACTGGCTCTAATATTAGACTCTCACACACACACACACACACACACACACACGGCCCTGCCCCCGTTTCCTCCGGTCCGCAGAGAGGACACCCCTCTACTACACAGCCCGCAGGGAAACAGGGTCAAGAAGAGAGCAGGCCGAAGCACTTCCTCTTCATGCGAGTTTACAGAGAGGCTCCAAAACAAAACTGCGCGGTGACGACCATGTTGGAAGTGAATCTTTAATGCCGGGTTCAGGCGACACGCAGCGTCTGTCAAGAGCTCGCCATCTTTTCGCGGGGGGAAAGGAGGTGCTAGTGGACCGACTTCCTGGAGCGGGGGTGTAAAACAAACAATACTGCTGTGTGTGATGCTGGCCCCTTTCCTCTGTTTTCACAGATCCACCTGCAGCACCAACGTCATCGCTATCTGGTCATGTGACGCAGGACAGCGACCACTATCAGGAGCCAGGATCAATGCAGTATAAGTATAAAAACCCACAGTGTAAAAATACTTTGTGAAATGTGAATAAGTGCAAGAAGTGTACATTCACATATTGAATGTTCACATATTGAATGTTCACATAATATGTATTGTTTGGTTGTTACTGATGAATTCACATGCAAACGTGTCGATGTTGAGTTCATTATAATGACTTAATTTGGCTGGTTTACACAGCAATGAGGGGCTTAAATAAGTTGATAAACATGATACATTATGATGCTGTCAGACAGTTTTTGAATACTCACTGTGTTTTCAGAGCAGCAAAGGGCAAATGAAATCCTTAAAGAGATCGATATATGCTGTAATACATTTTCTGGAATTCAATTAAACACCTGACAAATCAAGGTCACATTGATGCAAAACTATAAATATAAAAAAAAAAAGAAATTGATCAAATATTGGCATTAAGTAGTCCAGCTCATTATTTTGCAACAAAGCACACATATTTAAAAAAAAAAGGGGATAGCTAACTTGGTATAAACGGTCATGTCATCTTAAAGGTTAATTGCCTCAGTGTTTTGTCGAAGCTTTCGTCAGCGCTCTGCTCCCACTGACCGACGACAGAAAAGACAGGGAACCATCGTCAGCTCCAGAAGCACTGCAACAACAGAAAGAAAAAAAAAGCTGCTCTCGTGCTTTTCCCGGTGCGTGAACGTCTTCGCATCGGGATCTGCAGCGAGACCGCGGCACATTCCTCAGATGACTGGACAGAACAGTCACTGCCACACAGTGTGTGTGTGTGTGTGTGTGTGTGGGGGGGGGGGGGGGAGGGGGTGGCCCTCATTAACATGAAACTTGTAGTTGTGTCGCACTTGTTAACCCCGTCAGTCAAAGCTGACCGTGTGTGTGTGTGTGTGTGTGTGTGTGTGTGTGAGATAGAGTGTGTTCTCTCCGGTTCAGTAGACTTTCCCTCAGCTCCATTCAGCAGCCCAAATCACGACGGCTCCGTCACAATCGGGACGCCGCACGAGCAGCGTGACGGAGCCGGAGCCGGAGCCGGAGCCGGAGCCTGGGGATGCGTGCAGATCAGCTGTTCCTCCAGTAAATCATTACTCATTAAGAGAGAGTCAGAGTCTGACTCCACTAGCAAACAACCATCTATCTCTATCCGAGTCAGTTCCCCCGTCCTCCGTCTGCATAACCATGTCGTCCACCGGCTGACCCCGGCAAGGCCCCACCTTGTATTATATATATATATTCCCCCGATATATAATTTGGGATTATATATTATTATATATAATCCCAAATACGAGGTGCAGACAGAGCAAAGACGTAAAGAAGAAGAAAAAACTTTAACATTTGCCACGGTTTTAAAAAGAGGGAGGGATTATTATGCTTCCAGATTATTGCAACCTGAACCCGGTGTCAGGTTCCTCCCTGACGCCGACATTCATCCTGCTTTCATATTTACAGTGCCTTCGCTCCAGTTCGCTTGACATTCATTCCCAGTTGAGTCTAAAACCTTTAGAGACCTTTAGAGGCGGACCAGAGTTAGACTGGACTCACCAGCCTCGGGTAATACGATGAAGATATAAGGTCACGAGTCTCCGGGTCACTAGAAAGCAAATATAAAAAGCACTTGTGTGCTCGTTCAAGTCTCACCAGCCTGGTAGATGTTCCCACTAAAATAGATGCACAGCGGCGGTCTCTAAATGGTTTGCAGAATGACTGGCTGTGACGTGGTGAACAGGATTTACGGGCCTGAAACATGCCGTTCTGCTTTAATGCGCTCCATGCCTTCATGCAGGAACAAAACAATTTGAATTGAAAAAGCCATCATTCCTGCATTCTTGTCCCCGGCGGTATTGCTAAGAAAAAAAACATGTTTTCCCTCTTCGCTGCTCTCTTTAATGACAAGTTCGAACAAGGCGGCTGCCTCCACGTGAACATCAGAGATCCGCGATCCGATCGCCTTTTCGTATCTCGGGGACATCAAGTTGCTGCATGTTTGAGGCTCAACCAGTATAACTGGAAATCAAACCGGCCCGTTAGATGGGCTTTTTTTTCATTACGCGTTTTCTTTGGGTGGGAAGGGGGGGGGGGGGGGGGGCTTCTGTGTTGTGTAAGGTTTATGTTTAAACATTGTTATAATATCATTATCAGAATTTTTGGACCAATACCAAAATGATTAGTTATCAACATGTTTTTTTTATCTAAAACGTTCAAATGAATGAGGAAAAGAAAAAGCCAATCAAAGAAAAAGAGCAAGACCTCCAGTCGTTTTTTTTAAACAAGGAAAACAAGTGTTTGATATTACTACACTACGGGGGGGGTCAAAGACGTGCTTTTTCTTAATTAATGCCATAGATACATTCCAGTTGGTACAACAACAACCCAAAAAGTACTGAACTTTTTAATGATGTGTCCCACAGCCCAACCAAAGCATGTTCCTGCACACCAGGAGAGGATTGTCAAAGTGTATGGATGAGGCAAATTAAAGCAACATGACAAGCGTCACATTTCTGAGATGTGGGTTTACTATTTGTGTGTGTGTGTGTGTGTGTGTGTGTGTGTGTGTGTGTGATGGGCTTTGTTTGGCTAACAATGTGACCTGGTATCATTTTCTGCTGGAGGTGATTGTCGATGGGCCTTGTGCAGGCACGACAGTTTTGGAGGTTGTTTTTTACATTTTTTTTTTTTTTTACTTGTCATAACATGAGTTTAAGGTTGCTGTTCACACGCTCTCTCGTTAACTGAAATACCGGCTTCTGAGAACCAGCTGATACTTCTCTACTGCCAGACTGAGAGAGAGCGGAAGCGTTTTAGCCCAGAGACTCTTTCGCCTGATAGGCCGAATAATCCGAAATGCTTCGGTTGTTATTAGATTTAAAAATGGATAATCGGACGAGCGCATGTGCCGTTCTTGGGCCACGCTGTTTAAGTCCCCAAGAATACAGAGTTCATCTGTGCTGAAGATGAAAAGGGAAGTGTTATCAGGGTGACATGAGTTCAGAGGAACGAACAGCAGGACGAGGAGCTGGTGGAGCGTTCGAGGGCAGTAGGACTTTTACTCTGACTCTTTTACTTTCTTCAAATGAAAAGACTGAGTGCGGCTGAAATGTTTTACTGACTCCGCTGAATTTCTTTTCAAGCATTCAAGCACTCAAGAGGCTAGAATTGGAGGGTGTTTTTACTCGAAACAACGTACTTTCTGTTGCTTGGCCAGAAGCACTCTGAACAAGCTTTGGCATGTTTGTTCCAGGAGGGATGCACTTCCAATTTATAAGACTGTGAAGTGATCGACTAAATAGTTTCGACTGGTACGTGTGAGAAAGAAAAACATGTTCCCCCCACTTGACAATGAAATATGATAGAAGAAAAAATTTGCTGACTAACCACTCTCCCTGTGTGAAAGTCTCACTTCCTGGAAGACAAAACTATCGCTGAGTCACCTGTTCTGAGTATTGTGTATGTTTTACTTTAAAATACTGAAACGTCAGGATCCTCTACTTGGGTAGTTTCAGTATGTCTTTTAACGTAGCAACACTGTCCATACTAAAGCATTGCCATGAGGCTTTGATCATCATTATATTATTATATGGCGTCTAATAAGTACTTCATATTTGCAAGGATACAAAAATCTACTTCTTTTGTATGGGGACTTTCCAGACAGCCTTCGCCTGAGCACAAATGTAATAGCAATTAATCCCCTCGTATTCAGGAGCTTTACAATCTGGTTCTGGGTCAAGTGATTCCTCATCAGCCTGAAGGCAACACTGAGTACGGCTCCTACATCCGTATCATCACAATATCATATTGTCATTGAACGACATGAAATGTTGGTGAAAGCCCAAAAAACCCGAAGAGAAGATGAAGAGAAGATGAAGAGTGCCCTTCGACGTCAGCTTTTATCTTCGGAAAGAATCAACTTTTTGTTATTTGTTCACTCTGGACCCGAGAGAGTCTGAGACGTTTACGGACAGTTTTTTTTTTTTTTTGCTGAGGCAAGGTCAGAAGATGAAAGGAAGTAAAGCAGAGATTGTATCCACACTGAACTGTGTGCTCCACTTGTTTTTTGTACACTCTTTGCAGCAAGGTGAGAAACTTAAGTTCAGTCAACTATCTGTGGCTACAGCATCTTATTCTGAAAGGCCTGCGATATTCTCTCTAACACTGGGTTGTGTGCCTGTGATTAAAGTCAATTAGCACATCAATTATGGAAGAGTGGGGTCATTGACAGGATATTCTCGGGGTTTAAAAACCTCGTGCACAAGCCGAGTCAACGAGATCTCAGTCGTCCCACATGACACGTTGTCTCTTCCAGGCGGTAGAACTGCAGGTGTTCGAATCCCAGAGAGGGTTTCATGCCCTACGGCAAGTGTTGATGTGGACACAGCCACACAAACTGATACATTGCTGAATGCTAAACTAGCTACAGTATATGCTCTCCATTTTTTACCTTTTTTTTTCCACCCAAAAAAGCTGTCATGATGAACGTAAGCGTTATAGACCTCACGAACATGGTTGGACGAGCTTATTACGGTCCTGCAACCGTCACAGGTTTGTTTCGATTGACCGACTTTAAGAGTTGTTCATGGTATCGTTACCATGCTATTCTTATCCAACTCTTTTCAGCACATTTCAAATTGTTCAATTAGCACGCTTATGTTTACTTTTTGCACAAGTTTGGTGCGGCCACGCCTTCATCGCTGTCTTCTTCACAGTTGTACCCGCTGTACAACAGCACCGGGGGCAACTTTACGCCGAGCTGACCTTTTCTCAACGTTACTTGGCATGCTGGTTGGTATATAAAAAAACTAGACGCTGCTTTGTGAGAAAGGTCGGGGGGGGTGGGGGGGCTTCGCAGACGACGAGAGGAGCGCTCTGCTTGTTCTTGGAGACGATGAAAACCCATTCGGTGCGTCGCTCACCGGGTAAGCACACCGAAACCGTTCAGTTCCCTCAAGGTGACGTAGCGTGTTTTCTCTGTCTGAGATGACGGAACGCGTGCGGCGGCTTAAAGTCGAGGCATGTTCGACCTCCAGGTGAATGAGAGCCGATCATTTCTCAGAGTCTTCTGACACGAAATCAATTCGAGGCCTTAAAAACTATACTTAAGGCTATAAAATACTGTGTTCTTTGTCCCAGGGCGCCAACATGGTTCAGGGCTGCGTGACGCACCCACCACAACGTCAACCAGGAGTCGCTTTCATCCGGTTCCCAAAATCTTTCGCCGAGAGCCGGATCTTTACCGTCGTGAAACGCGCCAAGCGTCCACACAGACAGACCCGCCGCCATGACGGAGCTGCTTGACTTTATTTCCTCCATCCTGTCCCTCCCCCTGTTTCATCATCGCCCGCTCTTTCATCCTGTTCCCTCTCTCTCTCTCTCTCTCTCTGTGTGTCTCTAATGGACCTGATGGCCTCATCAATAATACACTCAAACATCCGTCCGCTTCGGCAGCTTCAGACAACAATGAGCGGCTTCTCTTTGTGCCGCTGCGCATCGCACATACATGCGGCCTCTGACCACACCCTCTCTCGCCTCTTTTGGGTCACTGGTCCGTCCGACAGGAGCACAACCAAAGGTAACAGGATCTAAACGCATGCGAGGCCTTTTCCCCCCCGCGAGACTTGCAGGACAACAATGTTTACTCTGCAGAAATCCTGCGAGATGTTTCCGTGATACCTCCAGGTCCCCACAGACCAACGTGATGGAGCCGTTTGGGTTTAGCACGTGACCCAGAGGCCGATTTTCAGTGGGATATTTCGCAGCTGGAGAGCCAGAGATCTCTGCATCACAGAGGACCGAAAAGGAGCGACACCGATAGAGAGAACAAGGAGACTTCCCACCAATGATAATGTTGCCGCGTATCAGCTGAATGTGTAAATACAACTGTTTGCTCACGTGTCGGTGCTGCGTGTCCAGGTCGCTCTAAAGGAAATTAATTCAATGCTGCTTTAAAGACGCATGTTCTCCTGACTTTGGGCATATTTAGAACGTACTCATTATTATTATCATGAGATATCACGACTGAGATATACTTATGTCGAGGTGATTAAGAAATGTATGTAATAGCTTATAATAATGACACTTTCATCTTTTGTTTTCCCGGGGCTTCCATACAGAAACACACTGCTAACCCTGCGTTAGTTTACTGTTATTCAAGTACCTTTTATTTTTTACTGAAGGAAACTCTCTTCAGTTAATCGTTTGGCTGATCAAAAGCAAATAAAAATTAACAATTTTGCGTAGGTGAGTAATTGTTTATCAAGCTAAAGTGCGTTCATTCCGTGGTTTAAGCTTCTCTGAGGCAATGCTGGATTACATGAAAGGGCCTATTAGAGGCCCCCAGACCCTCGAGGGTCCAAATAGGGCTCAGGGTAGGTGTCAATTTGATTGATTGTTAAATCTTTTTTTAAATGTGGCCCCTAAAATGATTAGATACCCAAGATGGGTCCTGTGTTATTGGTTAATGGTGTATGGCCATGTTGTATATTATAATCTAGTTATCAATTAAGTCTACTTTCAGTTTATGTGACTTTTTAACAATGATTATATCTGTGTCCTTATGTATTGTATTTTTTATATATTGTTGTTGTATTTGTGTTTGTTGCTATATGGACTCATGAGTCTGAAATAAAAGGAATATATATATATATATATATATATATATATATATATATATATATATATATATATATATATATATATATATATATCAAAATATATATATATATATCAAAATACAAGCAGAATGTCTCATCTGAAAGTCATTAATAACCAAATCTATTTATGTCAGAGACAAAACAAGCTATTTTAAATACAATCACACACAAAAAGAACAGAATGGATCGATAGAGAAACCTCTCCATAGTGTGGATGAGCATGTGCTGCAGCTCTGTTGTTGTACATCTCAAGAGGTGACGTTTCCTGCGTGTCACATCCTTCTTACCCAGTCCTCGAAGTGCTTGCTCCCGTTGTGCAGGATGTCCTCGAACTGGATGATGCAGTTGGCCACGAAGTCGTCGCAGCCGATCGGCGCGTCGTGGAACACCGACAGCTCGATGCGCCGGCCGTCGTGGACCTCCGTGGTGAACTCGTCGTTCCACGCGGGGCTGTTGGTCCTCTGCTTGGTGGACGTCTGGCCCACGCGCGAGTCGTCCACGTTCAGGGCGATGTACGTGTCCAGCAGGAAGCTCGGGGTCTTGGGGCCCACGGCGTGACGCAGGGACCACGCCGTGGGCTTCAGGTCCAGCGCCTCGCGGATCCGGATCTTCAGCATCCCGTTGAAGATCACCATGGCTGGTGATGGAGGAGGGGGAGGAGGGGGGGGTCACAGCCTCTCTGATGGGACCTCCGACAGAATAACAGCGGCTCTGTTCAACCAGTGGTGCTCCACGCAGATACTGTTGTTGTTGTTGTTTTTTAACACATACACTTGTCGAATATGCTCCAAATGCGGAAGAAACACGAACTCCCAACAGTCAGCACACAAAACAAACGAGCAAAAGCCCCCCCAGGTGAGCCTCGGTCAGTCCCGTTGTCTTTACTTCCGAGGGTTGAGAATAAACACGCAGCAGCGGAGGGACCTGAACGCACCGGCCCGTGTTGCATTGCGCCGCGCGCCGCTGCAGATGGGAGAGGGCTGCGTGTGGCGCACCGGGGAGGCGGGGGGGGGGGGGGGATGTGTGTTCGAGCCCGGACCGCTGCGACCAGACAGCGGCTGGGACGGCGCGAACAACCCGCCCGCGGAGGCGGAGGGGAGGGGCGGGTAGGTTCCTCGGTGCTCGGCCTGGTTTCAGCCACAGCTGTTGATCTTAACTTCCCGTGGACATACCTCTGGCTGCCGCGCTCTCTCTCTCTGGTGCAGGAAATGCGAAAAACACGTCAGATTTCCTCGGAGCCTGGTGTGACAGACGGGGGAGTGCGACGCAACCCAGACTAGGGAGGCGGTTTTGGAGCAGCAGCTTGGGGAGAGGAGGAGAGAGGAGAGGAGGAGAGATGGGGGAGGGCTCTTCTTATCCGCCCCAGGTGGAGCTGGACAGAAGCGCGTGCAAGGTCGGACACCGCTGCAGCCCCTTTTATGCAGGAAAACAGGTGTGAAGTGCATCTTTCTAAGAACAAATTCCACTGCAATATGGACTCCATGAATGAAGCTCATTCATAAATAAAAGCCCATTCATCCGCTTGATGGATGCAAAAGAAGAAGAAAAAAAGAAGAGACCTGAGGCCAATATGGGGATATGTGAGGAATGCATGAAATTCAGAGATGATTGCAAGCCATAGCAGGACTATCTATTAGCCACATGCGCCATGCTGTGTATGTGTGTGTGTTGTGTGTGTGTGTGTGTGTGTGTGTGTGTGTGTGTGTGTGTACTATCAAAACGTAATTTATCAAAACAACCGTTTCTCTCAAATCAGTTTTGTGGGTCAATTTTGCTCTGAATTGGAGCTTTAGAAGGACAAATAATTGAATATGCAGCAACTTAATATTGTTTAGCCTTGTGATCACTATAAGGGGGATATTGCAGAACACAACCCACTTTTAGGCCTTGAATTTGGTCAAATCAGTTGTTTTACCTTAAAGTTTCAAGGATTCAAGGATCTTTTATTACATGAACTTTAGTTGTAGTCCATTTGTAACACGGCAAACAAAACAAAAACAGTAGCGCATTAGTTTTTTCTCTTCAAATTTGCATCATAAACAGCAGCAACGAAAACAGTTCTCTGGGCAGATAATATGGCCAACATCTTCACATTCAAAATCCAACACGGGGGGGGGGGTTAAACATTGTCCATCAGCTTTGACTGATGTTTGAGCACCAAGCATCACGATGTAAACACAGTGCCATGCGCTCTGTCCTTGCTTATATATTTTACATGAAATGTATATGAAGATATGTGTTGCAATTTCATGAATATTGACCAATAGCAGCGCGCGTTGCATGCCCAGCTTCTTTAAGCCACACTACTGTAACCAAAAAAAATCATCGGAATTGAATAATCCCCCCGGTGTGAAATGAAGGTCGTCCTGCCGTATATATATATATATATATATATATATATATATATATATATATATATATAACTGACAGGAATGTGTCTTCTAGTGAAGCAGGGACACTGCACCTGACAGACGGCCCGAGGCCAACAGCAATCCACCACTCACACAGAGGAAGAGCACATTTATCTGCACAGCACGCTGACGTTCACATCGTGGAGAGAATGAACTCTGTCTCCTGATTTTGCTTAAAGAGCATATTTTAAACTCAAAATAATGTAGTTATAGTTTGAGTAAATATGAGCGCCGCAGCCAAGATATCTTGAAAAATCGACTGTCAACGAGTTTAAATCCGACACAGACTATTTAGCTCCACGGGACAGAGAACTGAAAACAAAGTGAAGTGAGTATTGATGACTGGGGCAGTAGTCATCGATCACTTTCTGACCTCCACCCTTTTCGATTTGAACCAAATGTTTCCTACAGAGCGCAGTCTGATCCATCATTCAGGAGACGGGGGGCTCAGAGTTGACCCACATTGGACGACGACCCCACCCTAAAGATGCATTATATTTCATTCTATACGGTCTACTGATGGTTGGAAAGCTGACGCTCTCACATCTACGTGTAGGAGGAAAATCATCCCAATCCAAAGGGTTTTAGATCAGAAAGAGGATATGTTTCTGATGATTTAATAACTGTGAGGAAGAAAAACAAACATGTGCCGTGAGGATGCATTCGATGTCACGCCCAGTAGTTGAGACTCAGCGTGTTTAAAACCGTGACTACGGCTGACCCCTCCTGGTGGTCGTTTGCTATTTCAGGCTTTAACTAACTCCAGTGCAGCTGCAAAAAAAAAAAGGTCATATTTTAGTGATGCGACATACTCTGCAGAGTCGGAAGAAGTACGCACACAAACAAACAAAAACACAGACGCAAAATATCTCGTGTATCACATAAGCACACACTTCATTCAAAACAAATGGTATATTTGCGTCACAAAGTTATACACAAACCAAATAAATAGCTGCCAACTGCACTCTGATGTGCAGTTGTTTCTACTGTGACCTGGATCAGGGTTTAAACTGTGACCTGGATCAGGGTTTAAACTGTGACCTGGATCAGGGTTTAAACTGTGACCTGGATCAGGGTTTAAACTGTGACCTGGATCAGGGTTTCTACTGTGACCTGGATCAGGGTTTAAACTGTGACCTGGATCAGGGTCAATGTGGCTCAGCTGTGTGGCAGAAGCGCTGCCAGGTGTCTGGCAAGAAATAGAACAAAGTACAAATGTAGTCAGGGATTCATTTGTTGGTTCGGTGCAGTTTCAATAAGTTATTAAAATATATATATATATATATATACTGTTAAAAACTAATATAATAATGTATAGAAACTGCTGGTTGCCTTTTTTTGTTAAGTATGACAAAAATATGTTATGAATGTAAAAGTAAATAAATAAGTAAACTTTCAAAAAAATATTGAGCTTTCTATGTGGCCCTCCGGTGAGATCACAATACCAGCGGTGGCCCCAAGCCAAATTGAGTTTGAGACCCCTGCTCTAAATAGAAACACAAATGCAACAAGTATTTATTGTCAATGTCATAACATATCAACAGTATCAGACACAATTAATTCAACTGGAGACGGCATGAGCATAGTCCCTGTATTGTACTGCAGACAAAATATACTGCAGTTAAAGTCCTGGAACTCTTTCTCCACTGTTGTTCACACCAAAGAGCAAACCTGAACTCATAGATGTTCGAGCGCTGATTAAAGAAGAAGAAAAGAAGCTGCTGGTGCCGGCTAACGTCATGTGCTGCCACCTAGTGTGAGCTTGGTGGAGGTTCAGTCTGAAGTTTATGGTCTCAAAAAAAGCACCTTTTGAAAAAAGCTTCATTTTTGTCCCAAGGGTTCAAGATTTTCCGTTCGGGCTGTCGAGCGGAACAATACCGCTGTAAATGTTTGGAGGCCATCGTAACAGGAACTACTTTCTTATATTTATTTGTGTCTCATTGGCCCACCCTCTTTTCTCATCACACACGTCAGCCTCTGCGCCGCAGATAGGAATCAATCACAGGCCGAGGAAATCCCCGGGACGTCCGCCACGTCCTGCCTTCTCACCCCTCGTTGCTTGTTTTAACTCTAACGAGCACGGCCATACTGTAGCTGTCATCACCACTGTTACCATGGTGACACCAGTAACATTCATGTGGCTGCAGGAAAATAAAGCTTGAAAAGGAACATCTATTTTCCACTTTGAGTGGCTGCAGGAATGAAAGGAAAATGTGTGTCAAAGAGAAAGTTCAGGGAGAAAAAAAAACGTTTATCTTTCCTAAATACACCAATTTTACCAAGCAGTCATCATAATATAGCTTTATCAATATTAATCATATCTTTCTTTATATGACAATATAAATGCTCCCCCCAAAAAAGAAATTATTATTTTAATAATTTTTTTTTTTTTTATAGTTTATTTTATAGAGGGAAGCCTGGGTGAGCCTGCTGCCACCACGACCCGACCCCAGACAAGCGGATGAAAATGGATGGATGGGTTTTAATATAGTTGTAGAATAAGCATATCATCTTGTTAGAAATTGCTCTTGACTATTTCACCCATCTAAAAAATGTAAAACATTCAGGAGATGGGTTTTACTTTGTGGGGGACTGTACAGCAAATGGCACCATTGGATTGATTGAATGTGACTTTTTTACTTTGAACACACGGATATGTTTCGGAATTTGAATCACTATTAATAAAACCCACTTCCTCCATGTCCTTCATTTGACATGTATGTAATCGTTTGATTTTGAATCATATTCAAACCAACAACCACATCAGACGAATATATACACAAATATATTTTAAAATGGAGTTCCTTATTACTGAGATTCCACAGTAACCTTGAAGTTGATGGGTTATTTTTTCATGAGTGCATTAGCAGCTTTAAAACACCAGGGGGCGCCAAACATCAGTCATAAATTATAATCTTTTTTAAATCTTTTTCCCAAGGCTCATTTAATTCTCCTCTCCTTGCCATCCACTAACTCTCTCCATGCACTCCCTCTACGTGTGTGTGTGTGTGTGTGTGTGTGTGTGTGTGTGTGTGTGTGTGTGTGTGTGTGTGTGTGTGTGTGTGTGTGTGTGTGTGTGTGTGTGTGTGTGTGTGTTCTTTCTTACTTGTCTCAGTAAAATGGCTGCGATCTCATACAATTTCCAGTCTCTACACAATGTTTTATGGCACATCTGCCCTATTAAACCCCACACAGCTGGCAGTGGAAGGTATTAATATGAGCATGGATGGAAAGATGATGAGCATAAAACCAATGACATCCCATGTACCCGCTCTGTGTGCTTCATATCCTCATAATCCTCTTTCATCCCCCCCACCGGTGCAGTTAGTTATTCCACTATTTAATTATAAACAAGCTGTCAAAAATCAATATTAGTTATTTTCTTTTCCCTTTTTTCCCTTTTCCTCACAGTGGGTTCTTTGTGCACGCCAATCAATATTCCTACTTTGGCCCTCGGGGGGAGGTTAAAACACGATCTATAATAGAATTCAACTCAAGCAGCAGGAATAACAACGAGCCAAACCAATTTCCCACAGGCTAACAGCGGGGTTTAATGCCACCGCTCGTTGTCCTTCGGTGCTTTAAACTAGCCGATTTGTGCACGGAGGCGGAAAACGGCGACGACGTGAGTGGAAATGTTGAAAGAACAAGTAGAGTGGACAGGAGTTTGATGATTTCCATTCACGCGCATTCAGTCGGACACACGGGGGGGGAAGGGGGGGGGGGGGGGGATGCATTTGAGGGGACGGACACTTCCTGACACTTGTTTTCTACTTCATAACCCATCAGTGGGTTTAATGAACATTGATGTCCTTGACCTTGTCATTGATCTTGACTTGCAAAGGAAAAGCAGCGCCCAGATCAGTGTTAGCGTCTCAAGACATTTGATAAATGCCCCGCCCCTCTCCCTAATTTAGAAGCAAGGCCAGATGGTCTTGTTGAGAGAAGAGCTGGGAAATTAGGGCAAAGAAAGAAGTGTGTGTCAGCAGCAGCAAGGTGGGTAGTGCTGCGTGTCCCTGGAGGGGAGTAGAAAGGAAAAGCCAGCCTGCAATAAACCAGCTGTTTCCTCAAGAAGTGGCCGGCTGCCAGAAAACCTGCTGTCGTCCGATAATATGGAATCTAAATAAGAATCAGCCGGAGTGATTTGGTGAGCTGAGTGCGAGGAGGAGGGAGAGGAGGGAGGGGGGGGGGGGGCATTAAATGACAAAGTGACTGGAATGAGTTTGGATGGCTCCTCGTCTAAAAAGGTGGATATGAAATATTTAAATCTTGTCGCAGAGTAACAAACCCCACGAAAATAGAATCAGTCTTAATCACATTTAGCTGATGAAGACGGATCCTTCTCGCTGTGCGCCCTGATTTGCTGAACAGACCGAACGCCAGCAGTCATGATGCGCTCGTTCATCGCTTTTTTCTTCTTCACCAAAAGCAACTATTTTATGTTTATCCCAGTGAAAGTGACTTTGATAGAGGACCGTACATACCATGCAGCTTTCGTACCGTCTCCTGTACCAACAGGCAGGGCTGCACACTCTTTGGAGAAGAAGAATCTTTGCCTTCATTTAACCGGACCAATTTTCAATATGGCAAATGCCAAACAACCTATTTAGACGGGCCTCGCCCCACATGGAGAATGCATATTTATATGCAAAGATAAATGCAATCATTTGCTCATAATATGTCCCAGAAAATTGCAGATTACGGGGGCCCAGTTTTTTTTTATGGCTCATGGAATCATTTTTACATTGCACACCTGTGGATTTAGCGAGATAATAAGAAAAAAAAGATAGATGAGGCTTTATTGTCCCAAAGGACATTCGTCTTGGAAACATAAAGTACAGTATCTGCTGTTCAGAAAATTACACGGTGCATTCATAACCTACATACACAGGATGTCGCCAGTCCACACGCACACACACACACACACACACGCACGCAAGTACATGCATGTGGGCTTCCACCACACAACAAATTGCACACTGCCCATTGCACCACACACCAGTATAGTCATCATCACCATCATCGTCGTCGTCGTCGTGATGATGGTGTACATCATTTGTGCGCGTAGATAATAATGTGAGCTGAAACGCTTTATGTTTTAAAGTTGTATGTGGATTTTTTTATTGAGATACTTTCTGACACTTGTGGGCGTGGCTAATGTGTTAGCAAACTTCATAGCTACAAATCCACGCATCCAACATTATACACGTCCTGTTTGTGACGAGTGTAGGTCAAATATGAACTCTTCTTTTAGCCCTGGTTTGCTCTCCAGCTACTGGGAAGTACATATCTGTCTGGACAAGTGGTGCACAGTGGGATTATTAGAGCTTGTTTGCTGGAAATCAGGTGAAAGAGACCCAACAAAACAGTAAATGTACCATAAAACCAAAACTGTGAGCAAAAAGAGGCTAAAAGATATTTTTATACCTGCGGAGTTGGTGGTTATTCTCAGGTTTGTCAACACCGGTGACCCCTTTCACGTGACACGAATACTGTAGTTTCAACGTGAATGTAGAAAATATTGATCGGCGGAGCGTTGAGTAAATGACACATTATCCAAACTCCATATACGCCCACGGCAAAAATAATTGAATCAATAAGTGCACTTTTGATTCGGTTGTCGCACCCAATAGCATGAGCAGAATCCATCGGTGAAAATCCCCAAATTTCCTCCTCCCAGAGCCCTGTTGACGTTTCCAGACTCAACTGCGAACACAGCTGTGTTGAGTTTCAAAACACGAGCGGGAATCTGGCAGGAAATTTAGGGATTTGGGTGAGGCGCCAAAGTCATGAAAGTATGTCTTTGAAACAACTGGGTTTAATAATGAGATCATTTCTGCAACATTAAGGGGACATCACCATTCTGCTCAGATGTGTGACTGTTGCATTCAATGTCTAGTTGAAACCTCGTGGTTCTCCTCGTCGCCCTGCAGCGGAGCGATATCTATCCCGAGATGTGTGAGTCTATCGTTTGGTTTGCGGATTAGATCGTCCTCTGGCTCGCCGGATTGTTCCGTGAGCCCTCAGGGGGGGTGAACACAGATGCAGATCTTGGCTTTGTTTCTCCCTGCCGGGGCTCCAAAGAATATCTTTTTTTTGTGTCTTTAGAGTCTTCAAAGTGAGATAAAGTTACAAATCAAGACAGTTTTGGGGGAATTAGGCCTCTGCCGTGTCAGTCTGGCTTTAATGTTCCTGTCATATCTGTCTCTAAATCAGCTCCAATAGATCCCGGAACTGCAGAAACAGAGAGGCTTGTTTCCGATTTGACCACGTTCCTTCCCAAATCGAGTAATTACTGTCACTGATCACGGATTGATCTGCGGATGAACAGACTGGACGGACACAGCCACATTCACATCATTTACTATATTTCTGGCTGAGGAGATGGATACCGTTTGGGTAATCCAGCAGGCCTCGCTCTGATGGATGACGTGATACGCTGCTACGCTGTATCCAAATCGCCTCAAAGCAATGTTTCCAGCAGAAATGAACATTTCGCTGCAGTTTCATCGGTTATCATTCCCCGTGGCTACACATTCTCATCACAGCTGTGTAACATATTACATTACATTACATTTCATTTAGCTGACGCTTTTATCCAAAGCGACTTACAATAAGTGCAATTCCACCATGAGTACAAACTCAGAACAACAAGAATCAAGAAAGTACAATTTCAATAAAGTTAAACTACAAAGTGCTATCAGTAAGTGCCATCTAAGTGCTACTAAAGTGCTACTACGGCGCTACCTTCCTTATTCAAGGTGTAGTCGAAAAATATGTGTTTTTAGTGTGCGACATATTTATATTGACTGGCTAACTTTTTCATTTATTTCACATTTCTCTTGTTACCCAGCCTTGAAGAAATAAACATCCACTAAATTATAATGATTAATTGAGGATTATGAGTTACCACAAAGAAAACCACGTTTAAAGTTATTGATGATCTATCTATCTATCTATCTATCTATCTATCTATCTATCTATCTATCTATCTATCTATCTATCTATCTTTATTATTTAGTCATATAGTGCAAACCGATGATGTATTCCTTTTATCATTACATACAATAATATATACGTATATATAAATATATACATACATTTAAACATATACACATATATACACACATTTATACATACATATATACACACATACACATATGTGTTAGCGTGTATATGTGTATATATGTGTATGTGACGTGTATATGTTTGTTTGTGTGTATGTGTATGTGTAATACACATACACATACATACAAACACACATATACATACACATATATACACATTGTGTATGAATGTGTATGTATATGTGTGTTTATGTGTATATGTATATATGTGTGTGTACATATACACACATACATATATACATATATATATATAAATGCATCTATTGGTATGGCATTACAGTATTCACATACTGTAAATGCTTCAAGTGTAAACTACCAATCGGAAGACGTACGCTCGCGCGTGCCTGCTGGAGACGACTTGTCGCTGGCTTTGTCTCGCGCGCCTGTCCGAGCCCGCTGCACGTTGCCTCTTTGACGCTGAACGGGCACTGCCCCTTTAACCGCGTGGCCGCACTGCTCATGCTCGGGGCTTTGTGCCGGAGTTCCCCCCGTCACAAACCAGCTGTGGAGCAGGAGAGCGAGAGCAGACGGCTCCGGGGAGAGCTGCGGCTGTCGCATCCTGAGACAACGGAACCCGGGCAGAGGGCACGTCTTTGTCTGGGAAGAAACACGCCATCTCCGGGGAGCGGGGCAATAAGCGGCGCGCGCGGTGTTCATCGGAGCTCCGCGGTTTCCTCGTTTCATCTCCGTGGATTACAGGTTTTTTCTTCTTCTTCTTCCCTCCCCGGACACGGTGTTTACATCGGATCCCTGAGCACGGTGGAAGTTATCTGGAAGACTTGTTGTGGCGGACGCGCCGCAGAGCGCGTAACAGGAGGCTTTATATGTGCGTGTGTGTGGCTGCGAACGGAAAGGTCCGAGTGGAATCGCGTTTGCGGTGTTTTTCTTCTTCTTCTTCTTCTTCTTCTTCTTCTTCTTTTTTAAGGTCGAAAGTGTTTCCATCAAAGTTTCCGGTCCCGCAGCTTTCTCCATGTTCTGATAGAGCGTAATTACTGCGCCCCGGAGCCCGTTCCCCCGGCGTCACAGGTCGGATACTTTCTAATCGACCCCGCCGCTGATGACAACAGATCACCTCACAGCGTAAAGGTGACAGCTCGTTTTTTCTTCTTCTTCTGTTCCTGGGGGCTGCACCTCTTCCTCCTCTTCCTCACCTCTCCCTAAAAAAAGACACTCCGCGTCCATCATGGAGGATGTCGGAGGGATACCTCTGTGCACCTGGACGGCCAAACGGAGCGCCTTGATAACATACCTGGGAGTACTCGTGATGCTTCACCTCGTGCTTCACGCGGAAGCCTCCTCCTCCTCCTCTTCCTCGGCGTCCAAGTCCTGCGAGAAAGAATGTCTCTCGGGGAAGTGCATCAACGGGACCTGCGCGTGCGACCACGGGTGGGTCGGGGATCAGTGCCAGCACTGCCAGGGGAGATTCAAGTAAGTTGGTAATGGATTTGGCAAATCTGCCAAGTGCCGTGAGGAGTTTAAATCTTACCTGTCAGGGTGCTATTTGTATCAAAGTTGTCCCAATTTGGCCCCTTAGTGTGAGGGGCCAGTGGGTGGCACACATCTGTATCAATTATAGCCTCATATCCGTCTTCTCTCTGCTGCTTTGGGCCCCTGGGTATTTGTATTTGTGGCATTTGACTGGGTTCAAAGAATAAGTGTAGATGACTACATGCATCTGTGTTTTTGTTGGAGTTGAAGTGAAGTCTTTTGGATGTGACCTGGCTCTTACCAGAATGTATGAGGGGTAATTAATGCCACACAGATCACAACCCTGACTCTTTCTATCGTTTCTGGGTGTATGAAAAGCATGCACACATGAGGCGTACGCATGAAATATATTGCGGGCGATGCAGCGGGGTTCAACTGGTTCAATCCCATGAGTGCAAAACACTTTTCAAATCCCAGGAACATTAAAAATGAAATATCATGGCACTGCAGAGATGTCCTGGACTACACATCATATTCTACAGACGTAATAAGACATCTTTGGTTGGTACCGATCCCAGATCAATCCTTTTTAATATTGCAAATCATATGACACATGCCACAATTATTGCAATTAGATCATCTTTGACTTAGACAGCTGAGTAAATATATTTCAACTAAATTCTAATAGAAATGTGTCCTTTTCATTGAATCCCGTTTAGAGACATTATACTGTCAGAATGTACGACCAACTTTTTTTCTTTTCTGCCAGAAAGAGCTGCTTCTCCCTCAGGTCACGCATTGGCCTGAATATGAAATGATACCGTTTTCTAGAAACCTTTATCCAGATGGGTGTCATATTCCAGCATAAGACATTGCACCAGCAGCCTTTTTTTTCTTCTTTTTTTTTTAAACGGAGAGTGTACTGGTTTAACCCTCCCACAGAGTGTTGCATTGTGGGTTGTTTGTCACTTTAACGTCGCCCGGTCAGTGAGTTTGTCTTTGTGTGTCTTTTCGAAGGGCTGAACTTACTTTGGACTGATATCCAACGTGCACTATCATTTGCAATGTGATGATTGTTGTTTTGGTGTCATAAATTTTATCATCATTATTTTGATTGAAACCCATTAAAATTATAATGGTATGAATCCCTGGAATTTGCAAATTGCCATCGGCCATATTGCGATTTTGATAAATTGCGCAGCCGTAAAGTTAATTAGAACTAAAGGTGATTATTTGGCCCAGTTTCTCATTTCTGGTACGATGTGTTTAGCTTTCATTAAGGAACAATTTAAAAATGCTGCACACAAGGAGAGTATTTCATGTTAATGTTTTTCAAATGAAGTGGCGGTGTTATTATCATGGATGTCCTATATTTGGGCAGCATGGAACATACTGCAATTTAATAGATAATGAATAATATATAATGTTTTTTTTTTTTTACTTTTGCAGGGACAATCAAAACTAATTGCACCAGCGTTAGCTAGAAGTTCATTCACATATGCTGTCCCTGGTCAGGTAGACAGCAAAAAAAACAAATCCGTGAGGGTGAGATAATATTCTTTAATATTCTATAATAAACCGATCAGCTGCCCCACCTTTCTTCTGTCTCTGTGGCATTAATCGCCCCTCATACGAAATGTTACCTTTTCACAATCACCTGCAGCCTTAACTGGGGAGATGGCAGGACTTAAGTCTGCCACTTTCTCTCTGGAGAATCGTATCGACTCTTCAGTCGATGCGATTGTTGTGAGAGCCGATGGACGGGACAACAGACGATCAACATGACGGGCAGACGCTGCTTGTCACGGCCTCGTTAGTGTCCATTGATACTGAGTGGTGGACACACACACACACACACACACGCTGTGACATTGTGCACAGGTCTCTCGGAGAAAAGTAGAGCAGCTGTTGCCTCAAATCTATATTTGGACACATTTTATTGATCGCAGGAGAATCGTCTTGAGATGCGTCAGCTCATTTTCAAAGACAGGACGTTGTGTTTCAGGCTACTTAATGCTTTGGACAGGGCATGAAGAGAGTATGAGAACATGGAAAAAGTGGGAAAAAAGAGACCCCGCCCCCCTCCACCACCTCTGAAAGTTTTCTTTATGAGGCAACATTTATTTTTTACTGTGTCCATCTATTAGGCTCTGCAGCGGCCTGATCGGTTTTTATTTGCCTTATCAAGCTGAAATGAAGTCTGACGGCGCTGAGCTGTGGTCCACGCTTAGAGGTTAAATATCACGAGCAACGGCAAAAGATGCATGCAGCAGCAACATAAATATGTTTTGGGTTTTGACCTTGATGACATCACCAAGGTGAACGATACCTGTCCTAGTGTCTGCGACGCCTCTGGCACCTGCGTCGAGGCCTCTTGCATCTGTCGCTCACATTATAACACCATTTTGATTGCATTTTGATTCGTGCCACGTCAGAGTTATAACAACTGCCAGCTTAATAGCATTCAAGTCAATATCCAAGATATACTCATGACTACTATCTACTGACAATAACGATGTGCCTGAAAAGGCAACACACATATATATAAAAAAAGTCTCTCCAATGTATCAGATAATATAATTGACATAGTGTTATATTGCCAATACACAGTATTTTTTAAAGGTGAAATATCTGAGATTGGGAGCATTGTGATTGCCTCTAAATGACTCAACATGTCGAAAGTGAGGGAAAGCAACTTAATTCCCTGCAGAGGTCGACGTCACTCCGCTATACCTTTACATAGATACTAGTTGTGTGGTGCTATGAAAATGTTAAAGACTCCCTTTAACCCCTAAACGACCATCTTAGCAGTCACACGGCCGTCCTGACTCGGTGTCGAGAACACTCGCCGGGTGGAATCTTCCTTCTGCAGCGTCCGCCCCATCAGTCATGAGCGTGTCTCTTTCCCGTGGGATTTACATTAAGATGGCAGCCGGCACATAGACGCAGCTTATCTAGGCTCTGGCATCGGGATTGACCTTGTCGGCAGTTCAAGGTGTTCCTGTGTTTTATAATGGTGGCGGGCCTATTTCGTAGCTTCAGTATGGTTTGGGCCACTGGAAGCCGTTGGCAGCGAGGCCGGCTCGCGTGCACGGTACTCACCGACCCCGTTAATGCGTCCGTGTTTCGGATGCGGATGGTGTGCTGAACATCTGTTCGCTCCGTAATTCAAGTGATTTTCCAAACTGTTTCTCCCTGAAAGCCAAATGCATTCTGGACTTTTCTTACAATCAATGTTCAGTCTGCAGTATTCTGTCCTTTCTGTTTATTTCATGAAAACATGCCCTTGTATTAAGCTCGGTTTATTATAAACCGAGCAGTAATCCGTCGGAAAAACATGTACTGGCGCTTGTTTTGGGGATTGTGAGCTGGATGAATCTCCCCCGTCAACAACCAATATTGTGGAAAACACTGCTGTCCAAATACCTGTGTTATCAAAAAGGCTTCACGGAGCTTGGGGCCACATCAGCTGTATCTGTAGTGAGGACAGACTGGAGAGCGCTGGAGCAGAGAAAAGGACCCGTGCTTCAATATCACTGCTGTGCCCTGAATATATCCAACACTAAAGCCTCACTGGATTGCAGTTGGGATGGCCAGGACACACACACACACACAGAGTAGTATCTCATATCCCCACAGACAGATCCAATAAAGGAGAAATAGGGAGTAGATTCTGTTTGTCTATTGATTTAAGGTATTGGTGCTCCGTGTCGTTTTATTGGTCTGCAGTCTCGCCCTTTGTTTTCTGATGGCGTTCTCTCCTCCTCCTCTCTTTGATTCTTTTTTCTTTCTCTGCTGCTCTCGCTCTCTTTGTCCAGACTAAATAACGTCTCGCTTGTTCCTCGCACACAACGCGCACGCACGAGTCACAGCGACACGCAAAACGTGAGAGAAGAAGAAGAAGACGGCATCCCCGAACTAAATTGAAGAAGAAGAAAAAATAAATAAAACGTAACTCACTTTTTTTTCACGTGGAATCTGAACAAAAACCTTCTGGGAGAAACAAACAAACCGTCGGACGGGCGTACAGTACGTAACGTCGGATTTTTTATTACGTTGTGGAGGATGTAAAAAAATTCACTTTGGACGACAATGTCGCCTACCGTTGCCGTTGCCGGTGTTCTGTGCTGGCCTCGCCTAAATTGGACCGTCCTGGCCTTCTCTCCGGGATTGGATCGAGAGCTTTGAGACGATGGTTTGGTGCTCAAACGTCAGTCACAGTTGACAGACAATATTTTTCCTCACGTTTAATTATTAATGTGAAGATGTCGGCCATGTTATCTAGCCGTGTTTTTGATGCAGCCGTTTACATTCCTGAGGATGCAAAAAAAAAAGATGCACTACAGGAATGCACTTCTGTCTTCGTTTTGGTTTTGTTTGTCATGTGCAACCCTGTGTTGCATAATGACAATACATTGACCTTGAATCCTTGATTTTTGGCACTGAGCAGGTTTATTAGAGCCAGTTTGCAAAAAAAAATGGGTCGATGAGAGTGGCCGAACCATACAGATAATGTACCGTAAAACCCCAAATGATTAGCTTCAAGAGGCTAAAAAGCTCAGAAGGGCTGAACAACTGCTGTTAATTCTAGTTTCATACAAGAAACACCTTTCACAGAGTCGTTTAATCCATTGTTTGAACAAATATATATATTGAAGAGAGCTTTGTTAGGAAAAGATGTGTAAAGGGAAACCTGTTGGAGAAGGGATGTCATTTCCAGTCTATGGCGTTGAAATAAAGGTCCTTGCACTTGTACAATGTGCTGTAACAACTTCAAAGCCGTTTTAATGAATTGACACCAAATAAAGTTGCTATTGTTGCAGTATAACTCGAGCAAAAGCTTTTAAAGGAAGTACCAGTGATCTAGAGACCTTTGGGGGGGGGGGAAACAATTGTGGTTGGATTATCTGCATTGGCTTTTTTACATGTTTTCATCATAAAAAAAAGACCTTCTTGTAAATAAAAAAACAACCTTTCACAAGTCTTCTTTAAGTCAGGTGCTCGCTGTCACAGCGGTGGCGGTGAAGCAACACTTCCAGGTAGACTAAGCGGCCCACCTGATCATCCTTGATCAAGAGAGGAAGCTGTGAAACACCCGTGGACCGACCTGACCCGTGCATCTGGCGGTTTCAACATCAAACCGTCTAATTGCGGCACATCGGAGGGAATCTATTTGCCTCGGGTTTCCCTCGAATAAAAGCGGCGCATTAATCTCACTTTGCCTCTTGCATGCTAAGTGCAGGCAGCCGAAAACACCGGAGGCCGCGGCGTAATGAACTCGCGCTGATCAAACATTTTGAGTCATTATTTGCCGACATAGATGCAGGAAGAAGTTCTGGAGGAGGAAAAATAAATAAATAAAAAGGACGTTGATTGTGCTAATTGGTGGGAGATGGAAAAAATTCAATACAAATCCGGTCTCTCGCTCTCTCTCGTCGCTGACTTGTGGTCGTGTGTGCAGAAGCCACAACGGAGGTTTTTTGCCTCTCAGACAGCTGGAGCCGAGCGAGACGTATTAATCGCGCCGGAGCCTGATGGATGGACTGATGGAGACTCAGACAACGTAGAAATAGAATAGGAACTTTTTGACGTATTCATTTAAAAAGGAAGTTCCCGAAGAAAATGGCGATTGTTGTTCGTTATTCTATTTCAAAGCTCTGCAAGATGGGATTTACCAAGGTCCCACCTCTTCAAGCCAAGTGGCATTCAAATGATACTCCACTCCTCATAACGAAACATATAAATACTTTTTTTGTTTCCTAAATGGGATGAAAGTTGGATTAAACCCCATCCACTACATGTCTGATTTAATCTGTCCACTAATACTGTGAGCGCAAAAATCCTATTACGTGACGTTGGAGCCCTCGATGGTTCCCCTTCAGCTCTCGTAACTCCTGTGTGGTGGCATGAATATGAATATTATGAGGCAATTTGAATCAGCAACTTTCTGTTAAACTCAGACCGGACTGTAACGACGCCTTTAGAACCAGGGTTCAGGTTTGATAGGATTTTATTGAATAGGAATTTCACATTGAATCTGATTTAGGAAATATGAACACAGTGGATTCTCTAAACATATTTAGGTTTGGTTTAAAATGACAACACTTCATTAGAGATTCAATCTTATTGGTAATTAGCTAAAAGACTGTTTAGCTAAATTCACCAATTGGGACCTGGATCCGTCTATCAGAACTTAACCCAAGACTCAATGGGTTGAGCACGTTGGGGAATAAGGTTTTCACGATTTTTTTATTGGATGGGACCAAGTGGCCAAGAATGTGTAATTCACACTATGAAAATATCAAATCATCAAGTGCAGGAAAAGGATTTTGTTCTCATACGTGGATCACAGTTAGTTAGCTTGATCGTGACATTTTCAAAATGCCCTACGAGGACTTTGTCGCTTTTTTATATTACGTCAGTTGCTCTGACTGTCTGTCTAATGATGACATGGATGGGTTTCCATTGGAGTGGTTTTAAGGCATCTCCTTTACGAGGAGGCGGCCTCGAATTCCGCATTGAATCTGCCGAAAAAGGGAGTGAGAGCGGGGGGTCTGATCCGTGGAGTGAAGGTGATAAAGTGTCGACTTTCCTGGAGCTTTGATGCGAGTCGTCAAGAACATAATTGTTAGACCATTATGCAAAACACTGTAAAAAATGTTCACAGACAATGGTTAGTTAATGACAGTCTGTCCAGGAAGTGAACTCTGGTCGCCGATCAGCCCTCCAACCTCTGTGCCCTTATTTTCTTTCTACATAAATAGTACACTGAACTTTTTGTTACGTGTGGGATCGTCCAATTTGGACACAAATTCAAAGGGCCTGAAATAAAACGGCGATGTGTTGCCCTTTTACTTCCCCCAAGTCTTTCCCTCTGTGACATCTGGAAACGCACTCGTTATGTTCTCGGTAAATTACAGTTACGCGTATGCGTACACAGTCACCGACACTAAGTGATCTAAACATCACCCCCGCTGGCTCGCTGGTGCCGGACGATAAAGAGAAGGAAATCATTCGAGGACAAAACAGCCACAGTGCTGGAGTGAGAGTCGGGCTGAGTGGAGACAGAATAGAGTGCTTTGCTGACATCGGAGTCATCAACACAGAGTTCAACCCGTGTGCGTGTGCGTCTGTGAGTGTGTGTGTGTGTGTGTTTAAGCCTCAGGCAGTGTGCACTGATGATGACACAGCTTGTGAACTGAAGTTGCCACCACAGTGTGCTGAGTTGTAGGGTGTTTTGTGTGTGTGTGTGTCTCTCTGAGAAAGCATGTGAGTGTTTGGGAGGGGAGGGGGGGGGTGCATGGGATGGCCATCTGTCCAGTGTGTGTTAATCCTGCTGTGATGAGAGCGAAAGCAAGGGCAACACACACACACACACACACACACACACACACACACACACACACACACACACACACACACACACACACACACACACACACACACACTTGGATTGGTGGGTGTACTAACATGAATCAAAGCCCACCAATCCAACGTTCTTCCCCTGAGCCTGTAGCGGTCTGCAGAGAGATGCTGTGGGTTCCAACACGACCGCACTATTTAGTATGCCAGAAATATGCCAGAATGTTTTGTCCCAATACATAATATGTCAGACGCAGGATGCCAAAAAATACCAGGATGTCCATACTGCACCCTGTCGCATTTTCCAGCACACGAGCCGTCATGTTCTTCCGGCTCTACTGACTCACAATCCTCTGTGCAGCGGATAAATGAGCAAGAGGGTCAAAGTTCATGGTGCAATGTTCTGACGGAGTAGTACGTCCCAATTGAGTGCGTACTGCTGCAGTTTGTAAAGATAAATAGTGGGCCATTTAGAACGGAGTCATGGTAAAGGTCTGATGACATCATCATTAGTGCTTCCCACTGGCGCTGTATCTGTAACTGCATTAAGGAAGTCTTCTGGCTGTCTGCTGGGATTTTCTCTTAGTTTTATTTCTCCACTAACTGGTGAATTATGACCGGGATATTTTTAGTTGTCACTTTAAATGGTCACTTTATTAAGAAAGGTCTGATAATTATTTGGCTAAAATACCAGATTTCCTGCTTTTGTGTATTTTAAACACAGAAATAGAACACACACACATTCCCATTTAAATGCAACCATTGCAGAAAACTAGCTTCCAAATAAAACAACAACAACAAGTCCTGGACTCACTGAGGGGAGATTTTGCGTTAACGACCAGGCGGCAACATCTGGTTCTTACAAATAAGTGCCATCAACTTGCATTCTTTCTACTGGCCAGCAGGGGGCAAGTCTTCTGGTTTAAATAAGAAGTCTGGTTGTATAGAAGTCTATGAGAAAATTACTCTTCTTCTCTCTTGATTTATTCCCTCAGCAAATCTCAATCTCTAGTTTCAAGTCTTCTTCAATACAGCATGATGTTCATTTAGTAAAATATGATCCCATTTAGAGTCAAATAGACAATAAAGCAGGGTATTCTTTTTAGCGTGACCAATTTGTGATTGAAAGGTCGCTACCAAGCTGCTGCCCGGTCTGGGAGTTGTCCGCGTTTTTCCGTCTTAGAACTTTAGACCCTTTCACAGTGAGTTTTCAGTTCATTACCTGCAACAAAAGTCCAAAGATCTCCGTTAGTAAAGTGTTAATCATGAAGCCAGCATAACAGATACTTTACCCCAAAAGCTTCCGAAAGGATCACTCTTAAATGCATCAGTTGTTTGTGAGAAATTATACAATTTAAGTGTCGTGCTAGAAGGCAGACAAAAAGAACGAGGCCGGTCCTCCGGGGACCGTGACTAATTCATAACAAATGTCGTGTGAATCCGGCTCTACCACTGTGGACTCAGCGTCCAGGTTATTTTCAGAACGTTTTCAGACTTCCTGGTCACAAATGAGAGGTTGTGACCCATGGTTGCCTCAGAGAAATACCGAGGCCATTAGGAATCATCCTCAGGGGATCATGAATTGAACACATTTAAAAAGAAATCTCGAAAATTGATTTTGTGATTTCTTGCTCAAGGCCTTGAGGAGACGGTCCAATCAACCAACAGGTTGCAACCCAAAGTATCCGAGTAGGGAGTTGTCTAACTTACATTTTTATGTTTTGCAACACTCATCCACTAAACTAAACTAGAGTAGAAACTACGGAGAAATGCATCACCAATTGTTCCAGGCAGTCGATAAGAAAAGCATCTAGCCTGCACATTAAATCTCTGTCTCGTAATGATGATGCCACAACCTCTCCGTCATGCCCCGCACAGCCTCAGCGGATCAATAGTCATTTGGCCGTCTGCGCTCGGTCTGTACGACCCGTCGGACACGCTCTCCATTCACCTCCTTTGCTACTTGTACGGTAATCAGATTAGTGTGTGTGTGGTACAGTCGAGCATCCCACGATCACTGGGTCATTAGACACAAGTGTTGATGTAAGATCTCTTCTATTGGCGTATAACGGAGGATTAAATATGGCTCATTAGTCTTTTTTTGTTGTTGTTGATAAAGTCACCGTGTGTGTGTGTGTGTCAAAACGAGAGATCTGGCTGAAAATCTGCTTTTCCTTTTCTTCATCTTCTGGAGAAGATTTGAATGTATTTAGTTGATGCCTTCAAGAATGAAAGACCACGAGAGAGGTCCAAGGCAAACATACATGCAATAGAAACAAAACCCCGTCTTTCATCCGAGAGAACGCTGTTCGTGCCGCCGGTATTTTAACCCGAACCGCGGCCTTTCAACTCAGGTCGGGTCGTGTCCAACTGTAACTGCAGTGGGTCTCGGATCTGACCTGAGTGGATCCAAGTAGACTCTCAAATCAGACATATCATCATCCTCATCATCACCACATAATAAAACGTTGTTTTTTTTGGCAGACAGAGAGTGTTGTGTGAAGTGCAGGAAAAATGACATATGCTGCTGTTTATAACCTTAAGTGGAGCATCGTGCTGCTGCGAGTGTTTTTGTTCTCGTATTAGTGTCTCTTCCAGTTGCCCACGTTTGGCCTGATTACCATCTGGACTATTCTGAACTCAGTCCTACTGGGTCCCTTTCCAGTCGGGTCTCCTTCGTTGTAAAACGAATACATGCAAGTCAAGTACTGTGAAATAGCTACACACGCCTGTGCTCAACTTTCTACCTGCCAAGCCAGTGACCACCTGAGACGACGACGCGACAAAAGCCTCGCAAACAAAAGCCCAGGCTTTTACTGTGGTAAGCAAACAGAAAGTATTGAGTTTGCGAAACACAAACAAGGTTTTGTGTGTGTGTGTGTGTGTGTGTGTGTGTGTGTGTTTCTGTCCTTCCTTGAGCTTTAACCAAGCTGTGAGTTGCTCAGCAGCAACCACAGAAACACATGTGCAGCTTTACAATCTGTCTCTTGTGTGTGTGCATGTGTGTGCGTGTGTGTGCGTGTGTGTCTGTGTGTGTCTGTGTGGTCAGGATTTGATTGCCGACTGTGTGTAGATGATCCTCCGAATCTCTGCTGAAGCCGGAGTTATTTTCTTGGCAGGGAGCATCTCTTTGGATTCAGACCCTCCTCCCTGTTTCTTTCACTCTTCCATCTTCTCGTCTCTTCATCTGTCCCAATAGATGCACGCATACACACACACACACACACACACAATTGATTTTCCTGCGATCCACCCAGCGAAAGCCGTGTTTCCACTCCCGCTCCCGAACGGTGTTTTTTCTCACAAGTGATTTCATCGCTGAAGCATGTGCTGGCTCGGCTTCGCCGTGCGCCTGTGTATTTCTTGAACTTCTTATGTGTGAGTGTGTGTGTTTGCGTCTGTGTGTGTGTGTGTGTGTGTGTGTGTGTGTGTGTGTTTGTGTCTACACGTGGTGGGCGGGTGTGTTTACAGCGGGCGCCGGCCCCGGGTTGTTTGTGTTCACGTCTGGTTGTTTGCCCGTGTTCTCTCCTCACCCTCATGCTGCACTCTCACTCTCACGGCCTCGACCCGTCCCACTCAGGACCTCCTCGAGTCAAAGCCTCCAAATTTGGCACACATGTCCACCTGCACTCAAGGATGGGCTGATTAAATTTCGGTGGTCAAAGATCACCGTGACCTCGAGTACGCCCCGTTCTCGTGAGCGCGGTACAAACGCGCATTCGGATTTAAGGATGAACCGATTAGAGATTGGCGGTCGGACGTCAAAGTCGCTGTGACCTCGCAGAACACAGGTTTCTTTTGGCCACAACTCAATAAATCATACCCGTGGACCGCAACGTCCGAGGTTTGTTTCCAGCCTCGGGGACCGTTGTTGCATATCGTACCCCTCTCTCTTTATCTCCACCACCCCCATATCAATGCTAGTTTCTGCCTCTGACGTGATGTTCAGACAAGATGTGTGTGTGTGTGAGAGGGAGTATCTGAGGAGAACAAGTGATGGAAAAGTCATAAACAGTTACACATTCATCTGGTACTCGCATTTATTCCACACAGCGCGCCTGGAGGTGCGCAGTCATTTTGTCGTGTCCTGTCACTTCCTGCCAGGTGGCGCGGTCAGAGCTTCGCATTCGCTGCGGGGCCTCGCCCGGTATCGCCCGAGGCGCTTATTCTGCTTGGCCGATTTTATACACCTGTGAAGCAAAAATATGTGCGGTCCCCCGTCAGCCCGGAGGAGACAGCGGAAAAGGCTCGTCTTGGTTTTTTCTCAAACTAGATGTGCAAATCTGCATATGGCCTTAAATGCTACGGTAGGTGTCTGGAATGAAGCCACAAAAGAGGAAGCCTTGCATACAAGTCATCAGGCAGATGTATATGTTTGTTTTGTTTCAAGAGATTTACAATATAAAGGAGCTAAACCTGAAACGTCAAAAATTGCAACCCTCCCAAAAAAACAAGCAAATATTTGTGGACAGACTTTTTTTTTTTTTTTTGCATCCTGCCTATGTGTTGCACAATTTACAGTGTCGACATTATGGGAGCGATGCGATGCGACACATCACATTAGCTGCCTGCTGGAGTCAAACCGGGGACGTGGCGGTCTGCATCTTTCACACTCAGCCACATGGGATGCCCCGCTGTTCTCCAAGCACCTCACTTACGTTCCCCCGAGGCTTGACGCCTTGTTGTTTAGATCCTGGTCGTTTCCGTCTGTGGGATCCACAGGAACTACGAGCGTTTGTACCGTTTGAAAGAGCATCCAGTGTTTGATTCTTTCCATGAAGTGGGACATTGAAAAGTGCATGCCATTATTCCCAATAGAGTGAACACTCCCCTAATTTGTTTTTCAAATAAACCCCCAACAAAATGTAATTGGACTTGGGTAAAAAAAAAAAAAAGAAGCATGGCAGAAAGTCAGAGCGGAGTTATTGAAGCTGTTCCTAGTTTCCCAGCAGCCGAGTTAGCCGCTCCGTGAGACGAGCATTGCTTTAAGTAAAGCTTTTCATCTCCTACATGTCTGCACATTTGGTTTGTAAGTTCTCCCCAAACAAACTAAGGCCACCTCCTCTGGTCCCACCTTGGTCCGGCTCTATTTCCCTGTAAGTCCGCCTGTCAAAGTGCAGCTCGAGCTGGGACGTCACGATGGAGCCGGCTCTCTGTGAACAGTCCCCCCGACCTCCCATTGCTGCGGTTAGCTAGCCCGAAGCCTTATTTCATGGCACTTTATTTTTCCGGCCAGAGGCGCTCCTTCTGGGGCCGGTCACTTTGTCTCTCGGCTCGGCATTTTGGTGAGGCAAGATGCCGTCCAATCCGCACGCTTACCACGTTTAAGAGAGCATCTCAATATGCCACTCATGGCAAAGAGGCAACACGGTAGCCCTCCTCATGGGAGCTACGTCACCGTGGGATAGCTCATCTTTTCACCTCCCCCGCCAGCTCCGCCGTTGATACCTAGGTGATCATTTCCATTTGTCTGCTCTTTATTTTTCGACCCTTTACTGCTGTTCTTTACGGCGGGGGCGTGTTAACGGGACAGCTGTGACGTACGAGGCAGCATGTGCTGGGGCGAATGCAGGGCTTAGCGAGCTCACGTTGGGTGTGGTGTGGGGATTTGTGTCTGTGTGTGTGTGTGTGCTTACACACTACAGGAAGCCATCCCATAATATGACAACATGGGATAGTGATTTCAGTCTGCATGGCAACGCTCTGCAGCCCCTTAACACACAATAGGGTTTTAATGCGGACCACATGTGATGGGGCTCACCATAGGGGCAGACACACACACACACACACACCCTGCTGGCTGTGGGACACGGTGTATAATCAGCCTGCGGCCGGGCAGGGCCGGGTACAAACTCTGTAATAATACAGCGGCCCGTTGTCAGACTGTAATAAAGGCTCTATTTCTGCACACACGCGCGTCTGTGGTGATAAATGTGCCGTCGCGCCGCGTCGGGACGCAGAAGACGGGACTAGCTTCGACTCCGAGTGTAAAAACGGAGCCTATGTTTGACTTCACCGACTCGGGGGTTCAAAGGCCGGCCCAGGATTCATGAACTGAACACGACTTCCTGAAAGATTATTTCGCCGCCTGCCAAGGGAATAGATTGCAGTTTGATTAATGCCGTACAGCTGGGTGACAAATTCGTCCTTTTCATTTGTCACATCATAACAAATGCCTTTTATTTCACTGGGCTTGTGACAGCAGGATTGATGCAGGTCTCCATGTTGTGCAGCAACCGGTGGTGGATGCTCAACTTAGGTAAAAGTAGTGAGGCCAGAGTGTAAAGATGATGTAAGCATGTCAGTAGTCAGACAGCAGAGCTCTGCTGAACCGACGTCCCTGAACCAGACATCGTTCCATCATCTTGGTAGCAAATATATCTCAAGGACCTGAGCCCCTGAATGCAAATGTTTATGATTTAATGTTATCGGAAGCAGATATGCCAACCGTACCTCTCAGGAATTGGATTTAGAATCTAATATTTACATTTGCAAATGAAACCCAACGTATCCGACGGAGCAAATGAGGGAATCCGTCATTGATTTGGATTGTAGGGGACAAGATTCAGATGAAGGTCACTCAGCAAGTGGAGGAAGAAGTATGTTGCACCCTTGAAACGAACTGTCCACAAACACGTCCTTCTTCAGTTTGGCAACTTTTATTTAACAAATCCCAGTTTCATAACAAGCATACGTTTTTTTTCTCCAGCCAGAAAATACCGCACGTCAACTTCACTTATTTTCTTAAAGAGACAGCGCTCTTTTCTAAACTGCATGCAATACTGTCTGCCCTTGACAGCCAGTATATGTACAGGTAATGTACTGTTCTCAAACATTGGAACAACAATATATGACTTAACTTAACACAATTAACACAATTTAAAGCAAATCGTTAGTAATGGACACAGTAAGACATATGAAATCACATATTTCAGGGCGCTACAAGTGCAGTTGACTGCAAAGTTTTGGACGCTAACGTGATCGGTTAGGAACTCTGATATTAACTTGGTGAGAACACACAAAACATTACTGATGCTAAACAATAATCAACAGGTGGTTTAACTCTTCCGCATCTGCAAACCGCGGATCCGCGTTGTACGATGTGTACGCGATGTTTCTAATAGCTCCGCGAAAAAAACGGCACAGAAATGTGGTTCAGATGTTGCTGGACGCTCCAGACTCTTCACTTCCTTGTTCCTTGTGAGATCGTACGTGATTCAACGTGTGTTGAGCTCTGCCTTTCACCGTGATTTGTCGATCCGCTGTGGAGCGATCGTGTTCATGCCTTTATAAAAAAAAAAGCGTAACGTCGACTTCCTGAAACGGGAAACGAACCCCCGCTCGCTCATCACCTGGACTACCTCCTTCTGCCTCCATCAAACTGATGATGTCATCCTTCTCAAAGAAAACCGCAGCACCTGAATTCCGCTGAATTTAACTTTTTATCAGTCGACTGGAGACGTTGCGTGGGCAAAAATAATCAGGGCCATCGCTCCCCATTGATGAGTACCTGACCCAAATCAAGCATTTGTAACGGTCGACTTTAAGCAGCTGAAATCATCACCTAAAGATAATGAATTGTGGTCATAATTAAATTAAAAACGTGTGATAAAATCTCCGAGGACCGTTGTAATCTATATCTATGTGAATTCCCCCCCCCCCTATCTATTACATTTCTGGGGTTTTCTCAAGATAAAGGACCTCGGGGCAGCAGCTTATAGACGGACTCATAAAGTCTATTAACCTTTCGAGTGTCGAGAGTCCTTAAGGAGACTCCCCCGTTCTCGGGTCGGAGCCCGAGGACTGATGAGGTTCTGCTGAGGAACCGGAGGAACGCGTGGCTCTGTTTGCTCAAACGTGAGAGGAAGACTATTTGAATATGACTTGCATATCCCACAGAGGCAGATGGGTAAAGTCACCTCATGTGTATGGATGTTCACATTGGTATGCAGCCTGCTGTGTGTGTGTGTGTGTGTGTGATAGCGGAGGAGGATGTGTGTGCGTGTGTGTGTTGTGTCTTCCCTTCTCCATTCATCCATTCATTCCTCATTTCTTCTCTCATTTTCTCTCCGTTGTATTTTATAGTTTTCTCGCCTCTCTCCTCCCTTAACTTTCGTCTTCTTTTTTGTTTTCACTTCTCTCTTTTTCTTCCCTCTTTTAATTTGTTCCTCGTCTTTCCTCGTCTGCCACACAATGACACTCCTGTGCAACTAAACTGCCTGCGTCTCACTTACGTTTTGGGGGAAACGGATACATCTTCTCCCAGATTACGGTCGCAGCCGTAAACACGTGGTTGAGATTCTAAATTGTAACAAAACAAAACTACTCGGTGGAAACATCACGGTTTGGCTTCAAATAAATATGATCGTTACGCTGTTTCAATTATGGACATGAATAAAAAATATGTCCATGTGGATTTTTGGTTTCACACGGGACACGGACATGGTCTCCTGGGTGGCCTCCACCTCGACCCCCTCCGTGCGTGGACCACGGACCTCGATCAGAAACGTATTTATGAGAGATCAAAAACAAACATAATCCTGGATAAACCAGGCGGCTCCTTTTCGCCCCTCCTTTGTCTATTCTCCTTCCTTCTTCCTTTTCCCCTCTTCTTTGCTCCCCCCCTTTTCTGTATCATCCTATTTACTCCTTTCCCCCCCCCCCCTCTCCTCTTCCTTTATTTCTACTCTTCTTCAGTTGACTCGGTTCTATTTAAACGTGCCATGTTCCTATTAGCGTTGCTTTGACCTTATTTGAGGATCCATATGAGGTGTGTGTGTGTGTGTGTGTGTGTGTTGGAGAGAGAGAGAGGGAGAGAGTGAGAGATTGGGGGGGGGCTGGCAATGAATGATGCTCCGGTGTGAGAGTCGTTGGTCCGTGACTATACCGTAGGTGATAGAGACCTAGTAGCATCAATCATGAACACTCACACACTCACGCTCTGCTCTCGTTATTCCCAGTAGAAGGGCTTTTCTTGATTTTTAATAAAGGATATCTGCAGAGAAGGTCAAGGTTATTCAATTGTTGGCCATTCATCTCCACTTTCTGCTCTCCCTCGACGCGTGCACACACACTTACACACACACACACACACACACACACACACACACACACACACACACACAGATCTCTCAATCTTAACTCTTGGCCTTTGCACCTGTGTGTGTGTGTATATGTGTGCGTGTGCGTGCTCGTCGGCGTGAACAATGCAGCCGTCGTCTCCGGGTCGTCTGGTTATCCATCAGCGGCTTCATGTAGTTCTGCTGCTATCTTCCGTGTGTTTCACCCACTGCGAGAGTTTTGCACCGCGTTCAAGAGGTTGGCGCCGATAATATCGCTCGCTGCTCTATCAGGCGACTGTTTGAACCCAACACAAACCTAAATGCCGTGGAAGTTGGACACCGAATGTACCGCCCGTGGCAAGATAATGCCGGCGCTTGTGCGTGTGATCTAATGTGTGCTGGACCCTTGTAAAAGGCAGCTGTGGCAGGGCAGAGTCGATATATATATATATATATATATATATATATATATATATATATATATATATATAGCTCCGGGGTTATTGTGGAGAACATTTTTAATCTGCTCCCTCTGGGGATTTCTAGAAACTAACAAAAAAAACAGTGAATTATTTGAGCAAATATTTTGAAATTCAATCTGCCTCGGTGTCCTAATCATTGTGTGCCAGCCATGAGGTAATATGCTTCGACCATAATATGATGATATGTAACCACACACATACATTCAGTTCACAATAGAGCGTATACCATTCCTCTCTATAAGTAGGAAAATCTCATTCAAAAATCACACTGACATTTATAATAACTCATATTTCCAAATAAAAAAACAAAGCTCCATAACTCCATCTGTCCGCGCAGACAATAATGGATTTTTTTTTTTAAGGACGCTGTATAAGCCGAGAAAGGTCAAAGCAAGATGGCATCAGACAGGAGCTGAGTGAACGCCGTCGCATAATGATTACAGAAAGCAACAGAAGCACATATTAAAATAACTCACGGGAGCTGCAGTTTACTGAACGATGGCAAATCAATCAGTGTTTGAATTTATTACAGTAGAATCTAGAAGGGCATTTGTCTCCACAACTTCTTCAAGTACAAAATAAACTATTGAATTGGGTTGAATATGTACGAAAAATACATTCATTACACACATGAAAACAGGGCTATATTTACTACAACGACTTCCTGTATGTACTGTACTATTAGTGCAACCTACATAATTAATAATGCAAACTAACTGCTGGAAGAAGAAAGAAGTCAGGAAGACATGACACGTCTTGTTATTTTTGTATTGTTTGCATGAATCTATTGTTGTTGAAACTTTACTTTTTACGATCCCTCGACGTTTCGTTGCACTCATTTTTACAATCTTGTTATTATTTAAGCCTCCAGAAAAATATATATTTAAAAATGTTTGTAATAAATGTCCATTGTTCCCCTTTAAGCAGCACTGCACACACCTGTTCAAACTCTGCTACCAGAGGAATTCCATTTTTATTTTACTGCTCAATGACTTTTGAACGTATTTTTTTGGGCCATGCCGGCGGTAAAATTGACGCATCCTCAGTGTCCACAGAGGATGCATCAACCTCATTTTTCTGTTGAAAAACCATTTGGTTGATCTTTTTTGGCTTCCATTCCTTTCTATTGAGTTCCATCGTCAGGTCAAAACTCTAATTTGTTCGGTACTTCGGGCGTATTTAAGCATCACAGAGCAGCTGGCATGTGCCCGTTAGTGCCCATTATGTGAAACTGGACCTCATGAAGGTCTGCTTTGCGGCTTTGCAGCTTTGTCTGCGACTTGTAAGTTGTTTGTTATGTTGGAGTCAGGTTGGATACCAGAACAGTGAAAATGCACGAGAGATTTAAAAAAGTCAGATTGCATTAGATGAATCTGTGAAGTGCTGGCGGGGCTGCAAAGCACTGCACTTTTCTTTCCACTGGTGTTACCTCATGAAAGTGAACTTTAGTTCAAATCCCACTGTGGCAGGGTGTAACTTTCTTCCACTTTGATATTTACGGCATGCTCAAGCAAACTAAATACATGCACAGAATTCAAATTAGCACCTCTCTATGCATTCCCAGTTTAACAGGACAGACCTGTGTCTCAGCTGAACGGAGCAAAACCTTTCATCAGCCCCTTTTCTTTTGCTTTATGGACTAGATTTATAGTAAAGATCTATACATGGTTTCTCAGGTCAAAATTATATTTTTTTTGTCATTTCCATCATGCTGATTGTACTTTATATTTAGTGCAAATTACTTCACAATACTATATTTTAGCGATTATTCTGAACACCAGACAATATTTGCTGACATCATAAAATTTTGCCACGATCCAATTTCTAATCAATTCAGAGGCCTGCGATCAATATCACACAATATCATATGCCTATTTAACATAATCAGTTACGTGTATATTAACTCACAGAAAAAAGGAACTGAGATGTTATTTGACAATTTTATTACCGGGATTAGTAGATGTGTCATGGGAATTTCAAAATAAAGGCGTATCAGGATGATATTGGATCATTAACGATTAAATCAATAAATCAGTCCATGTGCATTAGTAATATCTGCAGGTGGGGCTTCTCTGCACTGCACTTTTTTTTTCCCTGAGCTGGTGTTACCTCAAAAAACTGAACTTTAATTCACATCCCGCTGTGGCGGGCTGTAACTTTCTTCCACTTTCAACAAACTTAATACATGCACAGAATTCAAATAAGCACCTATTTATGTATTCACAATCGAACAGGAGAGGCCTTTGTCTCAGCTGAACAGAGCAAAACCTTCTTTGTACATATTATATTTTGCTTTATTGAATAGACTTACAGTCAGAGCTGAGCCACGCGGCAGAAGTCACATGACCCGTACTCGGGTCGTACCTTCTTCAGCTGCTCTTTGATGCAGAATGTGACAATGCCAGCTTTTTAATTGGGCAATTAAAGTCCTTCAGTGTCACCACAGCAACGAGAGCCATTGTTGGTCGAAGAAAATATTAGAAATGCAATCTATTGGTTCAGTTTTTTTCTTCTTTTTTCGGGTCGACATTGTGTTACAAAACGTACGTTGCGAACACCAGTCTCGTGGGTTGAAAGTCCGGTGTTTGTTGGACTCATCCACCTCAACTAGGGCTGGGCGGTACGGCCAAGAATTCATATCACGCTATTTTGTAAGATTCTGGCGGTTTTCCGAGTAAACACATTCATTCATTGACGCCGAAAAAGGACCGCCGCCGTAGTTATTGACCTGCTCGCAACTGGCCAGCAGCTGTTTGGACGTTGGTACATAGGTTGTGTTAGGAAGCTAAACATGGAGGGATTTAGGACCCAGGGGAATGTAGGTATGAATTTTTCATATCCCTCATATTGTCACTCTTCGGCAGGCAGCGACATTTAATGTTTACAGTCACAGCTGTGTGCACGGCGGTCTGAGCTACTTACGTCTCAGGGATGGAACTTGACTCATGGTTTGAAAGAAATTACATCGCCAAACTGCATGCTGGGTAAAGCCCGCCCACTCAGTCGCACAGGAAGAGACTTCTTCCTGTGCGACTGAGTGGGAAAAAATGGATCCCAGTTAACGTTTTATTGGCATTATCTTTGTCCAATAGATTGCATTTTGTGACGGACTCATGGATGCACACTCACTCACTCACTCACTCACTCACTCACGGGAGGGATCGCATGACTCTCCTGTAGAGAGATTACAAAGCGCCAAGAAAAGAAAACTCTTTGCAGTCAGATGAAAGGAAAATATGCTGGCGAGTTTTGAGTCTCGGTGTTAACGACGGGAGGGGTTTGACCAGCGTGTTGTGCATAGTTGTGAATTTTAGGGTTCTTTGGAATGAGTCACCGCCTTGAGCCGTATTTTCTAAATATGGTCATCTAAGACCGTACAGGCAGGGAGCGCTGTTATTCTTGGAGGACTTTCAAGCCTGTGAATTTTTATGATTCCTTTTTGCTCAAATGTGTGTGTGTGTGTGTGTGTGTGTGTGTGTGTGTGTGTGTGTGTGTGTGTGTGTTTTCTCATGAGGGAGGACATTGTTGCAAAGTGAAGTCACATCCTTCAGCAGACAAAGTGTGATGGCCGCGGTACGTCTTGTTGTTCCTGGCGGTGATGTCACTCTCAGCTGACTGACTCCCAACGCCGTCACTGAAGGCCTTTTGTACGGGTGCTTGTGGTTGTTTTCGTGACTTTTGTGTTTCTCTCTCGCGTCAACGTGTCACCACGCTGTTGCGCAACCCCCGTGGTTTCTGAATGTCTGTCTTGTTGTCGTGCGGGAGAGAGAAAATCAATACAACAAGGCGCTTTTTTTTTTTTTTTTTTTCAAGCGTCCTGAAAAACACACAGTCCTAACTTAATTTTCTTCTTCTTCTTTCAAGTGGACTGGACCGTCTACTTAACTTTGTGTTGTGTAATTCCCTCCCAGAGGGAGACAGGCGGGGTGTCACGTCACACTGTCTGGTCGCATCTCGGCTGTTGCTCCTTAAAAGCTAATAGCGCCGTAATTAGATTTCGTGTTGCCATTAAAGCGCATTAGCTTTAAATTCTGCTGATGCATTCGCTGTGTGGCTACAGTGTGACACTATAGAAAAGGAGCCCAGCCTTTTTGGCAAAGGCTCCTGGGAGCTGGTTGTGAGTCGAATATATATTTAAAACTCACGTTGTTTACAACTGTATTCACTAAAGCTAGCGGTATTTGTCTTGCTAGATTCCTGGTTACCGCCACAAGTGTTCATCAGTGAAGCAGCATGACATGCAGGGACTCTGGGGGGCTGCTAAACCAAGTGCTGATTGAAGCATTCCTCCATTGTGTCCGGCCAATTAACTCAAATTGACGGCGGACTCAACCGTGTGACAAATTAATGTTGGGGCTTCTTTGAATAACAAAGCGTACCACCTGGCTGATCGCTCATTGGTCATCTTACTGCCGAGGCCCCTCGTCCATTTGTAATCATTCATATTTAATGATGTGAGTGTTTAATTCTTTCGTTCTGTTTTCCCCACCATCTTTTATTAATGTTTGCTGCTTTTGTGCGGCCTGCCTGCAAAGCAAAGTCACGCTGTGGCTTTTGGAAACGTCGACACGTCGGAAATATCTTTTAGATAAAAAATGGGTAATGGCTGGAAATGTAGACGCCAGGTGCAGATATCGCCAGCACGTGTCCAGAGAGAACTCATAAGTGTCTTATGTTTCCATGACTAAGGTGTGTGGTGACGTAAGGGTCGGGTGAGCGTTCATGGCCGACCTCTGAAGGCGGTGACGGAGAAAACGGAACAGGACATTTGTACCTTTATTACCTGAAGACATGGCTCTCTCTCTCTCTCTCTCTCATATATATATATATATATATATATATATGTCTCTGTCTCCATCCTTCTCGCTCTCTTTCCATCCATTTGTCTGTCTATCCCTCATCCATCTGTCTTCTGTACGCCATCAATAATTCACCCGGAGCAGATGAATATTTCAAAGGGTGCCGGACTCTCTTCCTCTATACCTCATCCCTTCGTCTGTGTCTCCGTTTTATCTCCCTGCTCTCTCGGTCTCTTCATCTGTCTCTGCCTTCATGCTTCCTGTGCCGCCATCACCTCCTGCTCTTTCTCCCCTGTGTGTGTGTGTGTGTGTGTGTGTGTGTGTGTGTGTGTGTGTGTGTGTGTGTGTGTGTGCGTGGACCCTGATTTTAGTCCTGTGGAATCTTTAAAATATGTGACTTTAACTTCAAGCTGTGAACTCTGAGACTGTCTGCTGTCTCTGGTCATCATTTGTACGCTCAATGTGTGTGTGTGTGTGTGTGTGTCTCATGTCTGCAAGTGTGCACATAAAGTATGCGTGCCTTCTTCTAAGGCGGGCCTTCTTTTGGGAGGATTAATGGGAGAGGCGTTTTTGGAGTGATGGTTTGTTGGGGCTGTCGGAGGCCACTCCAGTCAGCTCCTCATTAACTATGAATGGGATCCACCTTTCGCATGTTTTTATAGATGGGCTAAGCCTCTCTGCATAGTTTTCCACTTAACCAAGAAATGCGTGAGGAGAGCCACACCGAGGCTTTGTCACGATTCCATTCTCTAAGTTTAAAACTTTAATTCTAAGGATTGGCTAAGAGATAATGAATAATAACGATGACGTATTTTACTCATTACTCTGATGATTAAGCACTTATTGTAGTTCTGAACCTTTTTTAGTGATGTATCCCCAGATGTGCCAGTGCTTTTAGGATAATACAATTGAATAGCCTACTGAATATAACATTTTGTTTATGAACTTGTGAACTTATGAACACTTGTATTTTCTCGAATATTTATTAAATAACTATTTTGAAAGGATTTTTGAATGGATGCTAATTTAAAATATATTTAAAATACATCTCACGTGAGAACCACTGACTTATTGGATGAGAACACGTATTTTTCGGATGTTGTTGATGACAAAATACATTATTTATGTTTTCAATAAACAGGACAAAAAGCAATCAGAACATAATGTTAAAAAAAGCCTCAGCGATTTGCACTCTTGTCTCAAAAGCACAGACAAGCTTGAGTCTGAATTCTGCAGCAGACTGGAGCCTGTCTTCATGTTCTCTGTGCAGGTGTCCAGCCTCCTCCCACAGGACAAAGACATGTTATACTGCGGTTGCCAATTTGAATGAATGAATTTGAGTGTGAATCTGTCCGTATGTGTCTGCTCTGTAATGGACTCCATCCCTCTGCAGAGGATAGGTGGGAATAGAAAAGAACAGACGAATGAATAATCGACAGTAACTTGGTTCAAGCATATTTTTTGTGTCGCTGTGTATAAAATGTACAATATATATACATGACACTCATTGCCAGCTTTCTAGCTGTCACTTTGGCAAATACATTTGCCAATGTTCTGATGACTCATTATTCTGGAGCCGAATACCGTCTGTAATAAACACCCATCGCTCCGAAAATACACACTAGGCCCGCAGCAAACAGAAGCACGTGGGTAATTATTATTAAGAATGAAAGTGATATATTTTTCCCCCTACGATGTCGAAGGCATGTCCCGCCCCCCGCTCTGCTTGTGATTGTCTGGTACTAGCTGCCTTCGTTGGTCGGGTTGGTTAGGTTTAGGTTTTGGTCACTGTGAGGGTGAGAATATCAGGGTGAGCCAATCAGAGGCAGAGGAGGGCGGGTCACGCCTTCTCTGTCCTTCTGTTCACTAATGAGCCAAACTGTGTTTGTGTTTGTTGCAGGGACAGTGTGTATGCTCAGTGCAATGGGCCTTTGGAAAAATGCCCATTTGTTTTCGGACAAATGGGCTTTGGAATAATGAGCCGTCGGACCAACGGCATCGCACCAACCAATGCTCGGCCCATCTTTGTTGGGATGAAGCATTTTATGCCTCTTAAATATAGGAAGCCACCTCTACAGAGATCGTTTAGTACCCCCTAACCAGCCAAAGGATTTTTGGTTAAAAAAAACAATGTAATACACAGCGCTGTGCCATTAGTGTCTTATTTAATATAGAATATATACAATTCAGTTTAAGAATTTACACTTATATTATTGAATATTTATTAAATAGCTATTTTTAAAGGATTTTTCAATTCATGCTAATTTTAAATACATATTTTTTTTTATCTCAAGTACCCCCTGGGGTGCCTTCAAGTACCCCCAGGGATACTAGTACCCCCATTTGAGAACCACTGGTTTAGTACATAATGTACAGTAAATGCAATATTGAATTTGTACTCTTGTACATTGCCATCTTTGGTTTTCCTGTGAACGGTGTATGTTATTCAGTGTTAAAGGAAGTGCACACATGCAATATAAATGACCCTGAAAAGGTTCTGTTAATAGGGTGACTATTTCCTGCAAGCCTTTATTTTGTAAGTGCCTTTGTATGTTTAGGGTCCTTTTATTTTGGAGCTCTTCCGGCGAGACCGGAAGTAGATGTAAATCTCGTAACTTGACTTTGCATTAAAAAGTACGTTAATTGACGGTGTGTACTGAAGGAAAGGTATTTCTCTGAAGAACAAGAGTCACTTTATGAACGGGAACAAGGTACTCTGTGTTTTATTGTGCTTTGACCGAGTTTAGTGAGTTTATCTTAATGAACCTGTAAAGGTGTGGTTAATTGTAATACGATGCTAATGTTAGCTAGCTTAAATGGGAATGGCTAAACTGCCACGTGGTAAGGTTATGCTAATGCTAGGTTTCAACCTTTATAGTGCCTTTTAAGAAAGAGAAAATGTTGTAATTAATGTCCACATGTTTAGCTGAATGTCATCTAATTAATATTTACACTCGTAAGAGCTAATTTATGTTTTATTTGTTCCATAGCTCTCATAGTGTTTTCTGGAGATTTGATTTTGAAGGAGAAAAGGACACATTTATGTTCGTCAAAATAAAGCTGATGATTGAACATGAATAAATGTAAAGAAACATCAGTACGCTACACCATCGTCCGGCTGGGGTTCGCTACATGCAATACGTATTGACTTTATTCTTTGGTCATTTAGTTTTGTTGTAAATAAGAACTATGCATTACATTATGTTTTTATGTTTTACATTATGTATCATCTTCAGCAAGAAACTGACAAGATAAAATGCACAACTTTCCTCGTCGTCATCAACACCATCATCATTTGAGTCAGGCGTTGCAGCGACATGACTGGAATATTTTCCAGTCATTTTTTAATCTGGGATTAGAGCCAGAGGATCAAACTGTGATCATCGGGGAAGGATGGGAGAGATGGATAGAGCAGGAAGAAGTGAGGAGACAACCTAACGGGCCTGAGCCTGCCCTTTATCACTCCTTTTTCTTTTTTTAACCTATTTTCAACCTCCATGTGTCTGTAAATGTGTGTTCTGTGTGTGTGTGTGTGTGTGTGTGTGTGTGTGTGTGTTTTATTGGCAGGATTCTAGCATTTACTGTGGCAGTGTCCGGCTGCGCTGCAATCTGTCTGCTCTCCCTCTTTCTCTCTCGTTGCAGAGCAACATTGGGCCCCGGCGCGTTCTTAATCTCGTACTGACTGATGATGATGATGATGATGATGATGATGATGATGATGATGGTGGTGGCGGTGGTGGTGGTGGTGGTGGTGGCGGTGGTGTGTGTTTCTGCTTTGTTTAAAGGTCCTTTTGCAAATTCTTAAAAGAGCAATCCAATTATTGTACAATCCGAGTCAGACGGGGCGGTCAAATGTCCGTTACTCGCAGAATAATGGCGCTGTTTGGGTGCTTTTCAGACGGCGGGCGGTTCCTACAGCCACCCCTGCGGTTTGTCGCCGAGGAAGGCGGCAGCGGCGAGGACAGAGAGGGCAGAGGACGCAGCAGTAAACCTTTCAGTATGCAGACGCGCCTTAGGCCAAAGTTGAACGGCCACGTTTTTAATTTTTATGTTTCCCCCTCGTTTTTTTTATTTTTAATTTCACAGCGAAATATATTTCGCTCTCGCTCGCACTCTTCGCTTCATTTTTTTATTATCATTTATTCTAATTTGATCTATTGATATGTTCAGTTTAATCGTATTAAGAGCTTGCGTCAACCCTGCAAAGCACAATGTGGCTGGGGTTTAAATAAATTCAAAAAAAAAAAATCTCATTACACGCCTTCTTACCCAGAAGACACAATAAGAATTAGTTTCACTCCCTATTTTTCTCGCTGCCTGTCTGATCTGGCAGCGTGCCAGTGTGGCCGCACACACACACACACACACACACACACACACACACACACACACACCTAGGCACGCTGCGATGTCTTCAGCGTGCGTGTGTCCATTTTCACCTTTTCCCTATATGCAGCAACAGAATGGGATTACTTTGATTGACAGGTGTGCCCGGTATTCAACCCACATACACTCAAGCCAACAATGTGATTATTACAATTGCCACATGAATATGTCACGCCGGGGTCGCCATGGCAACAGCGACATGCACTGTATTACCTTGACATGAGTGCGACGTCATGTTTTATCCGCTCAGAGGGATATTGTTATTCTGCCACCCGTGTCTCCTTCATTCGAAGGCTCAGGCTGACACACTTGTAATCCCCGGCCGGCTGAGCACGTTGCTACAGTATTTACAGCATTCATGCATATTACTAATCTACTGATGGACGTATTCCTGCAGGATGGAGTTGGTGGCATGAGGAAAGACAAAAGGGGAGGCCACACACACACACACGGTGCACGAGTGAGTGAAGTCTTGTGTTACGCGGCAGCGAGGGCACGGAAATCTACTTAGCCGGAGTGCAGGATGCAGATGATGCTGCAGGTGTAACGTTAGATCTCCGTCAGCTGAGGAGGAAACAGTAGCAGGGAGGAGGACTCTAATAAGATGAGCAGGTGCATTTCAGGCGGCGCAACATAATACACGCGTTGGCTATACGAGTGAAGGCGCGCGCCATTTTTGGGAAACGCTTCTCTTCGTTGGCTTCGCAGAGAGTTCAAGGAAACGATTTGATGTTAATCTCATTTGTCGAGTTACGAGCCGGGAAACAATTCACTCAGTTTAGCATGGATGCTTGAAGCAGCTAGCCTGGCTTTGTTTGGCAAGAAATAGTGATGTTACTATCTCTTTCCCGAAAACAACAATTTTTTATTATTATTATTATTGATTAAAAGCCAGGAGAAGGAGAAAGACACACGCTTAAATAGTGCCTCGGGACGAAGTGATCCTCAATCCTCCATGCAGCTGTTTAATTAGATGCCTAATTAGCATCATCCATCATCTTTAAAGGAAATCTAGCAATTAGTACTTGATATAAGTACATGAGCATTAAGAATTATTGAATATGCCAGAGAGGTATCAGAAAATCAATATGAACGTCATGTTCTGTTGGGCGGACGCACCTTTGTGCGGCAGCTGTGATTTAATTGATTCAAAGTGTTTTTTTCAAAAATATGTAATGTCAGTTTTCCAATGTTTCATCATGTGGTCAATCAATTTTATTCAATTTTTTTTTAGCAGAAATTCAAACTTTTCAATTTAGAATTGATTTAGATGATGTTATTCATGTCGGAGGGTATTTCTTTCTGCTTTTTCTGATGATGTTTTTGGAACAAACCTGCTTTTTGCCAGTTCCTTCAATGGCGTGAGACGAGGAACAGTGTGCACCGCTCTCAGAGCCGCCCGTCGCTCTAAGAATAGATCAGACTTGATCCAGTAGACTACAGGGCATCCCTGATTTAAGAATGGATCTTAAAAAAGAGAATTGGGATGGGGGAGTCACAAGATAACATTTTGAGAAGCAGCTGTATAAATAAATCGTGGCTGTATTGAAAGCAAAAAGCAGTTTGATGCAGATTTATTTGTTTTATATATATATATATATATATATATATATGACGTTTTATTATTATCACTGAATATCAGACTAAACCTCTGTCTTCCCCCCACCTGTATGTTTTCCTTTAGGTTAACAGACCTGTCTGGCATCCTCACAGACGGACCAGTGAACTACAAGTACAAGACCAAATGCACTTGGCTAATAGAAGGATAGTAAGTATTTTCTCCCTCCTCTACCGTCATTTATCTTACTTTGTTCTACTTGGTTACAAACTGTGATATTTCTTTGTATCGGGCTGAAGGGCATCCGATAGAGAAAGCTTTTCTTTTTTCTACTGTGTAAATAGAAGCACTTTGTCTTTGTATGTATTGTATTGTGCTCCATTGCTTTGTGGCCAATAACTGCTCAGAGAGGCATTCACTGCAATGCACACAGAGATAGCTATTGTAATGCTGCATGTATACGTTTATATGTATTACTGTTGATGACACCTATCATGTGACATTGTGTCACAGCCACGAACTGAATGACATCTGGAAAGAATACATTGTATTAAGCAGAATGATTGTGTCTTCATTATTAATTATTCATAATCTGTGGACGCTCTGGGATGTCCGATTTGGCTGCAGATGACCATTAGCTGCATGGGAAATGTTGAAGGAAGGTTCAGGCTCTGTAAAATATTTGAATTAGACGATTATGAATACTTTTAGCGAAGTCGAATCCATTTAATTTAAAAAGCCCCAAATCCTCAAACTCACATTTGAACTCCAGATATATCTACGGCCCACTGGGGACGGATGAATTCTCTCACTTTCTGCACCACCAGCGGGTCAAAAGCTCCACTAAAAGCTCCACTATCAAAGTCAAAGTCAAGTCAAAGGCAGTTTTATTTGTCACTTCTTCCATATTGTGCAAACATACAGAGGACCTGAAATTATGTTTCTCTACTGTCTGAAAAAAAGTGAATAGTGCAACATTTAAAAAAGTTAAAAATAGACAACATATAAACATATAAACATAGTGCAAAGACATATAAACATAGTGCAAAAACATATAACATATAGTGCAAAAACAGATTAGGAAACTATTTAAGTGTGCGTTAATAGCAGCGGTCAGACAGTTTAGCAGCAGAGTCTAGATGTGGAGTGGTGAGGTAGAGAGTTCAGCTTCCTGACAGCTTGGTGGATGAAGCTGGTTGACAGCCTAGTGGTGCGAGCCCGGAGGCTCCGGTATCTCCTCCCAGAGGGCAGGAGGCTGAAGAGACCGTGTGAGGGGTGGCAGGAGTCGCTCACAATCGTGGTCGCTTTGCGGGTGAGGCGGGTGTTGTATATGTCCTGCAGGGAGGGGAGGGGGGGGAGTGAGGCACCAATGATTCTTCCAGCTGCATTCACTATGCGCTGCAGGGCTTTCCTGCTGTAGTCTGTGCAGCTTCCGCCCCACACAGTGATGCAGTTGGTCAGGATGCTCTCCATGGTGCGCACATGATGGATGGAGGGCTTCCTGCTTTCCTCAGTTTCCGGAGGAAATAGAGGCGCCTCTGTGCTTTCTTTGCCAGGGTTTTCGTGTTGACTGTCCACGAGAGGTCCTCACTGATGTCCACCCCCAGGAACTTGGTGCTGCTGACTTGTTCAATGTCAGCACCGTTGATGGTCAGTGGTGGGTGTTGGGTGTGGCCTTTCCGGAAGTCAACAACAATCTCCTTGGTCTTGCTGTTATTCAGAAGGTAGGTTGTTGTCTCTGCACCACGTGGTCAGAAGGTTGACCTCCTTCCTGTAGTGGGTCTCGTCATCCTTGGTGATGAGACCTATCAGAGTGGTGTCGTCTGCGAATTTGACCACGTGATTGGTGCTGTAGGTGGTTTTGCAGTCGTGTGTCAGCAAGGTGAAGAGCAGTGGACTGAGCACACAGCCCTGAGGGGCCCCTGTGCTCAGAGTGATGCTGCTCGAGGTGTTGTCGCCGACGCGTACCGCTTGTGGCCTCTCACTGAGAAAGTCCAGCAGCCAGTTACACAGCGAGGTGTTGAGCCCCAGCTGGTCAAGTTTGCAGATGAGTTGTTGTGGGATGATGGTGTTGAACGCTGAACTAAAGTCTATGAACAGCATTCTCACATATGAGTCTTTTTTGTCCAGGTGGGTGAGGGCTGGGTGGAGAGCAGAGCAGATTGCATCCTCCGTGGACCGTTTGGCACGGTATGCAAACTGGAAAGGGTCCAGTGTGGCGGGGGAGAATGGATTTGATGTGTGACATGACTAGCCGTTCAAAGCACTATACATCTATTGCTTTGAAAAATTCATTTTAAACATATCTGCGTGTTCTTTTCTCTACTTAATTTATCAATAATAACACCCTTCACCTCCTTCCATCTACTATATCTTACCGATAAGTAAATGCACTCTAAATCTGACGTTAACCAGCTTTAAATAGAACAACCGTGTCTTTGTTCTTGTGCAACTGGATCCACTTGTACTAATTTGCGGCTCCCGTTTACTCCCAGTTTGCACTCGAGAGCGGCTTCTGGTCGTTTTTTCACAGCTTTAGTCTTACGGAGCTTCGTAGGCCTTTGTTCAAACTACTGAGGACAGCTAAACTCAAACACAAATTAAAAGGACAGCTCTTGAAACAAATGGATAGTCTGTTTGTCCAAAATCACTTTGCCGCATTGCCTTTGCGTTTAGTATTGATATTCATGGTCTCTGATGACTTTGTTGACATCTTGGCTTTTCATGCCAGGCTTTTAGTGCTGCCATTAGGTTAAAAACAGTTAGACTAAGAATCTGATTCAAAAGATTTCTTTTGATTATTCAGCGAGTGCCAAGTAGATGTACATCTACTTTTCTTTGGACACACTGGGCTTTTCTCCAGCAACATTATCAGATAAAAGAATCCCACTAAATCAAATATCATAACTATCAACGTAACATTTAAGGGGATATGTCTTCCTCTCTTGCCTCCTTCCCACTTTCAGTCCCACGTCCAGTTAGAATAGCAAAACATCTGCTTATTGCTTGCTTCAACACTATAACACTATAATTACATGCACACTAGTATCCTGCTTTTGAGTCTTATTCCAGTTTTCCTCATATTTGAGATATGAAATTCACATGGAACATTCTCCATCAATTGTCATCGGCATATTTATTTGACAGAGTAAATAAGTGTCTTTTGCAGAAAGGAGTACGCTGCCACAGAAACACTTTCAGCAAATACAGGTGTCTCAAAACTGGGACAAGAGCTCATTTCAGAGTTCTGAAACCATCCATTATCTTTTTCTCCCAGACTCACTGGGGCACACAAACCTTTCCACCACGTTAAGGTGGCAATTTATTGGAGGGTGTTATGAAACCAGGATATATATATATATATATATAAAAGCATAATTGGGATAATAGTGCACACGGAAAAACAAAACGCTGCAAAACCTTTTGCAACGTCTAATCGACTTGTATTAAGAAACCACAGAGACTTCAACAGCGCAAAAATGTTTTTCTCAGGCACTGTGTGTCAATTTGTGATCGCAGGCGAGAATGAAATGAAGCATATAGGTAATCTATATTCTTCAAATGTATTTTTTTATCATAGCCTTCTGTACTGTGTTCTGTCTCCTCTCTCTCCCCGTCTCCCAGTCCTAATGCAGTACTCAGGCTGCGCTTCAATCACTTCGCCACCGAGTGCAGCTGGGACCACATGTACGTCTATGATGGAGACTCCATTTACGCCCCTTTGATTGCTGTCTTCAGGTGAGCGCCCGCCATTCTGAATAGGAGAGAGCTGAGAGAGAGGGGGGGATATGGAAATGACTCAGGTAGCCATTGGCACAGTTTCAATAGCTACGGCAATTTTTCCCATATGCATTCAAATGACTCCATGTATAGGGAAACAAAGGGCCTTATAATTTCCATAGTACCACAGTGCAGCAATAAAAGAAAGAAAATATTGCAATTACTCACATCAGCCCTGAAAACCACTTGTTTCTGGAGCTTTATTGCATATATATTTAATCCCCCCCTCCTCCCCAAAGGACAATCTACAAGCATGTGGGTGGCACTCTTTCATTTGAGTATTCATAAAAAAAAATTAAAAAAAGCAATGCCACAATAATTTAACAACCTCCTGCTTTCTACTCTGCTCAATTGAGGCTTATCTCCTGTTGAGAGTTCAGTTGCTCCCAGGATACGAAGGAGCTAATTTGGCCTATTCCAACCAAGGAAAGATTATCTAACATTTGAATATACAAAGCCTAGACTTGCGTCGCATAATTAGCAACAATAAATAAGCTTACATTGTTCATTATAGACGGGTACATACTTATGTTGGGGAGGGGGAAGGCTGTGGTTGCCACAGGGAGGAGGCTTTGAGTCCTTATTTTGGACGAGCGTGCATTTGCGGTACATTGCATTTATTAAAAGAGACAGGCAGAGCAAATAAGAAACCACCAACCCCCAACTGTAAAACCTCATCAAACGGATACAAAAAAATAAAAAATACGACTCTGCACTGCAATGTTGTTTTACTTTAAGGCTAATCACTGTCATATCTTTTAGTGGGGCCTGCAATTACTCAAATTAAATCCTTTTTTCCCCTTCTCTTATAGCTCTCCAGTGGTGCTTTTAGACCAGAGTGCATAAAATAAAGCAGCATTTGCAAATGCTTTCAACATTATTGTTTTTTTGTTGTGGTTGTTGTTAAAAGGGGTCTTAGTTTCCTTCTCTTTCTGTCTCTCTCTCAGCGGTCTCGTAGTACCAGAGACGAGGGGCAATGAGACGGTCCCGGAGGTCGTGACGACGTCCGGCTACGCTCTGCTCCACTTCTTCAGCGACGCGGCCTACAACCTGACCGGCTTCAGCATCGCCTACTCGTACGTCTCCACGTCAAACCTCCCTCACTCTTTTCCTCGTCTCTCTTCCCCTTCTGAGTCTGATGCACGAATGTCTGACAAGTCCATTGTTCACTCTGGATCCAGCACCAATCAGCAGGCAAAGTTAGCAACTATGAAAGTGCAACAACTAGCATCTAAAGAGACAGATTTTTTTACTCAGAAATTGGTGGAGACCACAAAAAGAGTGTGAATATTAAAAATATCGATGGCCAAAGTGCAAAACCTCCTATCTGCAAAATGATCCAGAAAAAATGGGGAGACATTCCTATCTGCACTTTGTGTTTTTCTTTTTTGTATATCTTTGTATTTTGTATTATGAAACGTTTTTTTTTCATTTGTATTTACAAAAAAGTGCATTTTTCCGATAGGAGGTTTTGCTCTTCGGCCATCAGTGTACATACCTGATTGATCTGGGGAATATATCAGGAATAGAAATTAATGTCACCGTTGCTACATGTCTGGATGTGTAAGTCGATAGCTTGCTGGGAAATGTGACAAAAATGTCATGTAACATTATGTACGCACTGCATAAATAATTCCTGAGTGACTTAAAGAACATTATCGTCTTCAGCTGTTATGCAATAGCAATGTTGCAAGTTATGAATGGAAAAAAACTAAACAGATTCAGGTGTATTGAATATGTTCCAGTTTGTCTGCCTTTTGGTTTCCCTGCCCATTTATATTTAGAATCCTTGTAAACACAAATGGGACAATTAGTACTAATAATAGCCGGTCAGCTTTCATACCTTTTCAGACCTCACATTAGCGTCAGCTGAACACTAGCTAACGTGAAGTTGTCACTTAGCAACGTTGGCTCGTTACTTCTTCAGCTAGCTAGCTAGCTAATTGACCCTTTTTCACAGCAGACATTTTGGCAGCTCCTAGCAGGAAAAGCACGGGAGTCATTAATAACGGTGACGGTTGGTAGCTTGTTGTGAGTGCTGGCGCGCTCGCATGGGGGTCATTCATATGTTCCTGGAATCCTTGTTGTCAGAGATTGGTGAGGGAGATCTTCACAGTTCCACTTGCAAAAGATCAGAGGGGGATAGACGTTTGAAATTCCGTTTGAAGGGCACAACAAAATATGTTAAGCCACTGTGGAGATATTAATGCCTAAAGTCTGGAAAACAGTTTTGCCTGCAGATTTCATGGCTTACGTATCAAGGGGTTTTCATCACTCGGCTATTAATGAACCGATGACTGATATTGTGAATTTGCTTTGCACAAAGAGCACAATAGAATCAAGAGATCGTCAGCAACCATGTATGACGGCAATTTTTTTTAACAAAGCACAAGCATCGTAAAAAACATCATTAAAAAAACACTTTGGGAAATCGATAAAGGACATTGAGGACAAGTAGAAGTGCAGAGTTCAGACCGTGTGTCCGAGTCTTGTTAAGCAGCTGAATGCTGCGCTGGACCAAAGATGCGGTGCCTCTTTTAGTCCACATCCTGGGGAATACGGTGCCTTCGTCCTGAAGATAAAATTACATATACTGGCCTGAGAAGATGCTCTGTATCCGCTATGACCCTGTGAGCTAAATTAAATAAATAAGCTGTAGATGGCTAATTTTATTACATACATTTAACATTTGACCTGGGGGGAAGAAAAAAAAAAGCAATGTTCCCACATAAAACTCTTTGATAGGTCTCCTTAATGAGTCATATTAAGAGGATATTGAGCTGGAATGAATAACTGGGACACTTAATGGAACCGAGTCATCGTTAATGAAATTAATTTCACCTGTTTCTGCTAAAACCAATCAAAATGTCTGCTGTTAAAAATGGTCCGTTGTACCAGCTGTCTGATGGTATGCGATAGTTTTATACTGTTGCGTTAATGATATATTGTCAGTGCATCCTAACATTAAACTTTCGTATGGCTTTTGCTGAAAAATATAGGAAGAAACAATGCATTTGTATTAAACTTAAAGCAACTCAAGGTGCGTTTAGGGAAAAACTATCTTTATTAGGTATTGAATTTGGCGAAGGTTCATTGTAAAAAAAGAAGGTTCATAGTAAAAAAAGACCCAACTAGCTACAGCTAACTAGCTAACGTTAATGTCTAAAGTGAAGTCCCATTAAGGCGGTCTTTGTTGTGCTGCTTCTGTTTCCTAACCATACTCAAAGGTCACTTGTACAACAGTACAGAGCAGTACTGTGCATCTGTGTACACCACGTCACCACAGCTTACCCACAGACACAAACCAGGCTGCTTTGAGCCCGTAGTGATGGGGGCCATGATGGAAAACGTATTACGGGTGAGACCGGGCTTGGTTGGTTGGTTGGTCGGCACACAGCCACAGAAACAAAAGTGGAACATCAAGATGTTTTCTTTCTTTGACTCATCCACTATGTCAAAACATCTGGAAGTCACTCAGCTTTAACCCTTTAAAAACAGGGTGCGAAAATCCCCCTGCTCCTATTATCAGACAAAAAACAACAACATATTATCTCCGGAACCACATTGTTGTTTAACTTCATTTAAATTGCTACAATACCGCAAACCTTGTGAGAACAGACATCTGGTGTGAAACATAATTCAAGTAACCGTTAAGTTTAAGTATTTACGTAAACTAAATTTTTGAACCGAACAACACAGTTTTTTGATTGAAAGTCCTTTTAACACCCAAATGCTGTGTTCTAGTATAAATTGTGGTGCATATTCCGATTCTTTAGGTCCTAATCTTTCCCAAAAGGTGTCTTATTAGTATGTGGGCTGTTGTTAGGGCACCATAATACAGTTTGAAAAACTCGGTGACCGCTCAAGGAGGCATTTTTGGGAAATCTTGATGGATGTTCATAGTTATGATCAAAATATCTTTTAAAAGTGATTTTTTTGCAGATATACATTTTTTTCCCAAGACGTTGCTGAACAAATACATACAATAAACACAGGTATTGGAATTAATTTGGGGTTCCTACGACGACTCAAACACAGGGAAAAAGAAAAAAAAGCCTAGAGCCGAAATTGGCTCTAACTGGGATAAAGGGTTCAAAAGGTAGTCTGTGGACTAAACGTTTCAATGTTCAACTTCATAAAACTGTGTTAGATAGAGGAAATGTGTTACTGTACTTCTAGTTAACAGACATATGAATTGGCTCCATTTGGATATAAGATGAAAGTCTGTGATTAGTTGTAGCTTCATGAGCCGGGTTTGTTTACCCATAAACTGTCCGAACCGAACTCTCAATGCATATTGTGTTGGGGTATCTTTGAGAGATTGTAAAACAATTGAGAAATATTAAAAACAATATTGAAAAGGAGCTGCATTTAACATTTTCAACATAAAACTAGCAACAACAACAACAACAAAAAACACTCTGTGCCATGTAAAGATGTCGTGGAGTTCTGTGCGTGTTGTTACGCTCGCTCTGTTCACATGTGCTTGAGTGCATGTCGGCTAGGGTGACCATACGTCCGTATTTCCCGGGACATGTCCGTATTTCACGTCCTGTCCCGGGTGTCCCGGGTTATTTTTAGAAAGTGAGGAAATGTCCTGGTTTTTAAAATTACCTTCTTTGGACCATTACATTTACATGCACTAGGGCACTGCCCACGGCGCTGCGTGCGACGTAGCCTAATCCCCGCCCCTATGCTGTCAGCCCTATTAATCAGAACGTAGACAACGTGACTGTCAGTCATACGGAAGCAACATGCCGAAGCGCAAGTGCTCGTTTACCGACGAATTACTAAAGAGTTTCCCGGCTTTCAGACCGGGTCGAGACAAATGGGAAGCCTTGTGCACAGTGTGCAAAGCAGGCACATATGTCTCGATGTCCAATGGAGGCGCAAGAGATCTGAAAATCCACCTGGACACCGAGAAGCACAAAACAGCTGTCCGAGGCGAGGGTAGTGCTCGCTCGATCACACAGTACTTTCTTAGACCAGGGAACGAGGATGCAGTGAATGCAGCGGAGGCTGCGTGGTCATTTCACACAGTGAAACACCACTGCAGTTACAGATCCATGGACTGCACTAGTGCATTACTCAAAAAGACCCTCCCCGATTCAGACACTGCTAAAAAGTTTAGTTGTGCCCGAACTAAGACCGAGGCTATTGTTGATAGTGTACTGGCACCGCATTCTGTAAAAGTGGCGCACGAAGCACTAAAAGACATCCCTTATTGTAGGGTGACCAATACATCCTCCTGTATTCCACATCCACAAAATCGCAGTACTCTTTGAGTTCATTCATTACAGGAATTGTTGACTCAAGCATTTTGAATAAAATTATCATTTGTTATTGGAGTTATTGTTATTGACTTTTACTGAAAAGCATTTTTAATAAACCAACTGTAAATATCTTGTTCTATCTATATAATATAATATACCGGTATAATTGAATAATAATAAAATACTATTAAAGCAGCAGGCATCCTCCACATGACCGCCCCGCCCCCGCCCCCCGCCCCCCCCCCCGAAAAGGTGTCCTGGTTTTCCCAAATGAAAATATGGTCACCCTAATGTCGGCGCATTGGAGCGAGCCTCACTGGTTAGCTCACGGCCGCCACTCTGCACTGGCTTCATGTGGCGGTTACGCCGATGGCGCCGCATCCAGCCTCCGGTCGCCCCGTCGGGGGAAACGCCGTTAGCTCTGACTTTAGCACTTTTGCCGTAGTTGGCGCCGTTCGCGTCGCTGCCACCATTAGCACCATTAGCCGCGAGCTAATCCCAATCTTGTATCTAGCATAGAAATGAATTGGACATTCCTACTGATGAATCGCTCCAAAAATGTGGTATGGATTTTGATTAATGGGAAGATATTCTCTAAAATGTTCATGTTTTCAGGTTCTTGTTTGAATTACATATTTTGTGACTTTAGCGTTTTGGCATGCCAACGTGATGGGGCTGGTCTCCATTAAAACATATATTTGTAGCTGAGATCGAAACCTCTCATTCGCTGCTGGTTAGAATATTCTGTCAGAAATTATGCCTGAGAAATATGGCAGAGAGCGAACAGTGTGCCAACCAGCCTTCACAGGGGGGGGGGGAAGTGAGGACAGTCCACAGCCTTGAGGCGCTCAGCACACACACACACACACACACATGCACACGTGTACACACACACACAGACACACACACTGAGTGTGGGGTAAGGGTTGTCATGCCGACCCTCTCGTCGCAGCAGCAAACACGCTTTTTGTAGAAATGAAAGAGATGATTTTCTACCTCTGGTCCTTGACTTCTGTATTCATCTAAAATTACAGAGAAACGGTGTGTTTATGTTTGGCAAATCAGATTTTTATTTGTGCCATTACATTTTTTTCCCCGGCTATTAAAGGTCCTAGTTTGGGGACATATAATTGTCCCTCATTGTCCGTCTCCTTTGTGTAATTTCCTTTATGTCCTTCTAGCTGAAGCTTCTCTCGTTTGTCTCTTTTGAATTATATCGCTCCATCTCCCCTACGCGACCCATGGATCCCTGTATCATTACATTTAATTGCAGACACTTTTGTCCAAAGCCACTTCCAATAAGTGCATTCAGACTCGATAAGAACAAACAACTGAGTTTCGTGCTACAGTACATCTGCTTTTTTTGAATTTTATTATGGATCCAATGGAGTCCAGTCATGCTTCACTACCTTTTATTGATGCATAAGTAATAATGACGGCTCTCAGGGCTACTTTACCCTTACAGAATGCATTATTTCTCATAACCGCATGAGTTGGAGAACGTTATCCTGGTTTAAATATAGTTAATTCTCCACTTGGCTTGTAGGTTATGTGTTCAACATAAACAAGGACACCTCACACAAAGTTCTGGTCACCAGTTTAACCATTCTTATGTTAAAGTACTGAGAGCTGTCCTGACATGGGAAATTCAAGACAGGTTTTTGTTTAATGCTGTAAAACACCAACATTCACTCTCGTTTTGGTCTCCACCAACTTCTGAGAAACATATCGGACACGTCGGCAGCGACACGTTCCACTTTCTTCAACGGCTAATTGTGCAGTGTGTTTACGAGAGCTCGTTTTCTAAATATAACAGTGAGATGTGATTAATGAGCGTGCTGAAACGAGTACGACACCCAAAACTACCAGAGAAAAGTAGGAACAAAAAAAAGCAGAGTTGTTAAGTCTCCTGGGGTTCAGCACAAAAAAACACTTTTCACATTACAGTTATGTTTAAACAAAAATATTGATGAGGGGAGCTAAATAATGTATCTTTACTTAAAGCGAGAGAAACCATAACGCTGTCGTTGCCTGACGTTGCTGCCAGCGATCGCCTCGCCTCCATCTCAAAGTTATCTAAAGAATGCATGACCTTGAAGAAACCGCCTCCACTTCCTGTTCCGACTGCAGGATCAACTCCTGCCCCAACAACTGTTCGGGCCACGGCCGCTGCAGCACGGCCAACTCGGCCTCGGGTCGCGTGTACTGCGAGTGCGAGGAGTACTGGAAGGGAGAAGCCTGCGACATCCCGTACTGCCGGGGCAACTGTGGCAGCCCGGGCCACGGCTACTGCGACCTGACGGGGGAGAAGCTCTGCGTCTGCAACGACAGCTGGCAAGGTGAGAGGGAGGGAGGGAGGCGAGGGAGCAGCGTTCCATCAGGGCACATTAATAATCAGGTGTGTGGATGAACTCACGACGTGAACTGAGAAACTGTGGTCTTTTTTTTTTGGAGTTTGGCCAGAATGGCGAGACGTGTCTTTTTTTAACTTATTTTTTAGGAAGGATAGAGGAGGAAGAGGATGGTGATGATTTAACTCTCGCAACCCGGTTGAGGTCATTTTCAGTCGATTTTCTCGATTTGACATAATTTCTTAAATTCACCTTTTAAGGCAGTTGCATATAAGATACATACCCATGTTTTACATCATAAATTGCAGAACAATCTCAGCTCTCTATATAATGAGGCACCATTGTCATAAGGCAAAAGTGTAAAGAGAAAATATGACTCTAAAGCTGAAAAATGGAATCTCGATTTTTTGGAAAGAGAAAGGGCCAGCGATAGTGTGATGTGTATTATTTAAACCAGTTGTTCTCAACCTGTTTTCAGTGAATATTTTCACCCCCTAACCAACGCAAAGCATTTTGGGTGGAAAAAACAATGTAATACACAACACTGTGCCATTAGTGTCTGATTTAATGTAGAATATATACAATTCTGTTTCTGAATTTACACTTATATTTGATTGAATATGTATTAAATAAAAAAAAATTAAAGGATTTTTGAATGGATGCTAATTTTAAATATATTAAAAGAAAATCTCACGTACCCCCTGGAGTACCTTCACGTACTCCCATTTGAGAACCACTGATCTAAACTACCTTATTTATTACTTCATCTGTAATGTTGCCGATCCCAGTAAGCATTGATTTACTGATTTGAAGATCAAACACGTCTAAATGTCTGGCTTAAAACTGTCCTAAATTTGGTTAAAAAAATCAAATGTTAACATATGGTTATGTATGACAGTATTCAATGACTATATTTAATGACTAGTGAGGACCTGTTTTACGCTGATATTGAAATGCTGTTTAAACAACGGCTTCAAACATTTACATTTCAACCTAATTGAGTCCGGTTTTCTGATGTTTTTACACCCATCAACAAATCACAAATCACAAATCAATGCTCACTAGACTTACTGTGCAACATTTGATTAATCCTATACGTCGTTGTTGCACCTCCATATCATTATTCTGCAGCACCAACGAGGCCAATGCCGGTGGTTATTTGCTCTGCAAAACAAATACGACGGTTCTCATGATGGCCGTAATGAAGAGGGTCCTATTGATGTTTCAGTTTTGTTCATCGTTCAGTGAGAAAATGGAACGAATAGGAAACGGACAAAAGGAGGAGACGCAGGAGCACAGCGGATGTGTTGCCTGATTCCATACTGCTTGGTGTCATAAAACAAAAGATGTTGCATTCGTGAACAATGTGCTGTTGCTCAGCAGCACCCGGAGCAGCTTTATGAGCCTGGTCCTGGTATGTGAACGCAAACTTTACACTGGTGTGTAGTTAAAAATAAAAAATAAATATGGAAAAGGAACAACCATCTTTACAAAAAGCAATAGATGCAATGCAGATGCTGCCAGATTCCAGGCTTTATACTGATTAATGTTTGTTTTGGACATGAAGGATCTTCTGTTTGTTTTCATCAATCAGAGACTCAATGCCAAACATATTGATTAAATTGTGTGTAATCTCATTAATACAACATTATATATAATACTTTTGTTTACCTTTTTTTTTCTAGTCTCAAAACAAATCAGAATCAATTTGATCCTTTATTATTATTATTATTATTATTATTATTGTTGTTTTTTATATTGTACCATACATTACAGTCCAGTGAAGGTAGAGCAGATGATGAAATGCTGCCCCCTTCTGGAGTAATAGTGTTAACACAAGTTCATTTAGAAAGATTCTTTTGATCTATTTGTGTCTGCAGACATATGTTCATAAATCACTACCAATGCAAAAAAAATAATATTAATACCTGCATTGTGACACTTTAAGGGATCTGTCCCTTAATTATACAAGTTCAGTGAGAAAAACAACGCTTGCCTGCTGGTTATTGAGTTAAGCGTTTGGTTTTTGCCAGATAACCACATTGATTTCTGGCTTTTTTTTAACATTAATGTACGACATTTGATGCTAAAACATAAATCAGACCAACCGGCCCGGTTAGAAAACCGCTGGTGATTTAACCGCCCCATAAGTGAGGAGGATTTTATGGCTCTATTGTTGTCCGATAAGGTAAAAATGTTTTTCATTTTTGTTTTTTAACGGATTCCTCTTCGTGACTTTTCAGTGCAGCGACATACGACTTGTCGCTATACTTAAACAAAAAATATATGTGACTTCATGTTTATTTATTATTTATAACGCTCACCTCCTTACTGATAGATAATGGAACTTCAGTAAATATAAAGTTTCTATGGTTGTGAACACTGACTGACTATTGACAAAAAATTAATAAAATTATGCAATTTACCAATTCAATAAAATAAAATTAGGCCCATTTTTCACCTCATAGCATCCTAAAAACGCCCTAAAATGTGACACTATTGTTTAACTGCAGTGTGCTGAGGTCAGCTTTTCCCATAGAGCCAAAAGGAGGCGAGGAAACTCTCCACACAATGACACTAAACTCTGAATATAACACAACTGCTCGTGCTCCACTTAATCATTCTTTTGACGGCCGTGCTTCTTAAAGATGCTAATTAAGACAAAGTGTGTCCCTCCTCCCTCTCTTCTTCTTCTTCTCAGGTCCAGACTGCTCTCTGTCCGTTCCCTCCACTGAGGCCTTCTGGGTGCTGCCCAGCGTCAAACCGTCCGCTCAGTCTCTGGGCCGGGCGTCCCATCAGGCTCTGGTGCATTCTGGGCTGATGTGGGTGGTGGGAGGACACTCCTTCAACTACTCCAACTACCACATGGTGCTCAAGTAAGCAGCAGCTCCTGTGAAAACACACGGCATTTAATGTTTGTTAGAGCTCATATTAAATATTATAAGTCACTGTGTCTTATTGACACGTGTTTTGAACTTAACTCAACCTGACTGATCCGTCTGTGAGAAGAAAAGAAGGCTTAAATACTCTAAATCCACTAGATGCCGCTCTGTCTTTAACTAGTATGTCTTTTCATTTTGTCTCCTTACAGGAAGTTAGCAGCAACAAATTACTTATGTAACTTGATGCACACAAAAAAGTATAATACGGTCAAATTTTTCCCTAAAACATGCTCTACCGCTTCAATTGTCCTTTTATGAAGAAGGTTTGTGAAGCTAAAGTAAAAAAATAACTGTTTTTAAATTGATACATTTAATGGCATTCCTTCATTTATATGTTGAATTAATTAAGTCTAAAAAAGGTAGTCTGAAAATCTGAAATACAACAATACATGTACACTTATTTATGTTGTTTATATCATATATTTAATGCATAATTCATGAAAACAAATTATATAATTTTCACCATTTCTAAAGATGTTTTCAAAGTAGCTTACTGTAAATATACTTAATATATAGATTAGATTTTTGGAAATAAGACTTGTAATACGACTAATTCCATGGTCAAAAAATTAACAGATGTTAACAGTCAATTATTTGTATTTTACTTTTACTTTGAAGCGACGTCTCAGCCGTCTCAGCCGTCTATTTTGCTTAGAGTGCTGCAGGCATCGAGACAAGTGCAGCACCGGGAGTACAAAACCGCCGGCTCGTTTCCTGCAGCAATGGAAGATATCCAAACAGACGCGTCTCCAAACAGACGCGTCTCGGCAGAAAGAAGCACGGGTGGAATGAATACCATCAGTAACGAGGACACTGAATGGAACTGGACCAAAGAGGTCTAAAGACTCTAAACGCAGATGTAGTTTATAGTCTGATCTCCAGCTCCAGATCCAGATCCAGGGCCTTGGCTTTAGCACCTGAGTGGAGTTGGAGCCGTCGTGAATGTTATTCGTTCCACCTGCACTTTTTATCGTTCCTTCACACCGTTAAATGAAACCTCTGTTGCACATCTCTGTCCTCCCTCTTACAGGAACTTAACTTTGTGAGACTTTGGTACCCGTGACAAAATATCAGATTATTAACTGTTGACGTCTTCCGCTCTGTTTTTCTTTGCTTGATTTTTTTCCCCCCGGCTACAGCTACAACCTGGAGAGCAGCACGTGGGACGTGGTGGCGGTCAGCAGCGGCCCTCTCTACCGATACGGCCACTCGCTGGCTCTGTTCCAGGTAATGCGGCCGCTGCATTTCACTTGTAGAGGAAAGCTGTCTGATGCAGTGGGATACAAACATACAGCCCTTATACCCGCATATCAGATGAAAGAAATATGAACGCTTGTTCAGAATTCTTAATTTTATTTTGTTGAGACATGAGAGTAAATCTTCTTTTTTGCTGAAAGAATTTTGGATATCTCCATCAATCAGAAAATACAGCCATAAACAAAGTCACTTTTGGCCATGTTCTATACATCAGGCTATGAGTGACATATGAACAAACATAGTTAAGAATGAAATTGGAGAATTTGTGTCACTAAACTGGAGAAAAAAACGTTTTGTCGAAATAGCCTGAAAAGATGTATTCCACATTACATATGATTCGGGTAAAATAAAGCAGTGGTTCTCAACTGGTCTGGCTCCGGGACCCACTATCACCCCTGAATGACAAGCCGCGACCCAAATCGAGGAACATTCTCAACTTCTTAAATGTATTGAATGAAAAGATGGTGCAGTTTGAACCTGAGATAGTACAGAATATGTATGCTAACACAAAAACAAGTTTAATAACCAAAACGAGCAGCTGGTGGCGATGATAGAGAGGGAACTATTCCCTTTTACACTCAATTAGCTGCATTTTAATTAAAAAACTAAAAGTGCATCTTCAGGACACGAGGTATTACAACATATATAACAATTCAGAATCTTCAGCTATTTTTAAACAGACTCAACAGCTTTCATGCACAAACAGTCCAACAACTAAGAAGAAGTTTCAAAAAGACTGAAATGACCTAACTTTAACTGAGAACACACACTCACCGAATCTATGACAAACACTTTACTGTGGAACACGTCACTGTGTTGAGGAGCAGCTTTTCCACTAACTCAAAATAAATTAAACAAAAGTGGAATTCAAAAGTATTCATATATACAACATTAACTTCTCTTGTGATTACCTCATCAGTAAATACTGAAAAACATTGTGCTTTACAGACAATTAAGCAGCACTCAATTCTCCTCCCAACCCCAGAGTTTTTTCCTGTCATGCAGGCAGCGCCATCAGTTGTCAATGTTATATTCAGTAGGCTGTTTAATTTAATTATCCTAAAAACCCAGAGTCTCCCCCATATCAGGATGGTTTGACCCAACCTGGCCCACGCTGCTGAAAACATGGAGGGACAAGTGCAAAACCAGTTGAAACCAGAGCCGGCAAAATAACGACACTCCGCTGCATAAAAAGTCCTTTCAAAATAAAACCACAGGATGAAAAAAAAAAAAGAGAGGCAAAGGCCTGCGACCCACCAGTTGAGAATCACTGAAATAAATTAACTAATGGACACCTCCCCAGTTAATTACTTGCATTAAGACAATACAAAAAAAACAAATATATATATATATATATATATAACAAGTTTTCTGAATTTTCTTCTGTTTAAATATGCAAACAACGTTTTGGTGAAGTTTACACACACCAATAAAGTCGTAAAATAAACACCTCCATGTGTTTTTGGGATGTTTTCTTTCCGCGAGTATGAAAGAAGGCACCATATAGCACACGGCCTCAAGATGGACCAGTGCATAAAAACTCGAGGGGTCTCCCACTAATCTGCCGCTCTACTTTTCCACTAGAGGTTCAGTTGGAAGTTGCATCATTTGAGCGCTGCTGTGCCGTCTCCCTCACAGTCTGAGCATCAGACGGAAACTCCTGCAAAGTGAACAGTGAACAGTTTGGTCAACACTTCTCGCCAATTAGCATCAATCTTCCTGCCAAGTTTCCATCAGCCAGACATTAAACCCCTGTCGCTCCTTTTCGCCTGCCACATCGAGGTCTCTCTCTCTCTCTCTCTCTCTGTCTCCGTCTGTGTGCTCCATCAGGAGAGGGCTCGTGGTTTTAACTCCTCCAAATTCTGACAGCTTTACTTTATTTAAATGAAATAATGTTATTTGTCAGCTTATTTATGGAGAACAATGGGAAGAAGAAGAAAAAATCCTCCCCGTAGAACCTCATGTTATTATAGAGAAGATGTCACTTATACATCTGTGTATAAATCTGTATGCTCAGATCTAACTGGCACAGACATTACTTTTGACATTTTATAGACTATTTAACGTATTTATTTAAAAAGAATATCCACAAATTATTTAATAATCAATGCCTCTTTTGAAACATTTCCACTTATTTAGAAGGCCGGCCCATTAGATTAGATTAGAAAACTTTATTAATCCCCGATGGGGAAAGTCATTATTAACCTTACCTGTGAAAAACATCCATACGTATAAATCCCTCCTCTTCTCAGTGCATCAAACGTCAAACACTGGGTCACTCGCTTATTTTTGTTTTTGGAAGTCAATTTAATTTTCAGAGTGAAGTACGGACGGATGAAGACGAACGTCTCCGTTCTGCTGTGACGAAGGTGGGATTTGATTTGAAGCCCGGGGGGAAGATTTGCAGGCAGCAGTAACTCTCACGCCTTACTCACAAGCTTCAACCTCCTGGGGTAGCAGGAGGGAATTAATGACCTCACTTCATCTTCTGGAGTGCGTCGGCTTCCCGTCAAACCTCTCAGACTTGAGCGCGCGGCGGACATGCTCGTTTTTTTGTTTTGATCCCGGCCGACTCGTCAGCGCTCAACCCCGTAGTCTCACGCCGACATGTGAGGTGACTTCTCGACCGCGCTGGAGCTGATGCTCTGCAGACAGAGACATGCTGAGCTGACAGTTGCACTGGGCTGCACGGATGTGGGGTAAAGCGCATATTAGAGCACGCTAGCCTGTCATTAGAGACTTAACGGTCTGCAGGATTTGGCGCCGTCAAGGTTGAAGATCGCAACCAACTAAATACCGGTTCCCGCTCACCCTTTCCAAGCGTGTCAAGAGAACTACGGTGGCCCTCGGGTGTCTGTCCTGGGCTCCTGTAGAGACATGGAGATATGAAGGGCTCATCTTTGAGTTAACGAAAACAGAACCATTCTTAGAGTCAGGTGATTACTCACAAGGTCTTTTCTTCCAGCAGCAGTTATATTTTTTAATGAATACTTTTAGTTGTGGTTTTTCGATTTATTCATCTTTCTGATGTCGGTCATGTGTCATGTTTCATATGGCATTTGCCGGTGTTGTTTTGTTCCTTGTGATGTGTTTCCTGTCTGCTGTGCACTGTGAACTTTGTCTATTGTTGTTTTTATGAGTTTCCCCACCTGGGATTAATAAAGTTTTCTAATCTAATTTCATCAATATAAACTAATAAAAACACAGCTAGAAATATGACATTCCATTTTTGCCAATAAAATCCTATATACACACACACACACTCACACACATTGAGAGTGTGTCATGTGAGAGGTCTCCCTTCCCACATGTCAATAATTGAGCGTGAGATATTAAAAGGGGCTGGTTGTTGGATTTTTGTTTTAATTGGAGCCGGGCCAGCAGCCTCCTCTTGTCTCCAGTCTTTGTGCGAAGAACAAAATGCCAAATTGTTCATTTGCGACCACACCAGCAGACGCTAATGTGGATCCCATTAGCACTAAACAATATGTTTATTGGATATGCAACGCATGCACAGAAACTCCTGGCTCTACAGCGCGACGCTACAGCGACATCTGTTGGCGGAACGGCACCAAATTTGTCACGGTCACCGAGCCGTCGCATCCTCAAAAGTCACCCAAATGTGAGCACAGTAGCACAAAGCATTGTTATTTTTTTTGATGATTAAAAGCCCTGTCCACACAGCACTTGAGCAAAATGTGAGGGCCAGCTATAAAAGAACCCTGTATGAATATTAATAATCCGAGAAAAGAATCGACATTTCACGGCTTGGTCCAGAGATGTTTTGGACCAAATGTAGTGACGTTCAATTAATAGATATTAATCAGATTGATAGATTTATCTGACGTTACAAGCCAAACCAGTTTAGTTTGTTGATATAGCGCCACCAGCTGGCCAAATTGCACCACATTTAACAAAGCACACCCACCAAGCGTGATGACTGTCAGGCCAACGCTTCTCAGGATATTACGCTAACAAGACCGACAGAGATTCCTCTCCTCACAGTTAAATATGCCAATGTTGTTTTTACAGCACCACACTGTGCTGCACCACAGTGGCCAAGAATCAATGATGGGTTTTAAAAAAGACAAAATAAACTCAGGCTGCTGAAGCCTCATTTTGGCTTCAGGTGTGTTTTTTTTTCCTCTTCTCAAACCATAAATTTCAAAAGTCAAAGTCAGTTTTACATGTCACTTCTTCCATATTGTGCAAACATACAGAAGACCTGAAATTTTGTTTCTCTACTGTCTGAAAATAAAGTGAATAGTGCAACATTTAGAAAAAAAAAAAAAAGAAGAAAAAAAAGTAAAAAATAGACAACATATAACATATAAACATATAAACTAGACAACATATAACATATAAACATATAAACAACATATAAACTAGACAACATATAACATATAACCAACATATAAACATATAAACTAGACAACATAGCATAAACAGCATATAAACATAGATGGACCTCAGAGGCCAAACTCTGAGGTCCATCATCCATCATCATCATCATCCATCATCGTCATCGTCATCACGTTCTTCTGAGATGCTCATCACGAGTCTCCTCCCTCACGTAGGACGACATCTACATGTTCGGCGGGAAGCTGGAGGCCAAATCGGCCAACGTGACGGACGAGATGTGGGTGTTCAACATCCCCCGGCGCACCTGGTCACCGCGGAAACCAGCCCCGCCTCCTCCCTACGCCCTGGAGGGCCACAGCGCCCACGTGGTGGAGCTGGCCGACGGCGAGCAGGTGATGCTGATCTTCTTCGGCTACTCGCCGACCTACAGCTACATCAACAAGGTCCAGGAGTACAACATCAGTAAGTGCGCCTGCGGACTTTATTTTCTTCTTCTTTAGTGATCGTTGCTGATAATCGACACATCATCGCACAGCCAGTCTCTTCTGTCTTATTTCAGAGAGAAAGTTGGCAATTAATTATTTTTCTGTGGAATATTTGGGACGCCTTGTGCACTTCCGAGCAACGTTGCTGCTGCTTTTGTTTGACTTGCTCTTAGTTTTTCGAGGTTCAGTGACTAATTACCACATTTGTGTGCAGTGGCTTGCACATGCCACTTATTGCTTGTACGGTTCATGTCTGAGTATTTCACTGAGAGGAACGTGGAACCTTTAATTTATATGTAAATGAGTGGAAATCAATCTTAACTTAAAACACCCCTTTTTCTTGTAGTTTAACACCATGGCGGACCTGAAACCTCTATTTTTGCTGTGTTTCAATCTTTATTTACTCTTAACCAGTAACATATATGCTGATATTTACACATATGAACACAATCTCACATGTATACCTTTTTATTATAACACCAGAATTATTCCACTAGCCCTAGTGGTTGCAGAGATACACCCTTTTTAGTTTGGGTATGTTATTTCGAGCAGAATCCTAAAAAAAATACCTCGTTTTTAAAAGGTTAAAGACACAGTAAGTAGTATTTTTCACCACTTATTTAGCTTCTGGTTTCAAATGCTTGACGGCATTTACAAAAAACAATCCAATAAAATAAGCCGGTCACATGGAGGGCAGCTGGCGCGACGGTTTAAAGTCAGTTTAACCGTCTCTATCTGTTCCTCGTCGTCCTCCTGATAACAGGTGAGGGAGGCGTGTGGAGCCAAAGGTCATCTGTAGCTCCCAGTTGTGCTACATTCTAAGCCCGCCCACTTTTTAGCGGCCCAATCAAATGCGTAGGATTGGATTTACATCCCCCCCTTGTAACTGTACACCCCTCAACTATTCCATTTCACTCTGAAGAAAAGTCCCAGCAGAGTACTTGTGATACCTTTTTGTTGGGAAAGCCCTTTCACGGTTTCAACATGACAATTCTCCCTCGTGCACAAACCAGCTCCTTTTAGTGTTTGGTGTGGAAGAACTGGACTGGTCTGCACGAAACCCCATCCAACACCTCTGTGAGCCAGACCTGGTCTAACATCCGTGTTGAAATCCCTGCAGCCGTGTTCCAACATCTGGGAGAAAACCTTCCCAGAGGAGCCTCCACTCTGCTTCGGTTTCAGAATGACATGTTCAACCCACAGATGGTTGTCATATTTCATTTCCCTACTACTGGCCACTGATTGTGCTTTTGCGTGCGTTTATTGGCTCCCTGTTCAGCCAGCAGATGGCGCTGTCACACAGTGAAACAACAGCCAAAATTTAGAGTTGAAACGATCTGGCTAGAAAAAAAACACACGTCCACATCATCCATTGGACATGCATCACATGTGTGCAGCTCCACAAAGTGCGCACACACACACACACACACACACACACACACACACACACACACACACACACACACACACAGAGAGAGCGTTGGTCATTAAGATGAGGTGGCATCCAGGCTGGAGCGTCTGGGAGAAGACAGTGATTAATGAATCCAATGCATTCCCTCACTCTCCTACCTCTCTGGTTTTCTGTTTCCCTCTCTCTTTCTCAACAACACCCCTCCTCCCCCTCTTCTCTCTCTCTCTCTCTCTCTCTCTTCTTTTCCACGCTCTCATCCCTTATTTCTTCCCTCCGTTTCATCCTCCAGGCCTCAGCTTCTGACCGTCACCTCCTGCTCCCCTCCCTCACCTTTTCCCCGCCTCCTGCTCCCCTCATGTTGTGTCTATCACTTTCATCTTTGCCCACCTCTCTCTCTCTCTCTTCCCCCTCCACCTCTCTCTCGCCCCCACACTGTCGCATCAGTCTGCACCGAGCATCATTAGGCTTCAGAGGCTAACAGTCAGTGCAACCAGGAAATGAACAGAGGGGAGTCGAAGCGGAGTGTGACTTACGAGGTAAAGGGATTTAATGACCATCCAGAGAGGCAGGTTCACAGCAATTAGCTGCCAGAGACGAGATAAGAGTCGACCTTCTCCTTCCTCGTCCTGTCTTCACAGTTGTTTCTATATTCCCTCTTTCTCCTGTTCCTTGTCAGTGCGCCGTGCTAAACAAGTTCCTAAATGACCCTCAAACACATCTGCATTGTATTTTTGGCTTGTCTCTTATGCCAATCTAAGCGGGATATGCTCAAATCAACCAAGAGATGAATAAATAGGACCAGCTGTTACAGTTTATAGTGTTTTGTGAGAATATTCCATTGTGTGTTCTTCACCTCTTCTGTGTCACAACCGTTTTTCCCTTCCTCTGTTTGACGCCTGGTTTCTGCGGTGAGTTGTTTCAGCAGCCAAAGTTTGCATTTGGCACTCAGTTCTGTCTCTTTTATGTTTTATGTTTTTTTTTTTCTTTGCCCGGCTGTCCGTGCTTTTTCGTACTGACCTTTTCCAAGGAGTTCACGTTTTGGTATTTTTCAAAACTATTCAGTTGATTCCAATAAAGTTCGGCGAAAAGGTCGGCCAAGAGTCAAAGCCAAAAGCTCTTTTTTTTTGCGTGCTAAATAGATAGTGCCATCATGTGACCCCCCTTTATGTGTGCAAAAAAATGATGATTGGTGTTCTTGAGTTCTTGAGAATGCTTGTACAAAGACTTATGAGTGTTCAGAATGTTAAAGGTATTCTTACAGTTAAAACGAAGGAAGAGTTCTCTGAGTGCTTTCTAGTTCATTTTCACAGTCATGCAGCTCAACTTTATGAAAATTCTTGATGTGCGTTCTTTTTTCTGAAATATATATATATATATATATATATATATATATATATATATATATATTCTGAACAACAATCAAAACATTGGTGTCGTCCAGTGTAAAGTGTGGCAATGCCATTTTAACTTGCCATCCTCTGAATCATTTGTGTATCTTTTCCCAGGCTTTTGATTTCCTCTGTCTTCGGCCTTTGTTTGTCTTCTTTATTGGGCGCTGCTCGGATGATGTAATCCCTGCTTGTTTTTAATAACATTTTCTATGCACCGGAATTCATCGGTGATGCGTCACGCCGGTCTAATAAAGGGCCGCTTTTAAATTCAATAAAGTCTCATTTCCTCTCTCTTACTGTTTGGCTCGCTCTCTCCGCCTCCCCTCTTTTTTTCTCGTCCCTCGCTCCATCTCACCAGCGGAATTAATTGTGCTTTTGTTAGTTTTTTTGGCATGAAAGTGAAACGCCAAAACCTGCCAAAGCATCAAACCCTTTTCTTCTTCTTTTTCTTCTTCTTCTTCTTCTTCTTCTCTCGGTGTCTCAGGGTCCAACTCGTGGCAGGTGCTGTCCGCTGAAGGCGCCGTGGTCCAGGGAGGTTACGGCCAGAGCAGCGTGTACGACGAGGCCAGCGGCTGCGTGTTTCTCCACGGGGGTTACAAGGCGCTCAGCAACAACAAATACGGCCTGGTGGACCACATGTACCGCTACCACGTCCACACGAAAACATGGTGAGAGCTCTATTGACAGCCGCCGAAAATGCAAACTGCACTGACGTCCATGGAGGACACATCGGCCGCCTGCATCGCCGTGTCTTCCATCCTCTGAACCGCTTGTCTTCTCTGGGGTTGCAAAGAGCCTGAATAAGCCCCATGATGTACCGGGTTATAGGCAAGGTGCATTCTGGGCTTGGCATAGTGAGACGAACACACGCACACCTTTTTTAAGTTAGTTATACTCGGCTTGTGTGTGAGACTATATACGTTTGTGCCTGCAGGACGATGGAAACAATGGAGCAATTCAGACATATGCAATGATAATAATGGATATAATAGAAAAGAAATCCGCGCGCTCGCGTCAGGAAGAGGAGCGCAGGGTGAGAATAGACGGACCCGACAGGTGGCCTGACCTCAGGTGACCCCCGGCAGATGGATGGGGTGAAAGAGGACGCTCGACTCTGTCAGTCTCTCCTCTTCGCTCTCTTCACAGTCACGTGCGCGCTCGCGACACACGCAGCCCCGCCGTCTCACTTTCCACATGGAATTTGTCTGCGGAGTCGGGTGTCGCTGGAGCCTGTGGACTCTTCAGATTCCCAGAGCGAAAACATTTTGCGGTTATTCCAGTTACTCCGAAACAGCCGCAGCTCGATGTCCGAGGGATGGGACTCATCTCTGTGTCTGTTTAATTGAGTCCTCATTGAGTGATGATCTGGGAAAGGTGGCTCTGAGGTCGTCAGGTTGCTTGAGTCAAAACATCCGAAGTAGCTATGAAAAGCCACTTCTCTGCCGTTAATCTACGTATCAAGAATCTTCACTCACAGTTTTGCCACAATAGAGCAAAGTACAGCGCTCATACCTCCAAAGTCTTGCTAGATAAGGTCATGATGCTGTGCAAAGTGAAAGGCATGCACTGAAGCAGCTTTTAGTTTTCTCTGCTCAGAGTCCCTGAATAATGTGGACAAGAAGAGTCCACACAAACGATGAGCGATTATTATTTTTTTTCCTGACCTGGTGGTGAAATCGGACTCAGCGTGTTCCCTTTTAGGAACTGTCAAATATCAAAGTCTCTCTGGTGGAAAGTCGGAGTTGCTGCAGTAATTGAAGAAGCCACAGAAAGCCTCCACAGTTGGTCTCCAATACGCGACCTTTGACCTCAAAGACAGACAGGTCACAACAGCCTACGGGTCACACGCAGCAGCCTGAGACCTCCCACAGTGTGTGTGTGTGTGTGTGTGTGTGTGTGTGTGTGTGTGTGACTCCCATGAAAGAACAGTTGGTATGAAGGGCAGTCACCACAGGCCAGGTCACACATCCAGACAGATGCCACACACACACACACACATAACTGTCAAATGAACACTTTCCTAAAATGTCTCACTCTGCTGAGTTGCACTATTTTCTCTGTGTGTGTGTCTCTACCTGTGTGTGTGTGTGTGTGCAGGCTGATCCTCCAGGAGAGCGGCGTAGCGCGGTACCTCCACTCCGCGGTGCTCCTGAGCGGCACCGTGCTGGTGTTCGGGGGAAACACTCACAACGACACGTCGCTCAGCAACGGCGCCAAGTGCTTTTCTGCGGACTTCCTGGCGTACGATATAGGTAAGAACGAGATAATAACACACATTGTATGTGTTATAACAGTCATATATATAGCTCCACATGCTCACATTGAAACTGTCCTCGAGCACTTGTCCCAGTCTCCATCAGGGCTGTAAACCTCTTGCAATGCACTTCCACTCCTTTTGCACGTTCGGTGGAGCGTCCGCCATTTTGAATGCCATACCAATCCAATTAGAGGGAAGTAGAAGTTGTATAAAATCCTCCAACTACATCTATTCTCCAAGCGTCCATCAATGTTCGTCATGGGAGACAAATATAAAACTTTAAAGTGAATAACTTGTGTATACCGTACTTTTCGGGTTATAAGCCGCTACTGCCTTCGGTCAGTGTCCCCGTTAGCTCCCCGCTGTAGCCAGCTGGGGCTCCTGCTAGCGCTCCGTCACTTCCCCGCTAACTTCCGCTAGCTTCCTGAAAACCACCGAAGGTAGCGGGACCAGGCTCGACACCCGACTTGGGCAGAGGGGACGCGGGCAGTAGCAGCAGCAGCGGGCAGTAGCAGCAGCAGTGGCCGGTAGCAGCAGAAGCGCTAGCTAGCAGCGCTACTAGCAGCGCTAGCTAGCAGCGCTTCTAGCTTTACAGCGGGGACACTGATCAGCCGTAGGAGCGGCTTATAACCCGAAAAGTACGGTAGAATCAAACACACCCTTGTCGACGGTAGACGTGCCCGTTGATTATAAGTTGTTATTTAAGTGTTGTATATTTATAGAGACTGTCGCAAAAACCAAGCAGCTCATAAACCTCCGAGGTAAAAAAGTAAAAAGAAAGATTTAGGTTGCGATGCTGATATGAAACCATGAAAAGTTACAACAGTGTGTGTTTTTGCCAGACAGAGAGAGCTAGTTTGTCCCGAGGCTCGCGGTTGCATTTAAACCCCACACCTTTTAGAGGAGGGAGCTTCATTCAGCTGCGAGTGTGGCTACAAACGGAGGAGGAAGGTGTTTGGGAATTGGGCCGGAGTTTTGCTGACTGGGGAGGAGTAACGCTGGGTGACTCAGCTGATCTGGGGACTGCAGGTCTCTATTTATTTTATTATTTCTGTATCCAATATTCGCCATTAGAACTGGGCAATACAGAAAATAAATCACAATATTTTTGTCCAAATGTCTCTATCGATGTTGTGATTTAACTAAATGGGTAAAGGCAAATGATAGAACAGTCAAATGTGCATCACCTTACTGTAATGCAGCCTTTAAAACCAGGGAAAGACAACGCCTGCCATATAGTAATATCCCAAATCTAAGACTGCATCTAGTCTAATATCAGGATATTGATATAATATTGATGTATTGCCCAGCTCTATTCTGCCTATGTAAGGATGACCCTCTGAAAAAACAGATTGTATTTGCTCCTATTTACCATTCACAGTGCTTTCTTACTCACAGATTTGACCACTACTGTGTGAATCAGAACTTTTCAGCAGCCTCGTTTGATGGAAGGCCCTGAATGAGGAGAGAGGGAGGGAGGGAGAGAGAGAGGGAGGGAGGGAGGGAGAGAGAGGTGTAGCAGGACTGTGAGGATCCAGAGGCTGCAGGATAGGTAGAGAGTGCGGATGATTAAGGATCCCATTACAGGCTACCCAGTTGCACCATAGAGCAGATGGCATGAGATGTTCGCACCCCTCGACAGGGACAGAGAAATGGAGGGATGACGGGAGCTCCGGGAAGGGAAAAGAGGGATGACACCTACGCTTTGAAGAGGGAGAGAAACAACGGGAAGCGTGGAGATTAACAAGAAGGAAGACAGGAGGAAGGAGGAGGGAGAGATGGATGTGTACGCATGGAGAAAGGTGCTGCAGCGCAGAGGGAGGAGGAGGAGGAGGAGGAGGAGCAATAGGTTGAGCTGAAGTTGCCACGTCCTTGTTACACTGTGGGGAAGTTGCTCAATTAATTGTGTTCTATAATGAACTTAACTCGAGGGCCAGTAACTAGCTTTTTTTCTCTCCCAGAGCTTTCAGTCGTGAACAAAGTTGGGGGATGTGCTCCTCTCCGTCATGAAGTGATGAAACTCACTTAACCTCAGGATGTGATTTAAAAAGCTGCAGAAAAAAGTTGAACTCTGATTTAGACATTTATATATCCCCCCAAAAAAAAAAAAAGTGCAAAAGTAGAAAAAAACCCAATCATATATCTTCATAATCAATTTCTGTTTGTCTGGCATCGTCATGCTGGTCCAAATCCGCCGGCCCCTCCCGCTCATTATTTGATGTAATAAAAGGGGGAAAACGCCAGAGAGGGATATTGGTGGGATACGGCCGCGAATGTGAAGAAGCAATAAGAAGAAATACGAGAGCAGAGCAGCGAGGAAGGAGAGCGGGAGAGAAATAAAGACTAAATGAAGGAGGGATTTAGGGAGAGAACAGGAAGCGCCGCTTATGAATGACCTAAAAACAATAAAGGTGTGCCGGGATAAACCAGGTAATAAGCATGCGAATAGAAGATGAACTCAAAGGTAATGAACAATAAGGCGGTTTGTTTACAGAGCGTCTTAAGGAAGTCGGGAACGAGTGTTGACAACTGTCCTTTCTTTTTATCGGCCCATCAACTGTGTGTGTGTGTGTGTGTGTGTGTGTGTGTGTGTGTGTGTGTGTGTTTGTGTCTCAGCTCTGCGCAAACACACCCCTGACTTTATAAATATCATCAATTATTCATTAGCCCTCATATCTGTGGATCTGCACAACTTTATTGTCCACCTCTTAACTTCACCGCGGAGACACCGCGCGCAGGATGGAGGGAGGGAGGGAGAGAGAGATAAAGGAAGGGAGGAAGAGGGAGGGAGGGAGGAATGAACGAAGGAAGGAAGGAAGGAAGAGAGAGAGGGAGGGTAGTGAAGGTTGCAAGAGGAAAAGACAAAAAGGAAAGCAGCTGAAGGACGTGAGGCGCTTCAGTGAGAGATGGTGTGTTCAAGGAATTTAGGGAAAAACAAAGTCCGGACTGTAACGGGCAACTAAGTGTGGTCCTGCACGTTTGGAAGGGAAAAAAAAGGTTTGTTTAAATTATGTCTGTGTTTACTGTTTTGTCTTTCTATGACGCCCACGTCTCTGATGCGTCATAAACATATTTATAATGAGTTATATCCTGCTTGTAGCACTGTAGTTTGCAAACACTCGTAAATATTCATAATGTTTTATAACAATAAGCATCATCTCTTTATTAAACAAATCATAATTAGTCATAATGTGATTATAAGTTACTCCAAGTGGCCATTGATGCTTTAAGTAAAGTTGAAAAATGTAATTAAATCTATGCAAGAATAACTCAAAAACCTTTTGGATTTCATTGTTTACTTAAAGCAAACAATGGTAACTTATAATCATTATACAATGCCTTACAATGTGTTCATAATCTATTATTGTTATGAATCATTATGAGACAATTATAACACATTATAAGTACACAGGCATCAGAGTTCCCCCCCCCCCCAAAAAATGAAAATGAACCTGTTGACATTGTTCGTCCGACCTCTCAGTGGATCAGCGACATCATCCTGTTATGAGCGTTATGACCAGATGAAACGGTTCAGACCTGAGCCGATAGGAGACGCGTCCCTCTGCTTTTCCCTCTTCCTCTGCTAGCTTTCAACGACACCGAGAAAGGAGAATTGAATGCGGCCGTTAGAGCATCGACCTTGTTTTAAGGCGCGATTCATTTTTAAGATATTAAAGCCGTGTTTCAGGTGGAAGTAGTGAGTGTAAAAAGTGTGTCACAAGGCCAATTGCTTATTTTTAAAATCTTTATCGGCAAGACAAAAGCGACATTGCGGGGTATCATTTTTATTTTTGTGTGTTGCATTATTTAGTCGTTAAAAGATAAATTGTCTACTATTGCTTTCGGAAAGGCGGATCTTTTTTTTGTGTGCAGATTAATTGAGATGCAGTTTCTTGTGTTTTTCTTGTTATAGATCTGTAATAAACCTTTTGTTTTCGGTCAGGCGCCTTGTTTAATTTTAAAGTATGAGGGCGTAAAACATATTTTACGATATTTTACGATAGCCAGCAATTTTTGGTTTCAGACCTTTCGTTACACATATTTGTTTTCTTTCATTCATATATCTTGAGGTGACGGACCCCTTTTGAATACAATAATATATATATATATATATATATATATATATATATATATATATATATATATATATATACAGACGGTAATGCTGCCCAGGAGCGCTTGAGGTTTTATTGACTTTTAGTAGTTTCAAGGAAACTCACTTATGCTTCCCAAATTTCTTTTTTGGTGCTTTTTCTTGCACATAATTCCATTATACTGATATAAACTTTCCATCCTGGAAAGTTTATATCAGTATTTTTTGCAAATGTTACTTATTGTGATAATAGTGAACATTTCCTGAAAAGTGTTTGTAATTTGGTACTTCACTCGCTCCAGATGCAGCTGTTTTCATCTTTTGTTTTGTTTTGTGTAATTAGTTTGTAGTCCGTCGTTGTTTCGTGGAAACAGAAGGTTGTTTCTGCCTAATTCTTCAAGTCAAATTTACCTGTAATGTTCAATTAAAGTGGAAATATTTAGTTTTGTTGATATGAACATTTCCCTATAAATTAAAATAAACCTGCAGTATACTATGTACATAAATACACAGTTCCTTACTACTATCATTTGGAGGAAATCAAGGTGCCTCTACTATATAACGCTCATTCCTCCCGTATAAAACACAATATCTCGATAAAGAATCTGATTTCTTTCTTTTGCTGTTTGTCCCACCTTTTCTATTTCTCCTCTGCCCTCGTCTCTTCGCGAGATAATGAATTAGTTCCACCTGTGGAAGTCACTCCTGTCCGTCCGTCGCTTCGTCTTCATCGGCTCCTCCGTTTCCTCGCTGCTCACTGCGAGCGGAGAGCTTTTCCGGCACTAATTTGTTTTTGTTTCGCTAACCTTGGAGGGGGCGACGCAACGTTATTAGCTTCTCCTGCTCTTCTGCTGCCACACATTAGAGTCAGGTCGACACGGGAGGCACTTTTCATTTGGATTTAATTCTCCCTCTCACCCTCCAGCTCTCCCGTCCTCCCCTCAACCCTGCCACCCTCACACGTCTAATTAGATTTGGGTGGGGGAATGAACTCTGATTAAAAATGCGTCTTCTCCAACTTGACACACCACGGGCGCACACCCACACACTGTCTGCTGCATGCAATCGCACACCTGACTTACACACACACACACACACACGCATGGCACAGCCAGCTGAAGAGCCCGGTGCAGGCTGGGAGTTTGTTTGGAAGATGTTGGGAGCCGTGATTATAAAGGATGAGTGGCTGCCGTTCAAGCCTTCTCCTCCTCTTCCTCCTCCTCTTCCTCCTCCTCTTCCTCCTCCTCTTCCTCCTCCTCTGCCCGCCCTTCTCCATCAAGTCCTCCATTAGTGCCGATCAGATCAAACTGTCAATCAGCACCGGTCCGCCTGCCCGCTTCGATCTGCTCTCAGGCTTTCTCTCTCTGTCCCACCATGCATTATTAACACAGATTTTCTCATATCCTGAGAGGAAATTACTGTGTGTGTGTGTGTGTGTGTGTGTGTGTTGTGGCTGATAGGTATCTGTTGAGCCCGTAGTTCTTTTGGTGAACAATTTTGGCAGTTTGAATCTGGGTGTGTGTGTGTGTGTGTGTGTCCGTGCGCAGCCAGAGGATGAGATCAAAAATCACTGAAGCTTTCTTTTTTTAATTTAGACCTGTGGTTGGAAGGCAGGTGTGTTTTTTTTACTCCACCACCGCAGCAGGGATCTTGATTCACTCGGACGACCCAGAAGCCGCAGGTTCTTCTCTTGCATTTCACAAACGGTAACGTGCGACATTTAACAAGCAGGAACGCCGCATAGCTGCAGTCACAGAAAGCACCGACGCTTCAGACCTCTAAAGGTAAACACGGGGCGTGCAACACTCACGGATGGATGACTGAACTGCGCACGCCCCGGGGGCCCAAAGTGTCAGCCGACACCATTATGTTCAACGACACCATTCAGTGTTTCCCCTAGGTTTGCAGCTTCGGGGGGGGGGGGGGGGGGCATGGCACCGACACAAACACTTAAAGCAGTGGTTCTCAAACTTTTTCTGTAAATAACTTCATTTTGTGACTCCATCTGTGCTTTTATAAATAACAGAATAAAGAAAATTGCAATCACTTTCAAGTAAATCAGATTGCTCCATCAGACATTTTTTTATTTTTAAATTGCAATCACTTAGAAAAATGAAAATAAAGTTATATCTGTGCAAAAAAGAACTCATATTTAGTTACTACTAAATAGCTCATTGTGGAAAACAATAAGCTTCTTTTTTTTTGCCAAACAAAACAGAATGAGTGCAGATATGTGAGCATCAGGTTGCATCAGTATTAGTGGAGCAGTGAGCTGCTTTCCTCTACACATCTTTATAAACGGGGTTGTAGATTTGATACAATTCATGTTCAACGTCGATCTGAGATCTGTTTTCTGTTTTGAGACACGCAGCAGCAGAAAGGACGTCACCGAGACTTCTGGCAAAGAGACAAAAATCTGCGAGTCGCGCATGCGCAAGCGTAACCTGTTAACGGCGTAACGTAAACATTTACCCGAAAGTACAGGCTTTTCTCCATGTATTTATTAATGACTTAGTTTTATGTCCGTGTACTTTGTACTTTAGTAATATGTGAAACCAGCAGCTCATTGTTGGTACAAGACACGAGCACTTTGTCTCTTTCACCTGGAGCAGGAGAGCTGCTCCGGGTTCAGAGAGCTGCTCCGGGTTCAGAGAGCTGCTCCGGTGCTCCTCACATGTGAGCTGCTGTTGCCATCTTCACCCTGGGAGCGTTTAAAACGCAGATATAGCGGTCTGCTTTTCACGCGACATATTTTTCGACGCTCTCTGTCCGCTGCTGGTGTGTGTGCTCAGTGCTCACCTGTGTGTGTGTGTGTGTGTGTGTGTGCGCGCGCGCATCGGGGCGGAACTCCGCTGTGCGCGATGCAGAGCAGAGGAGAAGCGTTAACGCGACCATGTAGAGACAGAAATGACAAGCTGTGTGTGGATAATATAAATAAAATATGGCCGTTTAGTTTGTTTAATAACAGAACAAGGTGTAGACCGGTTCTATGGGAAAGAGAAACTTAAATGACGACTTGTGATCTGGCGCTATCGAGAAAATTACAGGGGGGCGGGGGGTTTCTTCAGGGGGGCGCCCCGCCCCCCTATTATAACGGTCGGGGAAACACTGCCATTTATGCAAGGATTCAAGGAATCATTTATTGTGATTATGTAACGCCCATATTCAACACGACAAAAAAAAAAAGACAGAAGTGCATTTTAATTGTTGTAACAGCAGCAACAAACGCGATCCCCCGGCGAGATAACACGGCTGAGATCGTCACATTAAACATGAGGAAAAACATCGTCCGTCAACGTTGGACCACCCAGCGTCTCGTCTCGTCGGATTCCCGCTCTCCGGCCCGTCAAGAGCAGCTTGATCCGGGGTGCACGACGGAGCACGACGGAGCAAGACGATGCACGACGGAGCAAAACGGAGCCGGGTCTCTGCGAAGACGTGCGCTCGACAGCCACCGACGTCCCGCTGCTTTCATCCATCTCGTTTCCCTGCGGGTCTCGCTGCTTTGGGCGGTGATCGTCTCAAAGTTGCTCTTAATCCGATCCCCACGCTTCCTTTTCTCATGTTGATGAATGTATTCTGGCATAGGCCATTAGTGATAAACATTTAAAAAAATATCACATATATATAATAAAGACAGAAGTGTAACATTCAATGTTGAAAATACACTGAACATGATTCACTTCTTTCTATGTTGCCTGCTCTTGGAAACGACAGGTTGAGGGAATATTGTGGTTATGATGAAAGACATAATTAAAGGAAAAGATCATGGTAGAATTTTAGAAAAGCAGATTAACTGTTGGAATGTTACAGGATGGAAACTGTATAGTCCGAAGGGGTTCGACATGCTGACTTATCAACAGTATTGGAACTTGTTTAAAAACGGTGTCCCCTGCCAGGAGGGAGACGTCTTTAAAAGCGCCTTGAGCTCCGGAGGGATTTTTCGCTGTCACACAGCAGCACACCTAAGCGCAGGTGAGAATTAGATTCAGGGCCTTGCAGGTTATATCAGCTGACAAAACATCAGCGTTAGCGCAAGATCTAGAAATAGATTCCTCAAGGGTATCGCAGATTTGAATCTCACAGAATACTGTTTAACTCAGATCTCACCTCAACTTTATTTCTAATAGCAGCTTTCATACAAAAGTGCACCACAGACCAAGATTAAAGCAGTAGACAGAACAAATAAATTTAAAAAAAATTATAGTAATTTTTCATAAAATGTCACGAGAATACAAAAAGCACAAGAGATAGTAACGGTGTCAAAATCAAGATTAAGGCAATGAAAGCAGTTTCTTAAAAACTTTTTAGTTGCTCGATATAAATGTTATTTTACTCTATAAAACAAACCTTGTTCAAGGAATAATTCAACATTGCGAGAACAAGTTTTCTTTGAGAGAGTGCGATGAAAAAAGATCATCAATCCATCAATGTTCGTCATGGGAGACAAATATAAAACTTTAAAGTGAATAACTTGTGTATACCGTACTTTTCGGGTTATAAGCCGCTACTGCCTTCGGTCAGTGTCCCCGTTAGCTCCCCGCTGTAGCCAGCTGGGGCTCCTGCTAGCGCTCCGTCACTTCCCCGCTAACTTCCGCTAGCTTCCTGAAAACCACCGAAGGTAGCGGGACCAGGCTCGACACCCGACTTGGGCAGAGGGGACGCGGGCAGTAGCAGCAGCAGCGGGCAGTAGCAGCAGCAGTGGCCGGTAGCAGCAGAAGCGCTAGCTAGCAGCGCTACTAGCAGCGCTAGCTAGCAGCGCTTCTAGCTTTACAGCGGGGACACTGATCAGCCGTAGGAGCGGCTTATAACCCGAAAAGTACGGTAGAATCAAACACACCCTTGTCGACGGTAGACGTGCCCGTTGATTATAAGTTGTTATTTAAGTGTTGTATATTTATAGAGACTGTCGCAAAAACCAAGCAGCTCATAAACCTCCGAGGTAAAAAAGTAAAAAGAAAGATTTAGGTTGCGATGCTGATATGAAACCATGAAAAGTTACAACAGTGTGTGTTTTTGCCAGACAGAGAGAGCTAGTTTGTCCCGAGGCTCGCGGTTGCATTTAAACCCCACACCTTTTAGAGGAGGGAGCTTCATTCAGCTGCGAGTGTGGCTACAAACGGAGGAGGAAGGTGTTTGGGAATTGGGCCGGAGTTTTGCTGACTGGGGAGGAGTAACGCTGGGTGACTCAGCTGATCTGGGGACTGCAGGTCTCTATTTATTTTATTATTTCTGTATCCAATATTCGCCATTAGAACTGGGCAATACAGAAAATAAATCACAATATTTTTGTCCAAATGTCTCTATCGATGTTGTGATTTAACTAAATGGGTAAAGGCAAATGATAGAACAGTCAAATGTGCATCACCTTACTGTAATGCAGCCTTTAAAACCAGGGAAAGACAACGCCTGCCATATAGTAATATCCCAAATCTAAGACTGCATCTAGTCTAATATCAGGATATTGATATAATATTGATGTATTGCCCAGCTCTATTCTGCCTATGTAAGGATGACCCTCTGAAAAAACAGATTGTATTTGCTCCTATTTACCATTCACAGTGCTTTCTTACTCACAGATTTGACCACTACTGTGTGAATCAGAACTTTTCAGCAGCCTCGTTTGATGGAAGGCCCTGAATGAGGAGAGAGGGAGGGAGGGAGAGAGAGAGGGAGGGAGGGAGGGAGAGAGAGGTGTAGCAGGACTGTGAGGATCCAGAGGCTGCAGGATAGGTAGAGAGTGCGGATGATTAAGGATCCCATTACAGGCTACCCAGTTGCACCATAGAGCAGATGGCATGAGATGTTCGCACCCCTCGACAGGGACAGAGAAATGGAGGGATGACGGGAGCTCCGGGAAGGGAAAAGAGGGATGACACCTACGCTTTGAAGAGGGAGAGAAACAACGGGAAGCGTGGAGATTAACAAGAAGGAAGACAGGAGGAAGGAGGAGGGAGAGATGGATGTGTACGCATGGAGAAAGGTGCTGCAGCGCAGAGGGAGGAGGAGGAGGAGGAGGAGGAGCAATAGGTTGAGCTGAAGTTGCCACGTCCTTGTTACACTGTGGGGAAGTTGCTCAATTAATTGTGTTCTATAATGAACTTAACTCGAGGGCCAGTAACTAGCTTTTTTTCTCTCCCAGAGCTTTCAGTCGTGAACAAAGTTGGGGGATGTGCTCCTCTCCGTCATGAAGTGATGAAACTCACTTAACCTCAGGATGTGATTTAAAAAGCTGCAGAAAAAAGTTGAACTCTGATTTAGACATTTATATATCCCCCCAAAAAAAAAAAAAGTGCAAAAGTAGAAAAAAACCCAATCATATATCTTCATAATCAATTTCTGTTTGTCTGGCATCGTCATGCTGGTCCAAATCCGCCGGCCCCTCCCGCTCATTATTTGATGTAATAAAAGGGGGAAAACGCCAGAGAGGGATATTGGTGGGATACGGCCGCGAATGTGAAGAAGCAATAAGAAGAAATACGAGAGCAGAGCAGCGAGGAAGGAGAGCGGGAGAGAAATAAAGACTAAATGAAGGAGGGATTTAGGGAGAGAACAGGAAGCGCCGCTTATGAATGACCTAAAAACAATAAAGGTGTGCCGGGATAAACCAGGTAATAAGCATGCGAATAGAAGATGAACTCAAAGGTAATGAACAATAAGGCGGTTTGTTTACAGAGCGTCTTAAGGAAGTCGGGAACGAGTGTTGACAACTGTCCTTTCTTTTTATCGGCCCATCAACTGTGTGTGTGTGTGTGTGTGTGTGTGTGTGTGTGTGTGTGTGTGTGTTTGTGTCTCAGCTCTGCGCAAACACACCCCTGACTTTATAAATATCATCAATTATTCATTAGCCCTCATATCTGTGGATCTGCACAACTTTATTGTCCACCTCTTAACTTCACCGCGGAGACACCGCGCGCAGGATGGAGGGAGGGAGGGAGAGAGAGATAAAGGAAGGGAGGAAGAGGGAGGGAGGGAGGAATGAACGAAGGAAGGAAGGAAGGAAGAGAGAGAGGGAGGGTAGTGAAGGTTGCAAGAGGAAAAGACAAAAAGGAAAGCAGCTGAAGGACGTGAGGCGCTTCAGTGAGAGATGGTGTGTTCAAGGAATTTAGGGAAAAACAAAGTCCGGACTGTAACGGGCAACTAAGTGTGGTCCTGCACGTTTGGAAGGGAAAAAAAAGGTTTGTTTAAATTATGTCTGTGTTTACTGTTTTGTCTTTCTATGACGCCCACGTCTCTGATGCGTCATAAACATATTTATAATGAGTTATATCCTGCTTGTAGCACTGTAGTTTGCAAACACTCGTAAATATTCATAATGTTTTATAACAATAAGCATCATCTCTTTATTAAACAAATCATAATTAGTCATAATGTGATTATAAGTTACTCCAAGTGGCCATTGATGCTTTAAGTAAAGTTGAAAAATGTAATTAAATCTATGCAAGAATAACTCAAAAACCTTTTGGATTTCATTGTTTACTTAAAGCAAACAATGGTAACTTATAATCATTATACAATGCCTTACAATGTGTTCATAATCTATTATTGTTATGAATCATTATGAGACAATTATAACACATTATAAGTACACAGGCATCAGAGTTCCCCCCCCCCCCAAAAAATGAAAATGAACCTGTTGACATTGTTCGTCCGACCTCTCAGTGGATCAGCGACATCATCCTGTTATGAGCGTTATGACCAGATGAAACGGTTCAGACCTGAGCCGATAGGAGACGCGTCCCTCTGCTTTTCCCTCTTCCTCTGCTAGCTTTCAACGACACCGAGAAAGGAGAATTGAATGCGGCCGTTAGAGCATCGACCTTGTTTTAAGGCGCGATTCATTTTTAAGATATTAAAGCCGTGTTTCAGGTGGAAGTAGTGAGTGTAAAAAGTGTGTCACAAGGCCAATTGCTTATTTTTAAAATCTTTATCGGCAAGACAAAAGCGACATTGCGGGGTATCATTTTTATTTTTGTGTGTTGCATTATTTAGTCGTTAAAAGATAAATTGTCTACTATTGCTTTCGGAAAGGCGGATCTTTTTTTTGTGTGCAGATTAATTGAGATGCAGTTTCTTGTGTTTTTCTTGTTATAGATCTGTAATAAACCTTTTGTTTTCGGTCAGGCGCCTTGTTTAATTTTAAAGTATGAGGGCGTAAAACATATTTTACGATATTTTACGATAGCCAGCAATTTTTGGTTTCAGACCTTTCGTTACACATATTTGTTTTCTTTCATTCATATATCTTGAGGTGACGGACCCCTTTTGAATACAATAATATATATATATATATATATATATATATATATATATATATATATATATATATATATACAGACGGTAATGCTGCCCAGGAGCGCTTGAGGTTTTATTGACTTTTAGTAGTTTCAAGGAAACTCACTTATGCTTCCCAAATTTCTTTTTTGGTGCTTTTTCTTGCACATAATTCCATTATACTGATATAAACTTTCCATCCTGGAAAGTTTATATCAGTATTTTTTGCAAATGTTACTTATTGTGATAATAGTGAACATTTCCTGAAAAGTGTTTGTAATTTGGTACTTCACTCGCTCCAGATGCAGCTGTTTTCATCTTTTGTTTTGTTTTGTGTAATTAGTTTGTAGTCCGTCGTTGTTTCGTGGAAACAGAAGGTTGTTTCTGCCTAATTCTTCAAGTCAAATTTACCTGTAATGTTCAATTAAAGTGGAAATATTTAGTTTTGTTGATATGAACATTTCCCTATAAATTAAAATAAACCTGCAGTATACTATGTACATAAATACACAGTTCCTTACTACTATCATTTGGAGGAAATCAAGGTGCCTCTACTATATAACGCTCATTCCTCCCGTATAAAACACAATATCTCGATAAAGAATCTGATTTCTTTCTTTTGCTGTTTGTCCCACCTTTTCTATTTCTCCTCTGCCCTCGTCTCTTCGCGAGATAATGAATTAGTTCCACCTGTGGAAGTCACTCCTGTCCGTCCGTCGCTTCGTCTTCATCGGCTCCTCCGTTTCCTCGCTGCTCACTGCGAGCGGAGAGCTTTTCCGGCACTAATTTGTTTTTGTTTCGCTAACCTTGGAGGGGGCGACGCAACGTTATTAGCTTCTCCTGCTCTTCTGCTGCCACACATTAGAGTCAGGTCGACACGGGAGGCACTTTTCATTTGGATTTAATTCTCCCTCTCACCCTCCAGCTCTCCCGTCCTCCCCTCAACCCTGCCACCCTCACACGTCTAATTAGATTTGGGTGGGGGAATGAACTCTGATTAAAAATGCGTCTTCTCCAACTTGACACACCACGGGCGCACACCCACACACTGTCTGCTGCATGCAATCGCACACCTGACTTACACACACACACACACACACGCATGGCACAGCCAGCTGAAGAGCCCGGTGCAGGCTGGGAGTTTGTTTGGAAGATGTTGGGAGCCGTGATTATAAAGGATGAGTGGCTGCCGTTCAAGCCTTCTCCTCCTCTTCCTCCTCCTCTTCCTCCTCCTCTTCCTCCTCCTCTTCCTCCTCCTCTGCCCGCCCTTCTCCATCAAGTCCTCCATTAGTGCCGATCAGATCAAACTGTCAATCAGCACCGGTCCGCCTGCCCGCTTCGATCTGCTCTCAGGCTTTCTCTCTCTGTCCCACCATGCATTATTAACACAGATTTTCTCATATCCTGAGAGGAAATTACTGTGTGTGTGTGTGTGTGTGTGTGTGTGTTGTGGCTGATAGGTATCTGTTGAGCCCGTAGTTCTTTTGGTGAACAATTTTGGCAGTTTGAATCTGGGTGTGTGTGTGTGTGTGTGTGTCCGTGCGCAGCCAGAGGATGAGATCAAAAATCACTGAAGCTTTCTTTTTTTAATTTAGACCTGTGGTTGGAAGGCAGGTGTGTTTTTTTTACTCCACCACCGCAGCAGGGATCTTGATTCACTCGGACGACCCAGAAGCCGCAGGTTCTTCTCTTGCATTTCACAAACGGTAACGTGCGACATTTAACAAGCAGGAACGCCGCATAGCTGCAGTCACAGAAAGCACCGACGCTTCAGACCTCTAAAGGTAAACACGGGGCGTGCAACACTCACGGATGGATGACTGAACTGCGCACGCCCCGGGGGCCCAAAGTGTCAGCCGACACCATTATGTTCAACGACACCATTCAGTGTTTCCCCTAGGTTTGCAGCTTCGGGGGGGGGGGGGGGGGGGCATGGCACCGACACAAACACTTAAAGCAGTGGTTCTCAAACTTTTTCTGTAAATAACTTCATTTTGTGACTCCATCTGTGCTTTTATAAATAACAGAATAAAGAAAATTGCAATCACTTTCAAGTAAATCAGATTGCTCCATCAGACATTTTTTTATTTTTAAATTGCAATCACTTAGAAAAATGAAAATAAAGTTATATCTGTGCAAAAAAGAACTCATATTTAGTTACTACTAAATAGCTCATTGTGGAAAACAATAAGCTTCTTTTTTTTTGCCAAACAAAACAGAATGAGTGCAGATATGTGAGCATCAGGTTGCATCAGTATTAGTGGAGCAGTGAGCTGCTTTCCTCTACACATCTTTATAAACGGGGTTGTAGATTTGATACAATTCATGTTCAACGTCGATCTGAGATCTGTTTTCTGTTTTGAGACACGCAGCAGCAGAAAGGACGTCACCGAGACTTCTGGCAAAGAGACAAAAATCTGCGAGTCGCGCATGCGCAAGCGTAACCTGTTAACGGCGTAACGTAAACATTTACCCGAAAGTACAGGCTTTTCTCCATGTATTTATTAATGACTTAGTTTTATGTCCGTGTACTTTGTACTTTAGTAATATGTGAAACCAGCAGCTCATTGTTGGTACAAGACACGAGCACTTTGTCTCTTTCACCTGGAGCAGGAGAGCTGCTCCGGGTTCAGAGAGCTGCTCCGGGTTCAGAGAGCTGCTCCGGTGCTCCTCACATGTGAGCTGCTGTTGCCATCTTCACCCTGGGAGCGTTTAAAACGCAGATATAGCGGTCTGCTTTTCACGCGACATATTTTTCGACGCTCTCTGTCCGCTGCTGGTGTGTGTGCTCAGTGCTCACCTGTGTGTGTGTGTGTGTGTGTGTGTGCGCGCGCGCATCGGGGCGGAACTCCGCTGTGCGCGATGCAGAGCAGAGGAGAAGCGTTAACGCGACCATGTAGAGACAGAAATGACAAGCTGTGTGTGGATAATATAAATAAAATATGGCCGTTTAGTTTGTTTAATAACAGAACAAGGTGTAGACCGGTTCTATGGGAAAGAGAAACTTAAATGACGACTTGTGATCTGGCGCTATCGAGAAAATTACAGGGGGGCGGGGGGTTTCTTCAGGGGGGCGCCCCGCCCCCCTATTATAACGGTCGGGGAAACACTGCCATTTATGCAAGGATTCAAGGAATCATTTATTGTGATTATGTAACGCCCATATTCAACACGACAAAAAAAAAAAGACAGAAGTGCATTTTAATTGTTGTAACAGCAGCAACAAACGCGATCCCCCGGCGAGATAACACGGCTGAGATCGTCACATTAAACATGAGGAAAAACATCGTCCGTCAACGTTGGACCACCCAGCGTCTCGTCTCGTCGGATTCCCGCTCTCCGGCCCGTCAAGAGCAGCTTGATCCGGGGTGCACGACGGAGCACGACGGAGCAAGACGATGCACGACGGAGCAAAACGGAGCCGGGTCTCTGCGAAGACGTGCGCTCGACAGCCACCGACGTCCCGCTGCTTTCATCCATCTCGTTTCCCTGCGGGTCTCGCTGCTTTGGGCGGTGATCGTCTCAAAGTTGCTCTTAATCCGATCCCCACGCTTCCTTTTCTCATGTTGATGAATGTATTCTGGCATAGGCCATTAGTGATAAACATTTAAAAAAATATCACATATATATAATAAAGACAGAAGTGTAACATTCAATGTTGAAAATACACTGAACATGATTCACTTCTTTCTATGTTGCCTGCTCTTGGAAACGACAGGTTGAGGGAATATTGTGGTTATGATGAAAGACATAATTAAAGGAAAAGATCATGGTAGAATTTTAGAAAAGCAGATTAACTGTTGGAATGTTACAGGATGGAAACTGTATAGTCCGAAGGGGTTCGACATGCTGACTTATCAACAGTATTGGAACTTGTTTAAAAACGGTGTCCCCTGCCAGGAGGGAGACGTCTTTAAAAGCGCCTTGAGCTCCGGAGGGATTTTTCGCTGTCACACAGCAGCACACCTAAGCGCAGGTGAGAATTAGATTCAGGGCCTTGCAGGTTATATCAGCTGACAAAACATCAGCGTTAGCGCAAGATCTAGAAATAGATTCCTCAAGGGTATCGCAGATTTGAATCTCACAGAATACTGTTTAACTCAGATCTCACCTCAACTTTATTTCTAATAGCAGCTTTCATACAAAAGTGCACCACAGACCAAGATTAAAGCAGTAGACAGAACAAATAAATTTAAAAAAAATTATAGTAATTTTTCATAAAATGTCACGAGAATACAAAAAGCACAAGAGATAGTAACGGTGTCAAAATCAAGATTAAGGCAATGAAAGCAGTTTCTTAAAAACTTTTTAGTTGCTCGATATAAATGTTATTTTACTCTATAAAACAAACCTTGTTCAAGGAATAATTCAACATTGCGAGAACAAGTTTTCTTTGAGAGAGTGCGATGAAAAAAGATCAGTACAACTCTCACGACTCAGCTAGCGGCCTGTTAGCCTAGCTGGGCAAATAATGACCGGAAGCATTGCGCCAAGCAAAGTGTCAAGACATCGAGCTTCCTTTTGACATTTCTCTCCGTGATACGGAAAGTATCTCCAATTTAAGAAGAGACGTACTTCATCTTCTAGCTATCCAAGCGAATATAGCTGCACTGAGGGAGCAAACGCTTCAGTTCAGCTTGATTGCACTAGCGTCACTGTAGTTGACGTGTCGGTACGACTGACCTTTAACCTTTAAACCCTGTGAGTGATGCCCCGCCCCCCCACCCTCCTGCCAGTTACGCTCTCACTGGGTGCATCCCAAGTCTCTAAATTGCATCCTCGTTTCCCTCACTTGCGTCTTTTCCTTGCGTCTTAGTCCCTCCCACCAGGGATACACAGAGAGACGCAAGGAAACCAAGCGAGGAGAGAAGACGCGAGGAAATATGTTTTAAGAGACATGAGACGTCCTTTCCTCTGAAGCGTCACGTGAAGCGACGTCGGTTTATGATGACTGCAGCCGACTGACAGCTGATCACATCTGATCAGCTGTCAGTCGCTTTAACAGCTGATGAGTTTTGTCCGGAGAGTTTTTAGCGAACATTCCAATAAAAATACACTTAAAATATTGATAAAAATGATCGTATGTTTTCAGTTGATTTAATGGTGTTAAACTACTACTTATATTAATAAAGACAAAGTTATCATGAGTGTCAGAGTGGAGATGTTTTCTCTGTCGTCTGTTACCGTTTAATAAACTGCATTGAGTATTTATATACTGTGATGCGTCCTGCTTATATGCGCAGGATCCATTTCTACCAGCAGAATGCGTCTTATTTATTTATTTATTATTTACGTCGGTATGTTTTGAAATTCTGATTGTGACATCATTATAAAATAACCCACAATATAAATCTAGTTTCTCTTCATTACGTGTTGTAAACAAGTGTTTCCTCTCTCCATCTCTACATACATAATACAAGTTATTGAGGGAAACACCAGATCAAATCTTTGAAGACAGTTGTTTGTGGTCCTTTTGTTGTTCAGACCTACTATGAACATATTTTAACCAGATGGTGAATAAGAAAACAGATTTAATATATAGCTTGAGTTTAATCTGTGATCGTCTTCACTCTGGTATTAAACTCCAGCATCAGGCCGCTCAGCTGCAGCGTCCAATCACATAACACTTCCTGGATGCTCGCTCTCGGGGCTCCTCGATCATGGCTCCTCCGATTTCCCTCCTCGCTCCTCCGAGCAGAATAAGAGCTTTGGGACGGCCGTCAAGATGGCGGCGCAGAACCACTTCCGGTTCAATCGAGGAGCGAGGAGCGAGGAAACGACAATTTAGAGACTTGGGATGTACCCACTGTGTCCTCTGCCGCATCTCTCGCTCTTAAAACAAGCGCTCTCCAATTAGCACGCCGCCGAACGAGGTCATTAGCAACCTGGCGTCCCTGAGTCCCCAACTCTACCGGCTCTCCGTTTTTTTTTTACACTCAGGGAGCTAAACGGCACATTTACACTTGGGCGCCACAGACACAGAGTCATTTCCATATGCATGTAATGGGAGCACGTAGGGGTCTTTAAAACATCAGAGAGTTGTAAAATCCAAACAGTAAAATACACAGAGCTTATAGCTTCAATTATAACTTGAGAGAGAGCGGTACTTTATGATGATATCTGGGGGTATGAAGTGTTTTATGAAGTCATCTCCCAGATTATCGCCCCCCTATCTCCTCCGTATCGCCATCATTTAACGGGAAAAGGTTAAGCTAATGAGTGCTTGTTCCTCGGGATGGGAATTAAAGGGAAGGGGGTTGAATTGCGGGTCACCCTCCTCTAATATTTTGTCTCACAAGCAGTAACATGGCTGCTCCTATTTCCAATAGAGACGGGGGAATAATGCGTCGATATTTCATGCAAAAAGTGCGCTTCCAACTCCAAAATGCGATGGCAGGACACAGCACATATACCAGTGGTTCTGATCAAGAGTTCAATCCACATTAGTGTATTATCATCTGCATTAACTGACCGTTAGCTAAATGTTTTTTAAAAGATGGAGGATAATATTGATCACACGTGTTAGGTTTTCTGTTGCTTTGGGTACAGAAACAGATTTAGACACAGATAAAGTACAGTAGGTCTACTGGCTGTTATTTTCTCATATTGGAACACCTTCGGGTGCGTTATCTCTCACTGAATAAACCGGTGGTCGGATGAAAGCGTTTCGCAGTGGTATTTGCATCCCACGCTGTTTCTTCTTTGACTCTCGACCTGCAGCACGTTCTCATTTCAGACACACAAAGCTAAGATGTTGTGCTCGGCCTCGGACTCTCGTGTTCATGTGTGTGTGTGTGTGTGTGTGCTCCTCTCTCCTCAGCTTGCGATGAGTGGACCGTCCTCCCCAGACCAGGGCTGCACCGGGACGCCAACCGATTTGGACACTCCGGCGTGGTTAGCAACGGGTGAGCTCCGCCCTTCCACACAGAAACACGTTTAAAAACAAAGCTCCCCGCTACAACATGTCTGAATTTCCTCGAGATTCGTTGCCTTGCTATGAAGGAAATCGTCAGCAGTGTACTTGCTAACGCTGATGCTCAGATCTTGGTCAAATCTGGTAAATAATCAACTAAACCTCTCAATTATCTCTATGCAAATATATACTCACGATGCATTATTCCTGCGCAGTTTTACATTTCCTTGAAGCCTTCTTGCAGTGTCCTCAAAAAGCGCAGAGAGTCTCGGTTGACTTTGTTCTCTGCCTTTTCCCTTTCCCTTTGTCAGATTGTGGTTTTGTTGTGTCAATTGTTTATGGATTGATCTCCTTATCTCGATGCTAAATTTAGTTTTTAGTTTACACTTCTCCCTCTGCTGACTTCTCTGAAGCTCTCTGCCACCGCACCCTCTATATGCGGCTGTTTCTCTTGCCTTACACTCAGAAACCGACTTTATATCATCTATGCATAGATACAGTGCACACTCTGTATTTCATTTTAGTAGCTCCAGAACTTTAAGATTCAAGATTCAAGATGTTTTTACTGTCATATGCACAGATAACAGGCAGTTATTCTATACAATGAAAAGCGCATTTTGCTGGGTCCTCCTAACACACATAATTAGAATAAACTTAAGGTAAAAAATAAATAAAAATAGGGCTAAAAATATAAAATATATAACAGTATAACTTTATGTGTGCCTTTCCCATTTTTGAGTCTGCCATCTTTGTATTTTGCTGGCTACATTTGCACAGAAAAGTTGTCCGGGTCCAATTCTTCCATCCTGGTGCCGTGGTTTCTGTGATAATCTGAATCATATCCATTCACACTGCCACTCACAAAAGAAAAAGAAAAAAACTGCGTGAGATTGTTTAAAAAATAAGGGCTGTTGTGGATCTCTCTTGTTGTAAGGAAGCTTCTTAACCCCGTGGCCAAATATAGATAACCAGACATGTCAGGAGGTTTTCTCAGAGCTTCTCCAATGTACTTTTCTCACCTTCTTTTTTTTTGGGGGGGGGGGGTTGATTTGAACATTGATTCAAAACTTTTAGTTGAATTCCAACACGAGTTCCATCACGATGCGGAGTGACTTATCGCTGTACTCAGAAATAATGGTCTGACCCTTTAACACCATTTGCCCACCAGAAAGTCAGCTTTGAACTTTAAAAAGACAGCTTCAAACTTTTTTTTTGCCCCCCAAGAAAACCAAAGTTCAGCTTTATCTTTGAAAGGCTCTCCTGCTGCTGTCCCAACATTTCTTCATCGCTCTTCATCTCTGCAGGCATTTCGTGTCTTTTTAAGACGAATACTATCTTTTGCACAGGTTTTCTGTCGCCCTCGTGATTCTGTGTTAATCCGCTCTGCCTCGTTTTTCAGCTCCATGTTCATCTTTGGAGGTTTTTCGGGCCTCCTTCTGAACGACGTGCTGGCCTACACCCCTCCGTCCTGCCAGGCCTTTTCCAACCCGGCTCTGTGCGCCGCTGCCGGGCCGGGCCTTCGCTGCCAATGGGCGAAAAGCAGATGTGTCCCCTGGGATCCGAAACCACCCGATCACAGGTTTCCTGCACCTTTTTGCCCCCCGCGACCTGGTAGGTAACAGCGGGACCCCCGTCTGCCCAGCTGAGCCTTTACCATTTGTTACTCTCGGTCTTTCTCCCTAAATAGTTTCCCTGTCATGTCAACATCATTTTCCTTCAATGTACAGCGCAATCCTGCCTAAGTGTTGCTCCCAAAAGACCAATTATTTCATAGGAATAATAACTATTCCGAAGGATTTGGCTTCTGAAGTTAGTCTGCGTACCATAAAAATGGGAACAGAAGGTCAATGCTGCAACAATTACCTGATTTTGAAGTAATTAGGTTGAGTCTAAACCCTCCTCCATCTCTCTCTTCCAGATTTAGTCAAAGAGAAATCATGCTAATGGTTGTACTGTCAGTTTTAAATGGAACAACATGGATTCCCTGCTTTAAAGGAACATGCCGGTGTTTTTCTTATGTTTAAACCCATTTACTACAAATCCCCTATACGTTGCCACAGTCAACATCAAGTCTGCATTTTGTGTGTGGTCACATGATCAAAATAAGTAATAAATAATAAATCAGTTGACAGCTAAACTGTACCCAGAACTGTACCCAGAATGCTTAATGGTAATCAATGGCTGACTGGAGCTGTAGAAAGAGACATACAAAAATAGAAATTTGTAGTTAAGGAGCAAAACAAACAAACAAAAACAAGCACATGCATGGACCTTCAGATGCATGATGGGAGTCTAACTGATTTAACATGTCCCAGATCCGTGTCCTGCTGAAGCTCTGCTTCATGCATATTCATTCTAAAAACAACAGCGCGGCATGTTTAATGACCAGAGTGAAACGAAGCAGCATGATAACACTACTCCCATGTGCATTTTCCTTTTCATCACATCCAAACATGATAATTATATGCTAGTTTACTCTCCATGAGCGCATTTACTTGCTTGCACGTGGCCACTGCATTAGTCTGGAGCGCGACTTCCTGAAATACACCAGAAAAATGTGCTAGATGGACATCCCAATCATGCTTTTCAGACTGATGCCCACCGGCTCAGACCTTTTACTCCTTTGCTCAACACTTGTTAGATCATTGCGCAACGTTTATCATGATCAGCGGCCAATGATCAGCGCACAATTCCCAGCAGATTTATCCATTTTTTTCTTCGAATACAGCAAGAAGTAAGAACTAAACTTTCTTGGAAGGTAACGCAGATGTGGTGATGAAACATTTGACTTGTCAAAGAGAGTTTGTCATGTCATCTCTAAGCTGAAGTGTTAAATGTGAAGGAGCTAGAGGGATCACACATCACATGCTTCTCCGATATGCAGCGTTCAGTAATCACTTAATGTCCCTTACTGGTTCCACATGTATATTTGCCTGAAACTACTCATGCACCTGCTCACTCGATTTTGCCTTTACTTCTGATGATTCAGTCGTGAATACTACTTTGTGATACACAACAACTACATATAAATAAAATAACTAACTTGATCTGCTATTTTTTTTATCTGTTTTACTATTATTATTTATTTTGACTCAAAGTTTGTTGGCCAGAGATTTTTTTCAATCTATTTTACAAGCGGGTCCCGGCCAAGATGGCTGTTTCAAGCAAGCACCACAATAAAAACACAAATAACGATACTTGGAGACATAAGAAAAGAAAAAAAAACATAACAGCAAAAAGTTCAAAACGACATAAAAACTTTCACATAAAAAAAGACCACAGACTTTAAACAAACCAGCAAAATGCATCGTTCAAAAGACGCTCAGTGCCTCAAATGATCCTCAATCCTTTGTTTCATAACTTTATAACATCTTAAAATGTCTCTGTCGCTCATACCAAGATGAAGAAGAACAGCGGTTGCTGCTACAGTCGAGAACATTGATACGTGTAAAATGGTTTTATGCATAAAGGATGCTTGTTTAAATGTGTGTGTGTGTGTGTTTATGTTTGTGTGTGTGTGTGTGTCTCCTCCAGACAGCACGGACGAGCGGTGTTTCCGCTTCCCGGACTGCGCGAGCTGCACCGCCAACACGCGGGGCTGTCAGTGGTGCGAGGACAGGAAGTGCATATCTGCGTCCAGTAACTGCACCGTGGTGAGTCCTCGGCGGCGTCCTGCAACGCACGGCCTTGTTAGTGGCCCCTCGAGGGCCGCGGCGTTTATTAGACCTCGCGACACAAGAGTGTTTGATGGAACCAATAACCTCCGGATGATTGTGGTCATCTAGAACCGAGCCAGTAGAAGGATAAAGTGAAAGGTTTGTCCCAAGGGGGCCAGAAGAAAGGGGTCAAAAGGTCAAAATGATTAAAATACGTTCATGCTATTTTATCCTCTCGTGCATGTTAATAATTCAAACAATAATATACACATTTTAAGATGTGATTTAAGCATTATTTGAGCGAGATAACTTTGGATCAATGTGTTTTTTGTACTTTTTCTGTAGCTCATTTTGTGTTTTCTCTGTCTCTTTCTCTATTTTTACTCCCAACCTGCCTTCTCTGTCTTTCTGTGTATGTGTGTCTGCATGCTGCTTTTGTCTGCTTGGCTGTGTTTGAATATGAATCTGTGTGCGTATGTGTGTGTGTGTGTGTGTGTGTGTGTGTGTGTGTGTGTGTGTAGCTGACTCTGGAGCTGGCACAGCAGCATGGCGGTGCTCTGTCTCTGTCTCGTCCTCCGACCATGTTGTCTGAACATCAGCTGAGCTTGTGGAAGCACGGAGCCAGAAGGAGGGGACATGTGTGTATTATTTGACACTTGACACTCGCTGTTAGGCCGCAGGTCGGGTCGCGTCAGGTTGAGATCGGCGGTCAGAGCCGTCCTTTAGGTTAAGTGGAAATTAGGGTGAATCTAAATCACAAATGTACATTTAGTTTGTGTCCTTCGTCCTTTTTTTTTTAACAACCTTTCCCTGACAGTGATTAAAAATGGTGTTCGAGAAAGAGCACCTTGGGTTCGATCTAATGTAATGAAAAAGAACAAAACAAAGTCAAATCATTTATCATCTCTCTTCATACTTTTGTAGAAGACTGGGTCTCTTTTTCTCAGGTTAAAACGGAGCAATGAAAAAGAAAAGAGTAGTTTTTGTCAGAACCAGACAGTTTTTTTTTACTTGAATAAAGTCATATTTTCTGTTGAGAAGAACCAGCATGGATATCATGTTCCCTTAAAATTGAACATTTGCGGTAGTGTAAGTGAGTCGCACACAGTTTCAATAGAAAAGTCCATCTCAGTTTAATGTGTCGCTCATATTGATTTCTCTTCTCACTCTGCATTTTCTTTTTGATTCCTTCACCCATCAAACTTTTATTCATCTCCCGCTTCTGTCGCACATGGTGTCGATTCCCTTCACGCTCATTGCATTTACTGTCAAAAGAGGACCCCCGGTGATGAGGTGGAACCGGACTGACATTGTTTCCTCTCCGTGTGTTTGAAGTCGGTGAGAGACACGTCCGGCTGTAGTCGCAGGGAGGAGCAGGAGTGTTTCAGACTGGCCAACTGCAGGAGCTGCTCCCTCAACGTCAACTGTCAGTGGGAGCTGCAGCAGCAGGAGTGTCAAGCACTTCCTGGTGAGGAGACACACACACACACACACACACACACACACACACACACAAACAGAGAGAGCGTGAACATACCTGCAGCGTGCCACACGTGACACCATCATGAATGCACATGCATGAGACATTACATTGATTATCTTTTTTTTTTTTTCTGAGAATATACAAATTGAATCTGAAATTAAAGTTCAAATAAGCACATTTGAGTAATTGCACAGAACTTTCACTTAAAGTATATTTTTTGGAAATATATTTTTTCAAAGTATACTACAGTACAATTTTTTTAAAGTGTGTTAAAAGTGTAATTGAAAAAATAGGTGAAAGCGTGACTTTTGTATACTTTTTATATATTTGCAGAAAGTACACTTCTTTGACAGTATATTTGAAATGTAAAATGTAAGTATATTTTAAATATACAAAAGTATATTTATTTTTCGCCTGGGTGTGCTGTTTGATGAATACTATTAAGGGTCTGGCAGTGTAACCTTTACAGTCTCTCTGACGATCATCATCACTGTAGGGAAGAGGCTGTTGAAAGATTGCTTAATTCTGATAAATCATAAACTATATATAAGAAGCGGACACCAAGAAGTCACCATGATGTCACCTATTGCCTTGTGGACTACAGTTTTGAAGCCTCGAGTTTGTCATTTTGGCTGTCGCCATCTTGTTTTTTTTGGAACCAAAAGAGACATGAAACCTTCGAAATGAACCAAGAAGACTTGAAACTAGAGATTGAGTCCATAAACTAATGTTTACAATGTTTACTGAGGGAATAAATCAAGAGAGAAGTAGAGTCATTTTCTCATAGACTTCTATACAATTTTACATATTTTTGCAACCAGAGGATTCGCCCCCTGCTGGCCATGAGAAAGAAGTTTACTTCAGCACTGGCTTCACCTTTCAGAGCCAGAGGTTGCCGCTTGTAAACCCACAGTACAACAGACACACACACACACACACACACACACACGCCAGCTTCAGAGCGTTTGCATGTTCCCACGGCTGCATATCACGGGTGGTCTTCCCAAAGCAACACTCAGCTACATCCATGCGGGCATGTGCACAGAGAGGATTAGCATACCTTCAGAAGCACGCTCTCCATTCAGATGCGAAGGAAAGTAGGCCAATTACAAGTGTTTACTGGATGTTCTGCACGCCGATCCTTAGCTGCAACAAACTAGATCCCACAAAGTCCTCCACGCTTCGCTCCACAGCCGCCGTGGAGCCTTCAGCTAGAGCTGCTCTCAGTTTGACTTTGGCGCTCGCGGGACTTAAGGGCAAAGGAAAGACTCTCGCTAGTTGAATCCACAAAGTATCCTGTTCCGTGTTGTGTTGTATTGGTCTCTGGGCCCCGCGAGCTGTCTTGCTCTGCTGTGAGTTGGACGTTTGCAGTAGCTCTAAGCAGACGTTGGCATTGTGTTTGCTCCCTGTCTCCTGTCCACATCAAGGCCCCGCAGCCTGATACACGTCCTCCCTCTCTGGGTTGTTATGATCTGTTAGCCTGCTCTGTTGTTCAGCTGAGGTAAAATCGTTAGAGCATTGGATGATATTGGTATTTTGCAGGTCAAAAAAGGCATCTATGCCTTCAAATCTGTATTTCAACATCATTCAACTGGCTATACTTCAACATTAACTTTTACATTTTGTAAATAAAATGTGACGCCTGCATTTAACCTCTCCTAAACATTTACTGGAGGAGCAGTGTCTCGTTCAGGGACACTTCGATGTGCAGACGGTGAGGAGAAAGGACGAACCCGCTCCACATCCTGAACCAAAGGATGGAGTATTTTAAACAATGTTAAAATGCAATGGTTATATGAAACTAAAATGTCTCAAAAACATTCATCTTTTGATCAAATTAAGCCCAGTTTGAATCTACACGTGAACCTTTCGTTTGACCAGCAAATCCTTAAAGTGATGCTTACTGGGATTTTAGAAAATCCTATGATGACGTAATCACTGTATTACGTGATCATCAAATGAGTTCAGATTTAAACTCAAGTCATCCTTCCTGGCTTTTTGACCCTGATGACCTCCTTACAGAGGGCAGCGTTTGTTCCAGGTCCAGTTTCCAGGTCCAGCTCTGCAGCTTTAAATATACATCTTAGTGTTCAGCAGGGGTGCTGCCATGAGTAGCATGTATCTCTGCGTCTCTTTCCAGACCTTATTTTAGTTCATTATCCACATGTTAGAAACATCAGTTTGCATTGAAACAAAACAAACATGATATTGCTGTTTAGTGTTGATGTACCCTCTGGCACACCACAAAGCAGTTCATTTTCTGCTGGTTTAGCTCCTTGCTTGGCAGTATAGTGTCCTTGCGATGCATCTTGTTTATTGAGTATTGGGAAGCCAGAGCAGCTATAATATTGGAGTGGACAACTTTGTGCTGCAGCTACTGAGCATCAGACGTCATTTGCATAATAAACGTGCTAATTTTTCTCATGTTGCATCATTAAGTCTTATTTTTGTTTTGTCGACTGGGGCCAGCATGCGTCTTCGCGGTTCAGGGTGATGACTGGCACACTGTCTCATGCCCAGTCTTCGTTTGTGTGAACAGGAAGTAACGGTGCCATTTAGGACACGGCCTTTCAAAGGGTCATTGCTACATCTTTGTGTGTGTGTGTGTGTGTGTGTGTGTTTCTGAGTCCATTAGTGTGACAAGGCTAAAAACAAAGCTTCTGTATTTGTCATGATTTTCTCTGAGGATACGTTTGCAGTAATAGTGTGACTGAAATGAGCTGGAGTAATGGAAAGTAGCTCCACCACCATGGCAGCTGTGGCCTTTTCTTTCGACACTGTGTTATGATTAATTATGCTAAATGGCCTGACATGTTTATCTCTGCTTTTACACAAAGACCGTAACCTAATCTATTTATGTTTGTACTCCTCCTCTTGTAGCCCGTCATTTGTCTCCTGTTCTCCTTTTGTGTTTGGTAGATTATTACCCAGTGCTATTGCTTTTGGGGTGAAAGAAAGAAAGAAAGGAAGAAAGCAGGTATTTTTTCTTTTCTTTAGCATGAAAAGGTTGCTGATGGAAGCCATTATGGAGCCGTGATTGTAATCAGTCTCGGAGTCCACAATAAACAGCCACGCTCAGTGGAGCCTTTCATCCCGGCTAATTGAACAACCTCAAACTCCCACAAGATGCTCTCAAGTGACCGTGATGAGAACAATGAGTTCATATATGCTGTTTATTTAAATTTTTTATGGGTGACTTTCTCAACTTGTGTTAAGACTCCTCAATCGCCACAGATATTCACTTTTCTTTATCCCATGTGTGACATAGGCCTACATCTACAACAGCATAAATCAACAATGACGTCAGTCTACAAAATCAGTCCAATGTGTTATTTAGTAATCACATTTTTACCAGAAGTATTCATCTAAAAGCGGTTCAATTGACTGTTGATTTTGGCAGCACAGTTTACTTTCCAGGCCATCACATCAACGTTACATTTCAGTCCGCCAGTCGCCCTCAGGGAGTTTCCCCACCTTTGCCGGTCACCTGACTGTCCACCTACCTGCACAGCTGCAGTGACCTCATTAGTCTCAGTGTATATGTATACAGTATACCAGCCATCAACCAGCAACATACTGTATTTTTGCCAGATCTTCCTCTGCTTGTTTTTGACGATAAACTGCCTCTCCACGTTTAGTTGGGGGATTTGGTGGCTATTTCGGCCCGCCTACCCCTTGATTAATGAAGCCTGGTTTACCTGGGTTACAGTCAAGTGTGATCTTTTATATCAAGATGCTTCTGGGACATTTTTATCAGATTAGGCTTCTATGTTACAGCTAACTCTATGCATGCTAACGTGCTACAAACATTACAAGCTAATGAGCTAATATTGTAATCCTTTCCAAACTATAGACCTGTTAGCAACTTGATGTTGTAGTATAATTACATGAAAACATTAGCTGTTAGCATGCTAAATGGTACGAGCTAAAGCCAAATATATTAGAAAGGTAGCAGTAGGCATCCTAACATAATCAAATGCTAAACGTGCATGTTAGCATACTCAACATTACAAGCTCACGGTAAACATTAGCATGATTGTGTGCTAATTATAGGCCCATTAAATTGCCAATGTTTAGCTTGTCTTATAGCCTAATACAACATTAGTATTATAGCATTCCAATGTTTACTGTACTTGTGTTCAATGCTACCCATAGCACATTGACATGTTTCAGCCCAACAGTGTTTATCCCCAAATAAATATAACATCTGGGGAGGTTGTCTCTTTGTACGCCGACAACTATGTTTTCCCACGTTTCATGAACATTGAAGGAAAACACAGTTACAAGCAGGCTGTACACGTCAGCTGTACTGAAGGTGTGTGTGTGTGTGTGTGTGTGTGTGTGTGTGCAGGCCAGCTGTGTGGGGAGGGCTGGCACCATGTCGGGGAGGCCTGTCTGAGGATCAACTCCAGCAGTGAGAGCTACGACAACGCCCAGCACTACTGCAAGAACCTGGGAGGAAATATTGCTTCTTTGCTCACAGACAAGCAAGTCAATTTCGTTCTGGAGGAGCTACAGAAATACCAACTGCAAGACAAGGTGGGTGGTGTGAAAAAAACTAAATAAAACTCATACGCCTAAAAAAAGAAAACCGACTGGACTCCTGCCTGCTAACAGTGTTTGTGAAAGCTCCTGTATAGCCTTTTATTTTCCCACCCTGGCTTCTCTGGGTTATGAAACTGATGTGGCTATTTATTTGGTAAGATCATCTAATTAAATGTTGGCATAAGAAACTAGTATACAACCATATTAGAGGTGTCTATTCTGTTTGTGAATGAAAGTTTCTAACTGAGCAAAGTTGCACATTTTTCTTTGCAATGATTCAAACATTGATTGATATGATTCTAAACATTAGAAAACCTTCCTACTCGTTTCTTTTCACCGATACGAACATGCATCGCTGCACTAGAATGGTGAAGATCAATTTAAGGCTATTTTTATAAAATACTCATATGCCCATACCTGAAAGTTATGGATCGCCATTACCTTCTTCCTGTTCGGCAGTCTATTGATCCCTTTTTAGTTTCTGCTCTCCTGCAGAGCTGATTGTTTCTCTGGAAACAAAAAAAGGGAATTCAAATAATAACGGCAGAGGTATAGCCACTTGATTTGACGAAGGTCAAATTGTTGAGGTCAAAGGCCTCGTCTGAAATTCAGAATGCATTTCTATGAGGACCGTATCTTATATGTTTTCCTTTGACTCATATCAATAATGGAGGTGATACAAAATAAATAAAATGTATATATTTATAATTGATGTGGACAACTATTTCATTATATTGCGTAATGTACGTCATACTATTTGTCACCTTAACATCATAAATATTTGTTTTTTCTTTACAAGATGCCAAAGAATGTGTGTACTCAAGATAGTATTTTATTTTTTACATGAGTGTATAACAACAATCTAATCAATGAAAGAACCCAGTAGAGAGTTTTTCTCATGCGATAAAAATGTGCAATGCGAGTCGAAATTTCCCACCACGACATTTCTGATGTGACTTCAAGGCATTGAAAGACATTCTAAACCCACCATGAAACACAAAAAAAATCTGCTTTATCATCACTTTTTATCATAATAAACCCAGATGTCTACAAAAAAACAGTTTGTCAGTCACACATTCACGGCTGCTCTTCAATGAGCCGTTCACCAGATCAGACCCCTGTTAAAACAGTCAACTGATGTGTTTGGCCACTCTTTTTGATTAATGTGCAGCGTCAGGAGGCATGTGAGCAACACTTTCAGAGGAAGAAAGAGAACCACACTTTCTCAGAAAAACAGTTTTTTATCTACCTTTGATGCTTTTAGGTCATGGTGATTCTAGATCTCTGAATCTGGTCACTCCACTCTTTTTTATTTTTTTTATTCACTATCTCTGCAAATTCAATTTCCAGATACCATCCAGATCGCAAACAAAGCTGCTGAGTGGAATGTGGATGTGTGGGCATAAATACCAACACGGCGTGGAGTTTAAGCCTTTTGTAGCACGTTTTTCTTTTTATGAAATGAATCACAATGAAACTCTTTTTTTCATAATCACTATGGGCCTTTTACCAAACAAATCTCCCTTGTTTTCTCAGCAAATAATTTGAAATGTTCACTGAGCTCCACTTCATTCAGCTGCTAATAATTACGGCCTCCTTTTGAAAATCGTTCCCGAAATTAGAAATTGTGGTGAATCTGAACAGTTTTAAAACGATTACAGTCATTTGCGGAAGGCTTGATTCGGGATCCGCTTTCATGTGAAACGTATTTGTCGTTACCAGCCGTGTGACTTTGGCTTTTTTTTGCAACAGTTCTAGGACACTGTCCCTGTGTACATGCGAACTGCATACAATTAGGGCTTGTTATCTTTATTTGTTTGTTTCTTTAACAACGAAAATAAGAAGCGAATAGTATCTGAGGTTAGGCAGGATTCCTTTTGTTCATTGTTTTTTTTTTATGTTCTTTCAGCGACTCTAACAAATCGTTGTTACCGTGTATTGATTGCTCTCTGTATTTTTGTGACTTCTAAAATGCTAATGCTGGAAAGGCTCCTCATCTCCGATATTATAGTGTGCACAACCCTTAGAAACTGGGAGTCTCAAAAGCATTGTGGGAAAAGATGATTCTATAGATACTGTGACCGACCGTCAACAACATTATAGCAACACTGAACAAAAAAAAATAACGTTTCTGGTTTTAAATAGAAGCCTGGCCTCTTAATGTCAGAGGAAATGTTGCAGAAAAGCTTCTCTGACTGAGAGCAGCCAGTGTGTTGCATGTTTCTCCCTCATCTTAATCTATACACCCCTGCAGACGTTGTCTCCCTGGGTCGGCTTGAGGAAGATCAACGTGTCTTACTGGGGCTGGGAGGACGCCTCCCCCTTCACCAACACCAGCCTGCGCTGGTCACCCGGAGAGCCCAGCGACTCGGGCTTCTGCGCCTACCTGGAGCGGGCGCAGGTGGCCGGTCTCAAAGCCAACCCCTGCACGGCCACCACCGACGGCCTGATCTGTGAGAAACCTGCCGGTGAGTCTAATATCAGGATATTGATATAATATAGTATTTATATATTGCCCAGCCCTATTCTGCATATGTATGATGGATGGATGGATGTTTGCAGCATCGTTTGATGACAGGCCGAGAGAGAGAGAATGGACCATGTGGGGGGGTGGAGAGAGAGAGAGAGAGAGAGGGAGAGAGAGAAAATAACTTGTGTCAAGAAACACAACTGTTTTATTTGAATTAATTTACTGTAACGTTGTTATCTTAATTCTTTGGCAATACTGTTTTTTTTTACATTCATGCCAATTTGCTTCTACCTATACCTTTTCAGTCTTTCTGTTTTGTATATTATATAGAATATTGTATTGTATTGTAATGATTGACTGAATAAAACACACAAACAAACAAACAAACAAACAAACAAAGCACATTGAATTGAGAGAGAGAGAGAGAGAGAGAGAGAGAGAAGTCAATTTTTTTTTATTCAGACAAATTAACAGGTGATAAAACAAATTCCTGGGCGAAGGCAAAAAGTATCAACGAATGAAAGAGCCGTGAAGAAGAGTTACACAGATTTAACCCACCTTTTTTAACCACGCTGGCATTTTCAGTGCCGCTAAAATGAATAAACTGAAAAGTGAGAGAGGATTTTATGGTAATTTCAGGTATTTTACTGCATTTGTATGAAGAATTAACTCACAAAGCGACTGCAACTAAATGATCAGGTTCTGCTTTTTGTTTTTCTTAAACTCTAAACTTAATTCGTCAGTTCATAACTTAATCTCCTAAAAGTCCGTCGTCTGTCTCCGTGTGTCCACCGCCGCTCAGGGAGTCCGCAGAGCCAGAGCGCCCGTCCCTGCAGGACGCCGTGCTCGCTGCGCACCGGCTGCGCCAACTGCACCAGCCAGGCCATGGAGTGCATGTGGTGCGGCAGCACGCAGCGCTGCGTGGACTCCTCGGCCTACGTCATCTCCTTCCCCTACGGGCAGTGTCTGGAGTGGCAGACCCAGGACTGTGCAGGTGAGACGAGGAGGCAGGAAGCAACCAGTCCAACTCATTCAGTGTGTTTACTTTGTCACTTAGAAATGTCTAATTCAGCGATCTGTTTGTACTTAGCGCCACCCTCTTGTGTCACTTCTGCTTCCAAAAAAAGCCAAGATGGTGAAAACCAATGTGTGACCTCACAGTGTCCGTCTCCACTTGTTATATATATACAGTGCATGGTTGCACTCAGTCATTTTTATTAACTGTCCATTTGGATCTTTTTTTTTTCGATCAGTAAAGGTAAATTCTACCGAAAAAAAAAACAAACGTACATTTAACAGGAAACGGTCTCTAACTCCCTGAAAGTGTATTTTTCTTCCGCTGGCTTGGGTCGGGAACCTATGAAGCAGAATGCATTCTGGGCCTTCGCCGATCGCAGCTGGAGCTGATAAATACCCGTGACCAGAAGACTCATTTGTCCCAGAAATGAATGCAGATTGTCACTTTCCTAATGAAGCCAAAAGCCAGATGTTAGTGGGTGTTAGTGGGATTTCTGTCCAGTGGGGAAAAGGGGAGGGGCTACACAGGAGCTCAGATGGATAGATGCAGATGAATGAGGCGGTGAATATGGGGCGCCGGGAGTACGTGGCGTGTGAACACGGAGTCATTATAGACGCCTATCGATCCCTTTTCTTGTCAGCAGTCGGGTCTCCACCTCTCACACACACTGACACAAACACACACTCCCACACCGAGGCAGCGACACCTTTCCTGTAGCTACAGGGCAGAAAATCGATCATCTCCAGTGACACACGACAGACTCGATATGAAGCTCCCTGCCGCTCCTCTCACATCAACGCTTCCTTGGGGGACGCTGGAGGTGCTCCTCCTTCACTGGAATGTTTGGGTACATGCGGTGGATGTGTGCAGGAATGTTTGTGTGTGTGTGTGTGAGGAACAAGAGATCAGGAAACAACGCGCTGCAACCTTTCTGATTGGCAGCTTATGCTGATTTACTTATAGTTTCATGAGGCGATATGGAGAGATTTCCTGCAGTCGTTAATCTCATTAAAGATGCTTCTGCGTTCATAGAAATAAATAAATATGAGAAACATGGAGAATATTGCTTTAAATAAAAGCTATTAGCTTTCCCCTCACATGTGGTGATGAATAAAAGCTGCGTCTGTTTGACCCCAGATGGCAGAAACACATATCTGAACAAGCTCACAGCTCAAGCGGTTTTATGGCTGACGTGTTACAAATATTTGTTGTTGTGATACAAACAAAGCAACATGGGCATCCTGATGTCGGATTCTTCTTTCTATTGTCTCACGAACAATGTAAGTCCAGCGAGATAAACACTTTTTTTTTAGTTTTGGTGCTCCACATTTAAATTTACTTAAAAGAAGTATTAAAAAAAGTCATTTTAGTTGTGCTGGTATATAAGCAAAAACATATTCCTTCACTGTTATTACGTCATTTTATGTGTAACATGATCTAGTACAAACAAATCATACATACGATATATTTAGTAGTATCATTCATTTAAAAAATACAAGATAATAAATTGGATGGAAAAGAGCCACAAAGCTGAGACTTTATCGTTGGTTTGTCTATAAGAACAATGAGAATAGGTCAACTGCAGAAGTACAGTTTAGATTATTTTAATCAATAATTAATGCAATAATTAATGCATTTAATAAGCTATAGCCATAATACCTGACCGTGACAGACGACTTGATTAACCTAAAGGAGTGTTTTAATTATGTTCATTGGTGTTTTATTTTGAAAAGTCAAGGTAAAATAAAGGCAATTTTCTGAAGAAGAACAAATATATTAAGAAAATCTAACTGTATAAAAGTATTCCCCTGTGGCCAAACTTTGTGTTGGTGTTTTCTGTCTTGTGTTAGACAAATAGTCAATTTTCAGCAAGTGTTGTTGTTTTTTTGTTGAGATTTGTTGAGATTTTTCTTTCTTTATTATCTCGTGGTGATTATTATTCCTTGCTGGTGCAGACAGCTCTTCAGCCCACCGTTAAGCGAGCCAAGATTGTTTTCCCTTCTTTCGCTTTAGATTCAGCGCTTACATAATGGCGCCTTTTTTTTTTTTTTATTTCCCCCGCATCTCCTTTTTTCTCTTTTATTATTCATATCTCAGTTTGGTGGCAGAAGGTGTGTAGGAGGCCTTTGTTCTGCTGCTTTTCACCTCTGTTGCTCAAACTCCGGCATGCAAAAAAAATATGACATATTTTACCTTTCAAAAATCACAAGTATCGCATTGTTGCTCTTCTGCAGTCCATCAGCGCTCGCGTTGTGTTTTCATACTTACGTTTCTGCTTCACTAATAGATTAGTGGTGTCTTGTTTTGGGAACCACAGCTGGCGGCTTCGTGACCTCGGCTCAAAACCCCCCACTATTGCCTTGTCTGAGCATCCAATTTGAACTGGGTCATTTCTTTATCAGATAAATGTGGCCCAAGGCTTTGTGTATCATTCCCATTTTTCATGTCTGCTGGAGGCTCACCACACTCTCTCTTCAGCACTCTTGAAATAATTAGCTCCAGTGTTGCCCCAGCAGTCAGATTTTGAAGTTTTCGGAGCTCCTTCGAAAGCGAGCTGCTTTTTTTTTTTCAACCCCGGCCTAATTGTGCTGTACCATGCTTTCTCTTATATAATGGACTTTCTTTGGTTTATGTGACAGTTGTAAGCTTCACGCTGTGTGCTTTGTGTGTGTCTCATCTCCCATCTCTCTGCCTCCAGCAGAGTCCCTAAAGGTCTTGCACAGGCAGCTATATGGCAGTGAATACGGAAACTGTAAATTAGTCTGTGAAATATACTTTCATTCCATGATGGCGTCAGGTAGCGCTCCTCTTTGCACAGCTCGTAGGGTCGATGCTAGCTTCTGGTGTTATTGCAGCAGTGGACGCCCACGTGCAGATGTTTATCCGGCAATCCTTCCTGTTGGTACTGCTGGCAGCTGATTGTTCATTGTTGTGCAGTAACGATATAGAACGATACAGGATGACCTGACTTTAACAAACGGCAGCTTTAGAGATGGAGAACAACTCTCACGTACCGATGAATCAATGCGGTTCTGAAGTAGATATCAGGATTAACTAGTATTCAGCAGATGCAGAAGAGCTCCACGCTAGCACAGCAACAACAGGGAACTCATAAACATTATGTCATTCATAAACCTGGTCCAAGCTGCAGTCCATATTGCACAAGTCAGTGTAGACCAGAAGTATTTGAACGGTGAAGCATTGTTTTCCTGCGGTGGCTCAGTGATGGTTAAAGTGCTGCCGCTTTATTTGAAGGTGCAAACATCCTCAACTGAGCAATGTAGCCCTTTTTTTTAATAATTTTTACACTTTTTCAAGAATTATAAATAATAATAACCAGAAACACTACAATACAAAAAATAAATAAATAAATAAATAGCATTTTTCACGTTTCACTTCACAAATTCAAGTTGCAGTGCCATTTGACAGTTCCTTTTAGTACAAAATAGTAAAGCATGTTTATTTGAATACACAAAAACAATATACAGTACTATGCCTTTTAGTAGTTTGTGCCCCAGCACTGAAGGCGATTAGGTATCTCTATGACATGTGGACTTCTGTTTGGGCCTCAAAGTGCAGTCTGTAAACATGTTCAAAGCTCACAGGCGGCACATTAAACGTACATTTACTGATTGAAATACGATGCGCTGCAGTACAGAGATAAATATAAACACAAACATGTCACCATGCGACAGTGTATGGAAAACACAAATATTAGAAACGCCTTTCACTCTTACAGTCGGTGAACAAAACGCCCTCGAAGAGATAATGTCGAGATAATTCAACACCTCTCCGCCCTGTCGCGCCTTTCAAACAATAAAACTAAAAGATGGTGTCTCAGATTACAGTTTACAAGAGCTTTGATTCTTTCAGTCACTCACTGTGTGTATTGTTTTTTTAGACATCATCTGGCCATCATATAATGTTGTAGATATTGTTTTTTTTTGCAGATATTGGGTTTTTTTTCAGAGAGAAATAGGTTTATTTTCTCTGAGGCAATCCTCACAAAACGTGTGTGTGTGTGTGTGTGTGTGTGTGTGTGTGTGTGTTTTCAGACACCTGTCATCCGATTTGTGGCTTCCCATGGTGGTATGAGAGGAGCGAAGGAGAAGGCAGCTTATGGCATCTATAGTTGATGTATTATGTATGTGTGTGTGTGTGTGTGTGTGTGTGTGTGTGTGTGTGTGTAGGCTCACGCAGATCTGTACGCTGCCGGCTGCAGCGACGCTAACCGTCAAGTACCGTCGGAGGAAAAATGGATTTACACCAGACGGCGAACATCAAACCCCGGTGTGAGGAACGGGACGTGGCACCGGGACGATCGCGCTGAGAGAATATTCGATGAGATGAATGCACCGGCGGCAGGAACACGCACTCCTTCTTTGCTGCAACACGATAACCTAAGTTCCCTCAGAACTCATGACACGTGTTGCGTTTAGGCGGCGGCGTCCTCCCGGTTATTTCTGTATCAAACAGAGATCCTATATTTCCGGGGGAGGAGCAGAACGTAGCGCTCCGAAATGTGGACTTTATGTTCCACGCGGTGGATGTTTGCCGCACGGCGGCCCGACGTCTGAAAAAAGGAACGCGGCGCTTAATGTTTTCTTGTTGACGGAACTTTAAAAAGGCCTGAAAGGCTCCCGGTCTCTCCGAAGTGACGGCGGCAACTTGTGAAAGTTTTTTGAGCGAGTGATGTTTTGCGGCGCCGGCTGAGACGGTTTCGTCTTTCTGGATTCGACCCAGTTGCTGCGTTTCTGTTCCTTCTCCTTTCACTTTGACGGAGACCCTGTAGATATGGCGTTTCCATGGCCGTGACCAAAAATATACTGATCTGTATGTCAACTCAAAGCCTCAACTAGCTTGTTTTAAATGTATCTGTTTCATATTTTCACTGTCCATCTTATGGCGAGACACAACAGGGACTTAATGTGATAATTGACTAAATAACAACTATATATATATATATGGCTATGACACTTCCGTGGCTCATTACTTACAATAAGATCATTATTTGATGTTTTACAAGTTCTCTGAAAATGTATGATTACATATGCAAATTAACATTTTCGCATATGTGTTGTAAGATTAATTATATTTTGATGACACTATAAGTGAAATGGGTAAAAAAAAATGTAGATATCAACATAAAACTTCCCAGAAATGTTTTTTGGAGGACAACTTTTTTGAAACGTTAACTTTAAATATGTAATGAGGGATTATCTAACACTCGATAACAAAAGTAGCAAAATAAATGCCTGAATGTGAATTTGAGGTGTTTTTCTCAGCCAAATTGCCCAGAGCATGACAAAGTTTTTGCTTTTCGCCAGTCATGAAGCAGAGTTCTCCTTTGTAACGAGCTAAATTCAACACCCATTCCTCATAGTTCAACTGCAGTAATTGCTTTAGATGTGAATTACTGTTTTTCTCTGTTTAATTTGCTGCTGGTTCTCACAACAATCACCCGGGAAACTAAAGGAACATTGAAGCAGGTTGAATTGCATAAATCGGCGTCTCTATTTCCATCCTCACAGTAGCCGTCAGTCACAGTTCTGTCTTTGGACCATGACTAGATCACATGTTTGCCCCACCCTCATGGGAAATACAGGCACCATCCAAAAGGACGTTTCATCTGGAAATGGCCTGCAGCTGATGTCATGTACTAGCACGAGGTGCAGCTAAATCTTTAGCGCTGTTAGCTTAAAACTGGCCTTGTAAAGCCTGAGGCTCTCTCTCATCCTCCTCAAGACTACGTGAGGCAGTAACCTCTCTTAATTCCTTCCACGTCGAACGCAGATTTGGATATTTGGGAATCAGCTCATGCTGAGAGAACATAGCAGGTAAATTATATGATCAGAGTTTAGCAAGCGAGCACCGAAGGACTTGGTATGGTTCCCTCACATCTGTGCGCTGCGTTTACTCGAGTCATGCCGGGTCCTCTGGGTCCTCTTTCATCATATTTGTGGCATGCAGGCAGATGCCTGAAACATTTAATGCATTCGCTGTCGCCGATTTTGACACGTTTCACAAATGAATTGCAGTCCAGAGCTGGAAATGCTCCTTGCAATGTGTGTTTGGGGGTTTTAGGGGGGAGGGGGGGCGGGATGTGTGTAGAGATTAACTGTTTAAACAGTCCACTGAAGATGTGAAACTAGAACAGAATAATGTTTATAGATGGATAGATCCCAGGCTTAAAAAAAAGGTTCTTGTATATTAAATTTCCCTCGCGTGCATATTTTGCTGAATTAAATGGCACAATGTCCGTGTCTTTTGTATCTTTTGAGAAGCAAATACATCCAGAGGACTTCAAAGTATCATGTTGCATAGTTATATTCTGAAGGTTTTACAGTGTTTTTGTTCATATATCATTAATAGCCTGAGATAAAAAAAATATATAAAAAAGGGATACAAAGAGGCGGGTGCAAGTTGGATAAACTAAATCAGAGATAGATGAAGACTTTAGTGAAAATAAAGTGGTTTGGCACATTTTGTTTACAAAGAGCGGCTCCCAATTATCTGCAATCTGAATCCTTTTTGAGAAATTATGAGCAGTCCCGGTATATGTATTGGGTATTAAAGTCTTGGGCGTATAAATGTGTCGTCTTCTAGCAGACGAAACCCCACGGTGTGGTGGATTTGGGATATTCTGTTGAACCGCCTCTCTTTGAAGCGTTGACTCTAGTGGAGATCCAGTGTGTTTGTCAGAGGAGGAGGAAAAGGAGGGAGGAAATGAGGGGAGGAGGTGAAAGTGAAAACTGGAGGGAGAGACGAAAAGGAGCCGATGAAGAGTTTCTTCCCTTTGTGATTTCATTCATGCCCAAAGTGTATTAACTTCATCCAGAAAAGGAAAAAAATAAATAATCTAATTAAATAAAAAATGACAGGAAATGAGGGAGAAGATGGGGAAGATGCCTGAGTGAATGGAGACGGCCAAAAAGATGCAAAAGTGGAGGATACAAATGTGGCAGAGGGGAGATAAAGAGAGAGAGAGAGAGAGAGAGAGAGAGAGAGAGAGAAGAAGTTTGTAATTATAAAAGGGGGCCGAGAGAACAAATGAATCAGCATTGCTGCAGTTGAATAATGCAACGTGTGGAGGGGGGCTCGCACACACACACACACACACACACACACACACACACACACACACACACAGGGCAGGGGGTGTATTTCAAGCCGAGCTAGCTAGCAGGGACAGAGAAAGAGAGAAAGAGATCCATGTTCCACGAGAACATCTGTGGCTTATGGAAATGGTTCGTGTTCAAAAGAGAAACAACTTCTGGAGAAAAAAATAAATGCAAATTGTACTCGACGCTGCATTGGAACCACCTCTCAAAACCTCGGATAACTCCTCTCAACCTTTGTTCGGTTTCTCGTGTACACGGGAGTTTTTATTTCTCTCTCTCTCTCTCTCTCTCTCTCTCTCTCTCTCGTCTCTGCGAGCACTCGTTCCCGCCCTCGCTCTGCAGACTCAAATGTAGGAAGACGCGTCGATGTTGAGAGCAGAAGGGTGAAAGATTAAAAAACGAGCTGTAAAGTTACCGTGGGAAAAGGCCGGCCTTTTACCGGAGGGAAAAAACAACAACAACCTTGATTTCTCATTCTTCTCACTTATCGCCACATGGAGATTTTGTTTTCTATTACAAGTATTGAATGCCATACCATAAAGAAAAGTGTGATTTTATTTTTGAATTTGCAGCGGCGATGTGTTTTTGAATGTCACATCCACTTTGTGAATACAAATGCATTTATCAACACGTCGACTGGTGGGAAACAAAAGTCCATTTCTTTATGAATGTTGAGGGTCAGAGAGAAGGTGAGAACAAAAGACGATAAGTGCGTCAGAGGAGGTGGATCAGTGGAGGTGTTTATTGTGTTCCTGCTTCTAGCTTGAGGCTGTTTGGATTAACTATATATATTCATATAAATATAGTTCAGTGTGAAGGACAGACTGTGGTCAGAAAGCGCCTAAAATACGCTTTACTTTCAATGCCAGTTGAGGACTTCTTCCATTACAACACTGCAAAAAGGCAGATTTAGCTTCTGTTTATTATATAGCAGCACTAACATTAGTCTGAGCGATGCGTTCAAGGTCATCGTTTGTCTTTCACTTCAATCGAGCCGATCAGAAACAGCTCTCTTGATTCACTTTTCGGTCATTTGTAACACTTTTTTTTTTGGGTCCCGTCTGACCAGAAAACACACAACGTTGTTTTGTTCCTCTGTAAGTTTGCTCATCAGTGAACAATATTTGCCATGTTTATGTTGTTGTGAACAATCATTAAAGATAGAAAAAAGTCTTCCGACTAACTTTAATGGTCAAAGTTTCTTTGTCCGTTTGTGAGTAAAACCAGAACCCTAACAGACTCTTCCTCACTTCCTCGCTCTAATCACTTCCTGTCTCTTCCTGATCCACAGCCCAGAACTGTTCGGGTCTGAGGACGTGCGCCGAGTGTCTGGAGAGGACGGAGTGCGGTTGGTGCGGCGATCCCAGCAACACCGGCAAGGGCGTTTGCATGGAGGGGTCCTACCGGGGCCCCATGAAGCCCGCCGGCGCCAGGACCGGGCCCCCGGACCGACTACGAGACCGGGACATGGTGCTGGACCAGAGTCTCTGTTCGTCGGACAGAGGCTTCAACTGGGCCTTCATCCAATGTCCCGGTGAGTGAACAGAGCACACGTCATCTATTTGGCAGTTGAATATATATATATATATATATATATATATATATATATATAATAACAACAATGAATGGAACAGTTACTCTCTGTGGACCGTCGACACCTCTTTCATCAATACACTGAATAAGTGTATCTTATGTTTGTGTGTGTGTGTGTGTGTGTGTGTGATTGCCTCCCAGCGTGCCAGTGTAACGGCCACAGCAGGTGTGTGAACGGCAGCGTGTGTGAGCACTGTGGGAACCTGACGGCGGGGATGCACTGCCAGAGCTGCATGGCCGGTTACTATGGCGACCCCACCAACGGAGGAAAGTGCAACGGTGAGTGCAACAAACAAACAAAAAGTCACCGGGCCCAATTATCTTTTTTTTTTTTTTTTTTTTTTTTTTGGAGCTGCAAAATTGTCTTTCTCGTTATATCTTGTCTTTGATTTAAACCCTGAAAGTCCTTAAAACGGGGGAGGGAGAGAGAAAAAAAAAAGTCCCTCTTGAAACAACCTTCTTTCAAGTTGGAATCCCTCTTTTTCTAAATACTTGACACGAGCTGATCGCTCTGAGAAACAAGTTGTGTTTGCATAGCTCCATTATAGACAGTGTTTTGGGATGAAACCCCCTCTTTAAGCCGTCTGTCTCCGTCACTTCTTGCCTCTAAAACGCTTCCATGGACGCTGTAATGCACACAAACATCCTGACGGGGGCAGTGCTGAAAAGCTGTGCCGGCTTTGTTGTTTTTCCGTTGCGGAGCAGTGGAAACTATACACGTGTAGTCTGGACAGGAGCGAGGTCTGCAGACTTTACTTTGCTTCCATTTCGAGAGAGAGAGAGAGAGCCTTGGAAAAGATGGTGCTGATGCTCGCAGAGAGAGAGCTGCATGCCTCAGAGCCAAATGTGTTAGATTATTAGAGAGCACTCTGGTTTGGGGGACGGTGTGTGATACAGTGTGGGCCTTGTGAATGAGTGAGGAGTGGGTGGGTGAGTGGGTGGGAGTGAGCGGGAGGTGCAGCAACATCACTCTCGCGTGTGACAGATGTGCTTTTTGGCTCGGTGGCGGCGGCGCGACATTAAATCGCTCTTAATCATTTTCTTATTTCCTGAGTTGACTGGTGTCTCCGTCCCCGGCGGCTCCTCACAGCGAGCGCCGCGCTGATAGATGCACGCCGCTCCTCGCCTCCGTACAGGACGGCCTCTCTCTCCCTCTCTCTCTTTCTCTCTCTCTCCCTCTCCCTCTCTCTCTCTCTCTCTCCTGTTTCGGCTTCCTTCGCCATATTTTCCGTTTCACTCCTTTCCTCCGTCTCTTCGTCTTTTTGGCATTTTCGTACTCTCTCTCTCTCTCTCTCTCTCTCTCTCTCTCTCTCTCTCTTTCACGTCACCTTCATCCTGCCCTTTCTCTCCCCCACCATTCTCAACACCTCTTTCATGCCTCCTTTCCTTTTATTGTTCCGGCCATATTTGTCAAATTAATCTCTCCTTTTTTCCCCCTCTTCTCCCTTCTCTTATCTCCTTACCTGTTCCCACCTCTCCTCTTCTTTCCTTCTTTTCTGCCCGTCTGCCTCCTTCTTCCTTTAGCTTTCCTTCCCCTCTTCTTTTATTCATTCCCTTTTCTTTTCCTCTCGTTTCCTTTCTTCTTCACCCCTCCTTTCTATGTTCAATGTTTCTATTGTGTTCTTAAAATAAGTTTTTGGTGTTAAAAACTTATTGTAAATGATTGGCCCTTGTACGCTCATATTGTGTTACTTTTGTTTTCTTATTACTCCTCCTGTCTTGTGACTTTTGTTTGTGAAAAGCGCTACGTATAAAAATACATTTGACTCACTCCTTCCCCTTACTTTCTCCTTTGCGGTCCTCTCTTGCCTTCCTGACTGCTCTCCTCTTCCTCTTTCTTCCTCTCATTTCTTCATTTCCTGTTGGTTTATTGTATCCTCTCCTCCCCAGTAATCAGGTGGTTGAACTGGATTTGTAGAGCGGCTGCTGTCATTGGTTCTCACCTCCCTGGAGCTTCGTTTTTGTCTCCACTGACCAGCCCCATCCATCCACCGCCATCCGGCTTACGCCCTTCTACCTTTACCTCCTTACACCTTCATTTGTCCCTCTTTTACTCCCTCTACACTCCTGTCATTCCCTCTTACAGTTCACGATAAGTCTCTGTCTCAAACAGTCCATCTGTCCATCAATCCACTCATCCTCCTCTCTCTCGATATAGAAAGGACCACTCCATTTACCTTGAGCTAAATGGCCGGGAGGCAATGACGTGTGGCCGATTGGAGGACTGAATGATGGCGAGACGGCTTCCGCGGCTACCGGGGAGGGGAGAAAGGCCTCGGCTCATAGGGTTGTTAATGGGATGGACGGGTCAGAGAGGCAGTGGGGGAGGGAAAGGGGGAGACGGAGAGAGAGGAGGCATCAGGGACAAAGACATGTAGACGGAGAAAGAAAAACAGATGAGAGCATGTGGCGAGATATACAAGGTTAATATCGGTGGAAGAGGACAGTTGCCCTTGGATAGAGAGACGGTGAAGGAATAGAGGAGGAGATGGAGGGATAAAAAGAGGAGGAGATGGAGGACAGACAGAGGAGAGGAGAGGGGAGTCCGTCCGTTCCCCCTGTCCCTCTGACAGATGATTAACTAACCTTGTCAAATCTGGATGAAGTGTGTGTGTGTGTGTGTGTGTGTGTGTGTGTGTGTGTGTGTGTGCAGGGCATTAATGTCCCTTTTCTCTGAATGCACCGTTCACCTTGTCCTGCACACGTACCAAATCAAACGCACTCGTGCCAACCTTCAACATGTTGGATGTCTGTTTAGACTTTTGCTCCCTTTCAGAGGAGAACATGCAGGCTGACGGGGAAACCTGCGTGCTTTTTATGCACTTATGCCGGGAGTCTTTTTATTCTGTCGATTTCGTCACAACGGAGAGACGGACTGATGTTTTCTTTCACGATTTTTTTGGATCACTGAAAGAGTTGCGCTGTAAAATATCCGCCCGGTCCGTGGCACGTTAACAGTAGAGCTTGAGGGATAAGTAAGAGGTCAAGTGAATTCATGCGTCTCTGTCCAGGAGTTACAGAAGCCCCGCCTCCAACTCGTAGCACGCTGACTCTTTGTCAGACCCCTTGTGGCAGCAGGTAGTCCTACAGCCACATGGTTAACTTCAAAAACAGTGAGTTAGGTTGAGGGAAAACATTATGGCTGAGATTTAAAACAAAGTTACATGTGAACAATGTAAGATAAGTAGGAAGACACAACACAAACATCGCTAGGGTTGCTTAAAATAACCTCATCAACACTTTGGGACACAAACACAGGTCTCTGTTGATTGTAAATTGGATTTTTTTTTTTTTTGCACTATTGTTCAGACTTGAGAAGCAATTTGGAGATGTCACTTTTGGATCTGGAAATATGGGGTCGGCATTTTTCGCTGTTTTCTAACATTTTCAAAAAGAAAAACGATTGAAAAATGAATAACTAATACATCTTGGCTGATGGCTGGTGGATATTTATTTGTCTGTACATGAATTGTATACAATAAGTTAACGTAGGGATCGTGACAGCACCCGATAGCTTGTGGAATGCCTTTTTCAAGCCTTGAGTTTGGCATTTTGAGCGTCGCCATCTTGTTTTTTTGGAACAAAAAGAGAAGTGGGTGGAGCTAAGTACAATTGAACACCCTAAAGCAGAGGTGTCAAACATCCGGCCCGCCAGGGGGGTCCAGCTCGGCCCGCCGGATAACTGTTAATATATTTATTTTTAAAGTGACAGTATTCCTCGTTAGGCTAATGTTAGTAAATAACATTAGCCTAACGAGGAATACTGTGACGGATAGGATTTCCGATCTTTCAGCAGATTTGGATAGCCAAAAGAGGCATAAAGTAAAGTCATTTGTAGCATTTTCAGTTGCAATCGATGAGAGCACTGACATTACATGTTGCTCAACTGGCCGTATTCATTCATGGCAGTGGTTCTCAAACTTTTTCTGTCACGCCCCACTTTGGAGGCAGAAAAATGTGTAACAAAATGGTCCAACTTTTTGTGACTCCTCCATCCGTGCTTTTTCAAATAATAGAATAAAGAAAATTGCAATCCCTTTCAAGTAAACCAGATTGCTCCATCAGACAAAAACTAATAACATGTGCACTCACGTTGTTAGAACATTGCAAATAAAGTTCTATCTGTGCAAAAAATAACTAATATTTGGCAACGAAAATACTTATTGTGGCTGCAAATAACCTGTTTTGCACTGAGTATATTTTCAAGATAATAACAATAACGTTCAACCTGTGCAAAACAAAATGAGTGCAGATATGTGAGCCATCACGTTGTATCAGTATTAGTGGCTGCAGGGCTGCTTTCCTCTACACATATTTTTAAAACAGGGTTGTAGATTTGATACGGCTCTCAATTCATGCTCAATGTTGAGCTTAGATCTATATTCTGTTTTGAGAGACGCAAACAGCAGAAAAGCCGACCTCACGGAAATAATGTGAAAATAACGTTAAAAATTGGATCACGTCATGAAAGTGGCGTCACAAACACGTCACAAAGCGAGCGAGCCTCTCAGTGGGCTGATGTCTGAATTTTTGGTCTTTATGTTTCTAGTTTATTGTAGAAAGACCTTAAAATAGGGTTTATCATCCAAAAACCTCCACCAATGATTTAAACATAGAGAAATATTGTATGTAGGCGTTATTATGCTATGATTTTACTGGTCTGTCCCACTTGAGATCAAAACGGGCAGCATGTGGCCCCTTCACTAAAATGAGTTTGACACCCCTGCCCTAAAGCATACCATGGTTTATTGTCTACTTTTCTCTTAAAGGGACCATCATTTACTAAACGAACATCATGCTGTATTGAAGAAGACTTGGAACTAGAGATGGAGACCATAAACTCATGTTTACAATGTTTACTGAGGGAATAAATCAAGAGAGAAGTAGAGTCATTTTCTCATAGACTTCTATACAACCAGAGGAGTCGCCCCCCTGGTGGTCATGAGACAGAATGCAAGTTCCCAAGCAAGACTTCTGCTCGTGTTATTTCTCTCTGTGCTTGTTATCTTTTGCTACCCGGCGCTTAAGCACCGTGCTCCTCTGCCACCAGCACCTCACGACGAACAGTTTTATTGCTTCCATAAATTTTGCATGATTCACATCAGCGGCTCCCCGGGTCCAACTCGCTCTGCCTACTCTATCTCTCTCTGCATTACCTCTCTTGCTGTCTCCAGCTGTCTGCCAGTGCGATACATAGAAACACTACACAAGTCGGAGAGTTGCCGCTGGGTCGTTTTTCAAGTTTCATTATCTTTTACAGGTTTGACGCCCTGTTTCTTGTGTGGTTACGGGACTGCTGGTGTTCTTCAGTCTGTCATTCTTCCAACAGGGAATGTATGAATACATTATACAGAGAGGCGTGTGCTTGGTATGAATTGTGGAAGAATTGTTTCTCTATTTTTGAAATGAAAGTGGAAGTTTTTAGCTCAGGGCAGGTTTTTTTTCCCCCCGCCAGTGCAATCAAGATGCAGTTGGTGGATGTTTTGTGCGCTTCTATACTTTTGTTTGAATGGTTGCACCAACCTGACTTTATGTAACATGGCGCGCGCAATCAGAGCCTTTGAGACGCGACTGTCACAAATGGTTCACTGATAAAAACACTATTAACATGTCTAGGGATTATACAAACAAGGACAATTTGCATTTAAATGATTTAGAAACGGGAGGTATATACATTTTTTCAGCCAAATGGATATTCTACCTTTGTTTCTTCATAATGCATGTAATCCTTGACTTGTCTCTTCACAGGGTTTGTACAAAAGCAATAACGTAGGCCATGAATATGAGATATGAGTTTACAGTTAATTTCGATCCCTCCTCGGCATTGCGGAAGTTGGCTCACGGCGTTTTGGCGGTTTCACTCGTCGTCTTTCTGATTCTTCACAGTTCATTTTGTTTGTACGCCCTCACGGCGTTTCGGAGATCAACGCAACGAACGGCGCACTGAGCACGAGCGCCTTTTGTGCGCGCTCGGAGCTCGCCCGCCATCCGTGAACAAGGCTTTAGAGTTCAATTAAGGTGAATAAAGCTTTTATCACTCAAACGTTCACTAAAACTACAACCAACCACCATGTTGGCTCTGGCAGGGTTCCCTCTTAATTCTTAAAAGGCATTGAATTCATTTTTAAGATTCACCAAACATCACGTAGATCGACTGTCCTTACTTCAACCACTTAAACTGTCCTGCGTTTGCTTTATTTCTGTTTCCCTGCGAAGCGACCTCTGAGGACCGTCCTCTATCTGCAGCAAAGATGGACGTTCATGGTCCCAGAAAGCGTGATCAAATACAACTCATTTGCTAAATCAAGTAATCTCATGTCGACCAGATTAGGTTTTCTATTAAGAGGTCGATACCCGCTTGCAGGGACTTGAGCGCTATTGAACTGTTTTATAGATACACAGCATATGGACACTGATTCATTTTAGGGTACGATTGTGGTTTAAAAAAAGTCTCCAGTGACATCGCCGCTTTTGTTCTTCAGGTATCAAGACCTGTTTTCCAAATGAAGGCAACATGACATTGTTATCCCGCCGTCACTACACAGCTGAAGAAAGAATCTGTTTATTATCACAAAGGGTCGATTGTCTGGAAAACCCTGAAAAATAGATCGTTTTTTAGCATTTCAACAAAGGACCACCGCTGTCTAGTAAGGGGGGGTCTCTTACGTCTCAACCGATCATGTTGTCCCCCCCCTCTGTCTCTGTCTCTGTCTCTGTCCCTCACTGTGAGGTTTGGATGGACCAGTCACTATGCGGGGTGCAACAGCGGGAGCGCTTTCTAAATTTGTGTTTAGTGCCGGAGCCATAGAGATGTTGAGTGGTGTCTCTGCAAGAAACTGGCAACCCAGCAGCCTCAACGAGAGACTAGGACAGACAGGACAGCAGGGTAGTGTGTGTGTGTGTGTGTGTGTGTGTGTGTGTGTAATGGATCAGACAGAGCCAGCTGTTGTTGAGCTTCAGCAGCGGACAAAGGATGCTTCCTGCAGAGTCGCCGCATTCTCTGTGGAGAACCTGCCAAATCCACTCTCTCCGGCTGTGTTAAGTGTGTCTCTCTCTCTTTTTGTGTGTGTGTGTGTGTGTGTGTGTGTGTGTGTGTGTGTGTGTGTGTGTGTGTGTGTTTACGTACCTGTGGAGCCTTGTGGCGGAAGTACCCAGCATTCTCAGCGGCATCCAGTCATCTTCCCTCTGGCAGCTCTATTCCTGGCTTCAGCCTGGTCAACAAACGGGCGCTTAGAAAAAAAAAGAAGAAAAAAAAAAGACCCACACGCACACAAATGATTCTGTAAATATGATTTTAAACGGCTTTTGAATCCCTTTCGATCTCCAGTCAGCCGCTGCCGTGACTCAATGTTTTGTCTCTATGGCTTTCTTTGAGACGACGCGCTTCCATTCACGGCTTCCAGTTCACGCTGACATTAACCAGGACAAAGTAAATATAACTGGCTCCTAATCTGTCACGTCTGACAAACAGCAGTGTTGAATGAAAATGCCATATTTAGACTAACGTGACTAACTTGCTCCGCAAAAAAATGCAAACACGTTGCCTCACACACACAACCTTATTAAAGCGCTAAAAGGGGACTTTTAAATCAAATGAGGACCATGAAGAAGAGTGTATCCACTCAACTTATTAGATGTCTGAACAGTTTCATACTGAATTTGGACAATATTAAAGGGCGGGTCCGTTCTTTTTCCAGGAGGGGTTTCAAATGGAAACGCCCACTCAGCAGAAATCAGTGACGCCGGTGACCACAGTAAGCGAATCAATACGGTTTATGAATAATGTGAACGCCCGCACGAGTCGAGTCAGCGTTAGCTGTGTTACGTTTGGAAATAACCGACGGGGCTGGTTCGGATTGTTTGAAGTGGTTTTGCCTGTAGGCTCCCGTGTTCTGCCAGGCAACAATATTGCTTTTGTCAGTGGAGTCCTGTGGCTTTTGAACAACCATATAACTGCATCAGTTCCCCGTCAGAAAGTTGTCTGACAGCAACAAAATGCGTCGGTGGGCGTGAGCAGCAGAAAAATAGTGTTTTGGCCACCTGAAGAAGATCAAAATATATATTTTCACCGCTTTACGTACTCCTTTGACGAGAGCAGCGATTGTACCTCGCCAAACAGAAGGAGCTGATCGATCGGTTCGTCTGTTTGTGTCATTGTGTGACTTTCAGATCAAGGAGAAGGTTTATCGCCTTCACTCAAAGTCTTTAAAGTCTTACACCGTAGCATGGTATATTCCTAAATATAGTTATTTTTTAAATGTATGCCAACAAAGGTTTATTCCTCAAGTGATTGAAACTTTGAAAAAGGTCCAGAGATCAGAAGAAAGGAAAGACAGCTGAGCGAAGCAATCTATATGCAAGGGCTCTTTGATATATCACAATGCTACCAAATTATTTTTTCTCTTTGTATGCCGATAAATATAGGCGTGTGTGTGTGTGTGTGTGTGTGTTTCCACATATTTTACAGACTTCCTCCATCTCTTTTCTGTGATGTTTGCCCCCTTTGCCCTCGACCCTTCCCCACCATCCCTTCATTAAACATATGAATATAAAGCCCTGTCCGCGCTTATCGAGCCAAACTGCCCCGTCTGTGGAACTGGACAAAGGAAAAGCCAGAGTCAGCAGTTGTTGGAAGGTGACATTGATGGTGATGAAGATGATGGGAAAAATAATATTCACGGCGATGAGCGTGTGTTTGATCATAATCTTTGGATGGAAACGGCAAAGTAGGGTTTAATGGCACTTTAGTGGCACAATGAAGAAAAGGGAAGATTGAAAAACGTGACATTTTGAGAGAAAAATAACACCACCAATTTACAAAACTTTTTTTTCATTATTGTGTTAAATATTGCATCTCAGGAGGGCTGAAAGAGACGGGTGCTAAAGCGGAGGGTTAGTACAGGTAAATTCAGAAGGACGATATGAAAAAAATATAATTTTTGAACATTAAAACATGGAAATTGTCAAAAATAATATTTTGTAGTCAGGTATTCCTAGTAATTATTTTTGACGATTCTGCAGGATTAATTTCCAAATCCTCTGTTTAGCATTGACCAGAGTTCACATCCCATCTCGCTCTGAAAATGTGTTTTTTTCCTCTAATCTTCAATAATCAAAAACAATTATACTAAAATGAATAAAAAAGGGTTTAATTGAACATTTAAAGGTGCATCATATGAGACAGGAAGCATTTTTGATTGCCTCTCAACGGCTCTCAACATGGCTGCCGCCTCAGTAGCTAGTTGTGCTAACGGCGTTACCAGTTTAAGCTACGGCTAACGTGCTGACAGAGCCAACAGGGTTTCCCTGAGGGCGCCATCATCCGTAACCGCCGCGTGAGATCAGTGGTACATATATCTTTACATAGAAACATCAACGTTTAACATAATCTAGGGTTTTACAGAGCAGGTTGATGTTTAGCTCTCGCTAGAACAGCAGGGGACCCAGCAGGCTGTTGCAATTAGAGGAGAAGGGGATGGATACGTCGTACATCACGGAGAAAACAAGGGAAACAATCAGACTTCGGTTATTTAGCTGCATGCTGCTTGTTTGGGAGCCATCCTCTCCGCTATAGACGTGCCACCGTGATGCACAGTACGACTCTGTGGGGAAATGTGAACACTTCAATGTGTCACTCTTGTCCAGATGTGCACGCAGCCATGACACACCTGCACACTGACACACACAAACACATTTTCCAGCTGTATAATGTTGATTTCCTTATAGACCCAATCAACACCTCTCGGCGGTGTGGACGTGTCGCAAAGTGCAAATATTGTATATTATATAAACCCAGCTCGTAGGACTCAGAGGGATTGAGAAAACAAAAATGGCCGCTTGTTTTTCAAATAGTATGTTGGTTTTTGTATATTGTTTGCCGTTTGTATATTATTTTGAATACAAACCTAAACTAATCATTAAACAAGGCCAGTGCTATTGTTTAGAAGCTTCCTGTAAACATTTGTACATTTAAAAAAACATTGAAAGCTTTGCTTACATGTATTTTGTGTCTTGTTTTTTTTGCAGCTTTCTTTAAGCCTGAAAAAAAATAGCATTTTTATTTGTCTGCTTGTTTGTTGGACTATTTGTTTGCCTAACTGCCTGAAGTCTTTTTCTTTGAGTCGTCAAACAGGAGTTATGGGAAGGCTTTGGTCAACACTACTCCATCTGGTTATCCTCCTCTCTTTCTTTTCTCTTTCAAATGGTTGAGGGGTAAACACTAATGTATTTATTGTATTCATGGTGTGGACTCATCCCTTTCAGCAGAGGAGGTGGAGGAAAACTTGTTGAAATAGCCACAGAGCGATATTTAGCCGCAGCCGAGAAGGATTCACAAAAACCATCTTTGGAGTAACGTTAAGCACCCCAAGAGCCTCGATGTGATCCTTTCCCATTAAGCTATCTTTGAGTTTCATAACTGCCCGCCCTGTGGGAATAAGACAGAGCGGAGCGACGGTTGTTCTCTAATGTCTTCTTATTTCCTCATCTTTACCTGGCTCACACACACACACACACACACACACATTTAAACAGGCGTCTTTTGTATTGTGCGTGTGCATGCAGAGGCAGTGGGGTGAGAAATTGGGCTCTCTTCGGGGGGCTCGCACAAGTCATGGGAAAAAACGATTTATATCAAATCAACCTTTTTTATATATTTTTTTGCTAAGAGATCAGGTTTCTTTATATCACGGCTTTTTCTTTCTTTCTGTGTTGTCAGCAAGTCTGTTGCATGATGTGTTTTCACCTCCGCCCATTTCATTCATTCATGGTCTCTCGCTCCTTTATGAATTGCCTGCTACTACACCCCTTCACCTCCAGTAGCTCTCTCTCTCTCTCTCTCTCTCTCTCTCTCTCTCTCTCTATATATATATATATATATATATATATATATATATATATATATATATATATATATATATATATATACATACTGTATATATATATATATATATATATATATATATATATATATATATATATATATATATATATATCACATACAGTAACTGAGTTACACTTGTTTCTGCCTTTAACTTGCAACTTTCTGCCTTAAACTTGCATTCTTTCTAATGGCCATCAGGGGGCGACAACTTGACCCGTCTTCCTACTTGATTTATTCCCTGAGTAAACATTGTAAACATGAGTTTATGGTCTCAATCGCTCGTGTAAAGTCTTCTTCAACACGGCAGGATGCTCATTGAGTAAATGATGGTCCATGTAGAGTCAAAATAGACCATAAAGCAGAGTATGCTTTAAGCCGACGGCTACAGGCTTTCTCACTAAACATGATTAGATCTGAGATGACATAAAAAAAATAAAAAAATTGCAGTTCAGTTAAGTAGTCAATGCAGTTGCGTGAGTTATAAAAGAACCTCCATGTGGCCGGTTAATTGTTTTTACCGTCTCAAACCAAACCTGATAATGATTGAATCATTAAAGTGTAGAGAACAGCTTAATGCACGGTTAATAATAACGATACCTCAGAAACCAAGATTTGACTTTTCTCGTTTCATCACATGATTCTGCCTTTTTTTATTCATCAACTCAAATACTAGTCATTAGATTCAAGAGCGAGACTGGAGACGAAACATCAGAGTGGCGTTTCATGTCGTCATTCTGCAGAGGAGGAGGCCGCCGCTCTGCTGGAAGCAGGACGCCGTTTGCTGCTTTTGGGGGATTACAGCGGCCTCGTGTTTGTTTGAGGAGAGAAGTTAATACGTTAATGCACTTCTCTGTGACAGGATTTGTTCTGTTTCGCCGCGAGATCTGGAATAATCGTGACTTTGCGTTGGAGCGCCTTAGAGGTCGCGTCGCGTCTTGTCTGTTCGAGTGTCTCAGTCGGGTTTTCTAATTTGGCCTTTTGAGATGACGGCGAGATAGAGGAAGCTGAGAGCGGTCCACGTCTCCTCGTCGTGTCTCGTGTGTGAAGTCCTTTAGATGACTGTGGTATCCAGTCAGCCTCAAAACGCAAAAAAAATAGTAAACTAGCACATGTTTTTAAGCCTTTAACCCGAATTCTTCATCTGTGGCTTTTTGTTCCCTTCATCTCCGTCTGTATTGGCTTTTCTCAAGTGTCCATTTGCCAAATCTGCGTGAGTTCATGAATACACATTTCTGCTCGCCGTGTCCTTTGTATGCCTTTGTTGACAGCCTGCTGAATCAATATTGTATGAACAGCGGGGTTACCCGAGCCAGGCGCTAACACACCTGTGATTTGTCTATTATCTCGAATCCAAAAGCCACTTTTTTGTTAAGACTCCGTTATCTGCCGAACCGCTCGCGGCTCGGCGTGCATCTCTGAAAAGGTTTTCTCTCTTTGTGACGAGTCAGAGTGATTTCGAGGAATAGATCGAAATTGTGTTTTTGTTATTGTTGCCTCATCTGCCGTCATGCGTCTCTTGTCTAATTCAAGTTGAAGAGCGACATTTCGACTTTCAGCCCGCTGACATTTAAACGCCCCACTGCGCAACCTTGTTTTTATGCCACTCAAGTGCGTGTGTGTGTGTGTTCCAAAATCTAAATATCTAAAGTTGCGTTTAAGTCCGCTCCCTTGTTGTTTTTCCCTCCGCTCGGTGTACGTGATCAGATCAGGGCCTCTCCTCCCTCGCAGAGGAGGAGGAGGAGGAGAAGAGGGTAGAAGAGGTTGTTTTGCTCTCATTATCCGCCGGTGCCTCGGCTTTACCTTGACCCGAGCGCGCCACTGTTTTATTACAGGAGCTGTCTCTGTGCCAATTGGAAGGAATAAGAACAAAGCACAAAGTCAATTCAGCTGGAGAGGGACACAGGGAAGAGTGGCCTTGTGTGGATGTGAACACACACACATGTACACACTGCAACACAAGGGTATAGCGAACGTTCTTGTTTGTCTCTGCCATTAGTCACTCCGTGCAGAAGTGATTTAGTGTCTAAATTACAGGCTCGGCTCCACGTGAATCATCCGGCTACATCGTGCTCTGCTTTTGCATAACAAAAAAGATTTTTTTTTTTACAAAAGGCCCCCATCTCTGTGGCTAATCAGAAGCCGATTAGCTACAATATACAGCTTCCAGAAGACACGTTTCACCATCCAGGATGTTACCTCAGTTCAAGAAGTTACAGAAGTTTTTCCTCCACTTTGAATTATATCGTGCCTGATTACACTTTTGATTCTTATATTGATAAACAGCTTATTTCCACATTAGCTCACTTCCTTTCCCTGGTGGACGACCAATACCATAGACTGACAGTTACTGCTGTGTGATGACGAACAGGACCACAGGTCTATAACCGGCAAGCAGAAACAGGTGAAAAGCCACTTTACACTTCCTGGCAGACAGAAACCAGCTGGAGACTATAGCTGGTGAACATAGTGGAGCATTTAGCACCTGAAGAGGCAGATGTTCAGGTGTGGGTGGAGAGCCAAAAAAAGGCTAAAAGAGAGTGGATGTCGGACTTATATCGGGACACAAACAAGACTCCTAATGATCATGTTGCTCCGTAACTGAAGGATGTGAAGTCAAGCAGCTGTGTGCCACCAAGTTCGCCTTATAAAGACAATGATATGTCGGTGTTGTGTTCGCAGCTCGTTTCTGCTGCCCCCAAGTGGCCCAAAAATCAGTTATGAGGAGGAGCTTGATGTCCTACAATGTGATGTCTTCACGGCTAGTATGGACAGGAGGAGTAATAACTCTTTCAATGCTCATGCCAATATTTTTTTTAAGACTTACTTGAAAAAACATGTGAGCTTATTCCTTTAATAATCCATCAAATGAGCACTTGAATTTTCTTTTTTTATATATATTAATCCTGAAAGTCGTGATTTAGATTCGGTGAAGGGTGCATGCAGTTCAGTCTTTCCTAAAAACAAGAAAACAAGAGCAAAAAACCTTCCAATCAGGAGCTCGACACCTGTTAGTTCAGAGTGGGGAACGACTCAGAGCCGCAACACGCTTTGGTGTTTCTCGCAAAGTGAGTGATTTGTCCTCTCCTACCTCCCTTCCTCCCCCGTCCCTCGTCTCCTCATTACACTCCTCTCTCTCCAACTCGGCTCTCTCCATCCACCTTTTTTGTCTCCGTACCGTCTCCTTCTCATCTTTCTTCCCCTTCGCCTCTTCCCACGCTCTCAGCTGGAATATCTAACACAATGTTAAAAAAGGACGATTGTGTTTTCTACACAGTTGTGCAGGTTTCAGTCGCTGGACGTCTTGCTCAAGGGCACCTGAGCGGCAGTTGTCTTTGAGAAGACGGAGAGACGGATTCTGCTTTTTGAAATGTCCCAGATCAAATGTGAACACATGTCTCTCTCTCTCTTTCTCTCCTGCAGCGTGCAAGTGTAACACCCACGCCAACGTGTGCCACGTCAACACCGGGAAGTGCTTCTGCACCACTAAAGGAATCAAGGGAGACCAGTGTCAGCTGTGAGTATGGTGTCGTGTGATTAAACACCCACCCTGACCCTCGTCACATCTGGCTGGCCTTGGAGCATTAGGTACTCTGGTTAAATAATACAAAAGATATGCGGAGGTCAGGACATCTATCACGGGACATCAAGATGAAGCTGGCTGCGTTATTCTCAATCTAAGGTGCGATCACACTTTAGATTATATTATATAACAAAAAAAAACGTATGGATTGTAGGGGTGGGAATCACCAGAGGTCCCACGATTCGATACTATCACGATACTGCGATATATTTAGTATTGTGATATATTGAGTATTGTAATTTATTCCCTTTTTTCCAACTGCAAATTGTCCCCAAATGAAAACTTTGTCAACATATTTGATCGATAAGATAAAGTTTTCCGTCTGTTCATCTCACTTCAATCATTTTTCAATTGATTTTAGACCAAAAGGTTTATAATTTATATAATAAAAGATCGATACTTGGCTTCCGTGTATCGATACAATATCGCCACGCAAAGTATCGCGATACTATGCTGAATCGATTTTTCCCCCCACCCCTAATGGATAGGCTTTAGTTTTTGTTCAAATATTTCAGTTCCGGTGGATTTGGTGAGACCCAAACTGGCGGTAACTCCAAACGCAGTTCAGTGTTACAGGTCCCAGAATGCAGAGGGGCAGCAAAACAAACCCATGTCCTTTTTTTATTATACAGGTGCAGCTGCAGGAAATGTTGGGTTTTTAAAGGAAAGTCCCCAAAGACAACCAGCTTCTACAACTGCAAATATAGAAGTATTGCAATACTTTCAGTTTGCAACATTGTTACTTTAATTTTAATCAGTTTAGGGAAATGGGTTTCGACTCTAAAATGTTATTTAGTTTTTGAGGAAGGCAGAAACAACAATGACATACACATGTGTGTGTGTGTGTGTGTGTACTGTATGTATGTGTGTGTATGTATGTATGTATGTGTGTGTTTCCCCCTGACTGTGCCAGACTTAACCGCTGCAGCACTATAATATCCTGAAAGGCTTGGCGGACCGACACACCACAGAGACAGACTGAACGTTGCTGCATCGATAAATCTAACGGGCGAGGCTGGAGAGCAGAGAGTTGTGTGTGTGTGTGTGTGTGTGTGTGTGTGTGTGTGTGTGTGTGTGTGTGTGTGTGTGGTGGAGGTTTCATAAACTTGCTTTGTGATTGCAATCGCTCCCATTATATGATGGTACGGTTGCTAATGTGTTTGTTTAGAGTCCGATACAGTTCCTCCTCAGTTTGTGCCTCAGTGGAGACTGCAGTGTTAGAGTTCACTTTATTACAGCTTGATTATTTCTTAATGTGTTTGATTAGTTTCTTTCATTTACGGAACAATCAAACATTGAGGGGGATACAAATAAAATGCAGCACAAAGGTTGCTATTATTTTTGTTGGTAGAAGTGGTGCTGCTTAATCTGTAAGCCTTGTATAGATTCATTGATACGGATATATCTTTTTTTTGCTCATGTCAGATTCTTTCAAACCACAACTTCATGTCTGGTGGGAGTAACGAGTAGCTTCAGCCTGCACACCCACGTGCAAAACAACTTGAATCATATCTGCTACCGATTATGTAAATGTTCCTTAACCTTAACATAAACCCTGACTTTCACCTCTGACTCTACGTTACGCTGAACCTCAACATGACCTTTGAGTGACCCTTAACTTCCACTCAGCTCCTGACACCAGTGTGACCTCACACCAACAGACTCCCTCCACATGCTTACCGTCAACCGTCAGTGTAGTGCATTAGTGTTTTTGTCAGGGTATTATTTAAAGACGCTGTTAAACACTGATTCATTCAAGAACTTCTTGTTTTATTAAAAAGGAATTAAAAAAAATAATCGACTAATTTTGAATGCTGGTTAATGATCAGGATCATAATGTTCATCTATTTTAATACTGATTAAACACGGATGACGTAAGCAGATTTGTGCCACGTAGAAAATAAAGATTGTTAGCTTTAATTTAACACTACCATATATATACAAATACATTTTTATTTATTTTATAACTAAAGGAATCATATTTTATTTTTGTTATTTATTTTTGTTATTTAAAAATAATATTATTTCTGTATTTTATTATTATTATTATTATTATTATTATTATTATTATTATTATTATTATAACACACATTATCATTTTGTATTATTATTTTATTTTAAATATTTTTTTATTGTCATTTTTTTATATTTGTATATATTTATATATATATATATTTTTTTTATTTATTTTCTTTCCACGGAGGCTGGCAGTAGGAGTGGTGCGTCGCTGAGTGTTCACTTGTGCATCCCTGAGCCGCTGCAGTCTCTCTCTAAACGTCTCTCTCAGCGCTGTTTGTTGTGCTTGAGTCACTCCAACATGGCGTTCCAAGTCGAGGGCCGCTTGTTTGCCGTTTTGATTATGAACGAGCAATTTCCCCCCCGAGGCGGACGCTAAGCGTCCCCGGGTTACGTCAGGTGTGTGGAGGCGTATTTGAGAGTGCGTCTTCTAGAGTCACAAATAATGAGGCCATAAAGCATTTGTTTTGCTTTTTTTGTGTGTGCTTATATCAATATATATCAATTAACTTAGACATGTAAGGATATATTGTCCTTACATTGTCTCTTTTTCTGCGTTTGTTTCATTGATATTTAACAAAATAATGAGTTTCTTTCTGTTTGTCTTTCCCTTCACAGTTTCTTCAGTCCTTTTGCTCCAGCAATCCCTTTAAATATATATTTTTGTATCACATCAATCATAATTGTATAAGGACCTACACATTATTGACACATATATACACTTTGACACCCACTGTTATTGTTATTTAGGCTTAAATATCACATGATATGTGACGTTGGATGGGATGGAATAGGTTAGGATACACTAGGATACGATATTATATGATATTATACAATATTATACAATATCATATGATACGATAGCAGTATAGCTGCCAAAGTGTTGGCTGGCATCCTGCCGTCTGTGCCACCAGCAGAGTAAATATGATTCTCACACACAGCCAATCACATCGCAGCTAAAGCCAGTGTACACTGTGTGTGTGTGTGTGTGTGTGTGTGTGTGCGTGTGACCGTATGAACAGCAGCAGCTGTCGCGGGCGGCTCAGAGCGTGAACGTAACCGGTCAGGATCAGAGTACGGTCTCTACCTGAGCTCACCAGATGTCCTCCTGCTGTTTACGCGTCGTCACGGTTTTACGACATTTGCTCGCAGTTTATTTAAAGTCTAACCCGCGATGCGCTTTTCTTCTTCTTTTTTTTTTTCCTGTGCGAGTCTGAGCCTGAGCTCTTTTGTGTTGTTTCTCGGTTCCTCTCCTGTTGCATTGTCTGACTGACTGTTTGATTGTGTTGATTTAGCTTTAATTGGCCTCCTCTCCAAACGCAGAGAACGCCACTAATTGACTGCAAATTTGCATCTTTAACTGTATACTTGACTGCAGCGAGTGTTTGTGGGCGTTTGTGCGTGCGAGTGTTTGTCGTTTGGAGAGCTGCTAAACGGTGTGTAGTCTCCTGATTTACAAACTGCGAGCTGATTCATTTTTTTTATGCTTGTAAAAAATCTTCACAGTTACACCGTCGCAACATAAACACACGCACACACACACACACACACACACAACACACACACACACACGCACGCACACACACACACACACGAGCGCAAGCAGGGCCAATATCATTTGTGACCTTTAATCTTCATTTTGTTTATCTAGGCAGGGGTTTACAGAAACAGCAAGCGGAGCAAAAACACTTGTCACTCGTGTGTGTGTGTGTGTGTGTGTGTGTGTGTGTGTGTGTGTGTGTGTGTGTGTGTGTGTGTGTGTGTGTGTGCTCCTCTCGCTGAGTCAGAGTGTGTTTTAAGTGATGAGGCAGCCCAGTCCTCTGTGGCCCTTATCTGGTCCCCATTAGGCTGTTGTAAGCAGCTTAAGTGTGCGTCCCCTCTTTGTTGAAGCTCTGCGTCCAGATCTTTAGTCGCCCCCCCCCAGCCCCCCCCAAGAGAGACCAGGTCTTGTCCTCGCCCCCCTACTTAGCCTGCAAGTCTGCTTATCCTCCTCCTCTGAACACGTACATGAATGTCACGTTTGCCCAGCGTCGGCGTCACAGTCAGCCAGTAGCAGAAGCTAATTAGCATGCTAGCTATTCACGGCTTGCTTGGTTATCACTGTAGGCAAGTTTTGTTTTTAGTTTTTAGGTTTAATTTGTCATATTGTGTTATTGTTTTATACATGGAATACAAGTTGATTAAAACAAAGACCTCCAAATGAGTGAAACTCATCAATGTCTTGCCTTTCCTGATCAAATATAACTCAGTGATTCACAAAAATTAAGTAAAATGTAATTAATAAATAAACAACATTTCTTCAGCTCAATGTAATTCAAAACTGTACATAGTCTTTTTTATTACGTAACACGAATCACAGTTTTGACAGTGCATAACTAGATTAAAAGTAACATTGAAGCCTCAATAGTTCAGCAAAGTCCGGGTTGCTTCCTTCGGTGACCTGGCCGGAGGAAGAGTTTTATAATTTAACCCATGTCACGTCAATCACACTGCACGTCGTCTCGAAAACAGATTCCTCGACTTTAAAGCTACTCATCAGTTCTGTTGGAAACGTCGCTATTTGGCAGAAGACCAATAAGCACCAATGTCGTGAAAAGTCTGATAAAATGAAGGCGTTGAAGTGCGATTGCGTGTCTGGTACGCCGACACGAGGAGGTGTATTATCAGCCTCCACCCTTTTCAAACAACGCTGACTCCTCACCAGCTTTCATGACCTAATGTGGATCCTCCTCTAGAGAGGGTAGTGTGTACTATTTGCACATTGTAACTGCAGCTTAAAAAAACAGACAAACATCTGTTTGGTGATTCAAATAGTATTTTATCGACCACATTTGGCTCCAAAGAGGCCCCCGATCCAATTCGTGACATCACATTTATCGCGACAAATCTAGCTGTTGCTGAAGTGGGCTCGGCCTCGGAGGCGACTCCGAGGCTTTTAAAGTCGCAGCGTCCTCCTGAGGTCGACGCGGCTCTCCGCCCGAACGCTTACTTTCATAAGCCTCTTTCACCTCCTCTTTAACTCCTACTTCTCTTCCCCTCCTCTCCTCGTCTCCTTCATGCAGACGACACCCCAGTAAGTAATTCTGCGTCGAGACCACAAGACAATGAATGAATCATTGTCGAGCGCTGCCAAGATTAAATAAAATATGAGCACATTCAGCGTCTTGCGTTCTGTAGTTCAGCAGAAATCTCAGTTACTTGGAACGCGCCAAGTGGCCCCTTAAACTGATTCACGCGCCACTATTAGACTAAAAGTATCGTTCCGCCTCTGCGTTTTGTTTTATTGTCGTCCCCGAAAAACTCCTGATTCAGGGCGCGGGGCTCGGCGAGGCGGTCGTGGTTTAAGGCCTCGTCCTTGGCCGAGGGGCTTTTGGAGAAGGATGAAATATTCAGCACCCGGCGCCGCTCTGTGTGACCTGCTGCAGCACTACAAGCGAATTCACAAACACTCTGTAATGCACCGTCTGTAAAGCTCACCTGCCCTCTTGTTCTCGTTTCATTTATTCCTCCGTTTGGCCGTCCATCTTCTCCTGCATGTTTGGGTTGAGGCTCTCTCTCTTCCTCTCCCTCTGAATCCTCCTCCCGTTGTTACACTTGGGAAAACAGTGGATGCTTTGCGTGATTTACTTTGCATGTTTCTTTTTGCAAAAAAGCTTGTGAAATATCTGCATATGGGTTTGATGAGCCAGTGGGATTTATTTTTGCCAAATGGCCACGATGCAGAACTTTAGCGGTTGCAATATATCAATAAACACCCCTTTTTAAAGCCTTCCAGATGAATGTCATGTCGAGTCACTCACACAACACACAAACACACACACAGGAGGAAGAACAGCCGATGTATACCACTCAATCGAGGCGACGCAAACGCTCTTTAAAGACGTTTTTAAAAGCCTTGACATTATAATAACGATTGCATTTTCTTCTCTTAGCACATTTTATTTTTTCAGCATTTCTTGACAGTGGAGGTTTAATAACTGGCTTTTGTTCTCTGCTTCCAGGCAATCATTTTCCTATCTGTACTTCAGGTGCACGTCGTCCATCTTGACACTTTAATGGCCTCGAGAGCATGTACATCATTCCTTCATGATAACAAAAAAAAAAAAAATTAACTTTTTTTTTCTTCTTTAATTGCTTTTGCTGAGTGGTAACATTTCCGTTATCTATAGGAGCCCCTTGTGTTGCTGCACCACGAGGCCCTTTGAAACCCATCACAATCCTATTGTGTATTTAGAAAAAAAATCCTGAAGATTTCCGCAATTTTATACATTTGTTTGCCTAATTAAATTGCGGTGGGAGCTTAGTGGTCATTAAAGACTTTCCTAAAGGTCACACCTTTCAACAACAGCCAATTACTGTCCATCAGCTAAACATAGTCAGCCTCTATCTGGTCACAGTGATTAACAGACAGACGGCTGGAACGTCAAAATGAAAATAAAAGACTCTTATTTGACAGGGCCTGATTTCTTCTTCTTTTTTTTTTACAATGCTTTTTTTTTAATGACAGTGGTTTGATGGTGTTTTGCATTTTGTTTTCCACTAACTGGCAGCGATTGTCAAACAAAACACACGTCTGGATGAAATAGATGAATACAAAACTAACCTCTTGACTTTGATTTAAGACGCTGCTGTAAAGGAACACTGCACTAAACTTCTGTCTCGAATGGTTACAACATTAAAACTCAACGTCTTTCCAACACATAGTTCATTGTCGCTCCATAGTCTCGTATTCAGCGATGTGTTGACAACCCGATGGTTGTTTTGGAGCACGCTGAACTTAGATCAACATCAGAGGAGCGGATTATGCCTTCGGTGTGATTGGAGGAGTTTTTACAGTCGGCAGTTTATTATACATTTGATTTGCCGTGACTGTATCTCCACTGTTACCAAGATCAATATGGCCGCCATCCTCCATGAAGGAGCAGCTTTTAAACTTTTCCAGCCAACAGGGAGACATTGTTTGATACCGTATGAATGGATCTTCACTGCGAAAAAGTCATCAGCATTATTTCTCCAGATATTTAAGCTCTGCCGCTCCCGCACAGGAAAATCTGTTTTTGAGCCGAGTACTGTGTGTGTGTGTGTGTGTGTGTGTGTGTGTGTGTGTGTGTGTGTGTGTGTGTGTGAGCACCCTGGGGTGAAAAGAGAGCAGCTCTGAGTAGACAGGACTGTCGAGGGAAATCACCTCGCAAAGAGCCGGAGGAGGACGCTATACCTGCAACGAGAGCCCACCTGACACACACACACACACACACACACACACACACACACACACACACACACACAGTGACAGAAAATAAATGTGTCTTTGTAAAAACGAAACCCCTATTGAACGCTAATGCCTTTGTTCTTTCTCTCTTCTTCTTCTTCTTCTTCTTCTTCTTCTTCTTCTTCTTCTTCTTCTTCTTCTTCTTCTTCTTCTTCTTCTTCTTCTTGTTCTTTGTCTTTCCTTCTCCGACCTGTCTCTCCTTTCCTGTGTCGTTCCAGATGTGACTCAGAGAACCGTTACCTTGGTAACCCTCTCCGGGGAACATGTTATTGTAAGTATCCGGCCGCCACTACACCTGAGTCTCCCTCTACACACACACACACACACACACACACACACACACACACAAAGAGCCGAAGTCTGTTACTGTGTCCAGTGTCAAGCTGTGTCCCGCGATTATCATCTTTGTACCCGAGCAAGGAAGCAAGGAAGGAAGGTAAGGAAGCCAGAAAGCAGCTGCTAACCCTGCTAGCCTCCTTGAGTTCAATGGACCAGAGTTGATGCTCACTTCCGTGAACCTGATGAAGTTCAGAAAGCAACTGTCGAACTGCGTTTAACCTTAATTGCAAAAGTAAAAATGATCAGATGCTAACGAAGCGTGCAGGCGTGGAAAAGCTGTCCTTTGTACCTATAAATCTCCCCCGCAGCATAATCCACCTTTCTGCTCGAGATCCATGAAATCCCTGTGTTTTTATTCGTGCCACGTTTAATCTAAAGCACAGTTTGGGAGCCTCGAGGAGGAAATCACAGCACCTATTTTTTGGCGAAGCAATGACTGCTTACAACGACTCAGAAGGCCACGTGTTGCCTGACGTCATTGTCTAAAGGGCAGAATAAAGGTAGCATGTACATTTTACATCGAATGGAGCGGGGAAATAAATCCCTGGGCATTCCAGGAATAATGAGGTGTTAGCTTGACGGTAGCGAGCTCCGCTATAGCTGTGAAGGATGTTGAGTTATGTTGCAGCACAGTAGAAGTACCGAAAAAGGACACATTGTCTGGTCTGAAACCTCTATAGTTAAATTTTCGTTAGATTTAGGCAACTACACTTCTCGGTGAAGGTTTTAGAGAAAGGTTGTCGTCCTAACAGACGTCACCAGGAGGCAGGAGACGGGATGCTAACGCTATCACGACTTCTGCCTTCGCTTTTTAGAGAGGATCTTTAGATTTGAAAGTCCGTTCTTGACCTCGGAGACCACTAAAGGTCATGTATCAGGAAAATGAACAGGATAGGTTTATGTGTCCTATCAGTTATTCAGGTCCACAACCGGAGAAGGGAGAGGGGATGCAAGCACAGAGAAAGTGTTTCTGTCCAGGACTTTGTTTTTCTGTTTCCAGATGCGAGCAGGGATCACATTGACTTAGCTCATTTGCAACAAATTGCTGGTTTTTCCTTTTTAAAGGGCAGACAGAGGAGGTAGGCTGTAGTCAAAACAGATGTTTTGTGGCACACAAGCACAGGCTCCCTCACTCTTCAGCTCTCTCTCTCTCTCTCACACACACACACAGACACACTCGTACACACACATTCAGTCTCCGAATTGCCATCATCAGTTTTAATATTATAACACAGTAGAATAAAGTTCAAGTGCTGTCAATGTCAATAGCCCTCCAGCTTGAGTGGGCCTATCATTGTTTCGATGAGGGAGGCTCCGAAGGAGACGGCAATCAGAGGAGTCATGCCACAGATTGCACTGGTCACCTCAAATATGTCTTTGATCACAAGAACAACTTCTGTTCAAGAATGCGATTGAAGACGGGCACATGGGGTTCACCTTTACCTTTACTGCTGCCAAGCTTTTATCTTAAAACGTCATTTATCTTCATTTTTTTAAGACACAGAATCAGACGTTTAAGTTTAAGTGCGTCGGTTCAGGAGGCTCAGCGGTCATTTGAAGGTGCAGTGGGTAATATCTGGCCACCTGCTCCGAATGAATAGAGGGCAGTATTTCACCTCTACTCCAAGTTAATCAGTTATAAAAAAATATATAAGAAAACAGACTAATAATTAACAGCAGGGCAAGAACACACAACATCTGACCAATGGGGTGGAACACTTGAGAACCCGCCAAAATAACAGCGCTAATTTATAATCTTCCAATTGAACATCGGCCTGTAGTTTACATTAGCCTTCTTTGCGCGTACTATTTTACGGTAAATGGGACCATCATTTACTAAATTAACATTATGCTGTATTGAAGAAGACTTATTTTACAATGCTTACTTGCTAGTGACTCACTACCGCCCCCTCGAGGTCCGAGGTGGTATTACAAGACAGGACGGGCCGGGGCTAGCTTGGTTGCTCACCTCAGTAGATGTTCCTGCCACGCAACACAACACATAGACCTCTCTGACACAACGTCAACACTGTAACCTCTTCACCTTCTGTAGAGAACATTTCGTAAATGTTTCAAACCCATGCACCTGTAAAGACATTATATTTGCTATTCTAATCTGTAATAATCCAGTTGACAGTTCATTGATGGCATGGTATTATTGCCTGCTGGGTCCAGGACTGAAGTTTGGCGGCACTAGATGGCACTAATGTGATGTCGTTGCTCAGTGTTGTGAAGGGCTTTAGATGATCCAAATGCATAGAAACACTGTAGGTGCTCGGCCCCTCGACGTCTCCATGGCTGCAGCTGAAGCGGTGTGTTGCCGATGCATCTGGAGACATTATGTTCTGTCATTAATGTCACATTATCTTTTCTGTTGTCCATGAAACGGGGGTTGGTTTTGTTTGAACAAGGGCAAGCGCACTCAGACGTACACACATGAATGCACACGACACCCTCCCTCTCACACACACACACACACACACACACACATGCAGAGAGATAGCGTGTATAAATCACAGATTTAAAAGCCATCCATTTCCCATGTACTGAAGGAGAAGCAGCCAGGTCAATATTAGTCTTAAATGTCATTGGAAGGGAGGCGCTGATAAAAGAAGCTTTATCTCGGCCCTGTGAAATTACATGTGGAGTTTACGAGTGGCAGCGCCGTCCTGGCTGGAGATTTAGAGGAGAAGTTGGTAGAAATCTGCACCACCTGTGGATTTCTTTTGATGTGAGAAGATGGTGAAAAGTTGTCTGACAGCTGACAGCAGAGAGATTACCTGGAATGTGAGGTATTAGCCTGTGGATAGTCCAGAATGGTCCTTCATTCAAAGTGCAAAAGTGCTAAATCATATTCCCCAAAAAAAAGTGGGTCAGTAAGCTGTGTCCCATGTTTCGGGTCCTTTTACTTCTAAGTCTTTATTTTTTTGGGGGGGGTAAAACAGTCAGTTGCAATCTACAGTATAACACAATAGAATGCTTATTCTACATAAACTATGACAAACTATGAATTAACAATTCAATGAATATGTTCATAGTATTTTTGTCATATTCATATTTGGCACCGATGATTGCTGGGTAATGTACATGTTGATATTGTCCAATGTCAACTCTCCATTTGATCATGTGGAAAGACAAAAGGCACGATATACGGTGGCTTGTATAGGCGCACCACCGCTGTGTGTGTGTGTGTGTGTGTTTTATAGCTAGTAGCTAGCATGCGCTAGGGCCCGTCATAGTAGCGTGAGATGGGGTCCGTCTTTACGCCCCTGTCCTAAAAGGTAGACTGCAAATTGATACCGTGGGCAACCTGCAGCGAGGGCTAAAGAGCAAACCTTGCTTCACTTTACTGGGGTCACAGGCCAAAAAGGAGGTTAGGCACTACTATGAGGGCAGGAACCTGCCATGGTACAGGTTCAGCCTTCTAACCTGTAGTCCACCAAAGGGGACGCCTTCGTAAAGCAGTGTCTGTTGAAGGATGAGGCCACATGTGTGGGAACTCTGAATGCTCTGTAGACTTTCTAGATTTGGGAGGAGGTGCAGGTTCAGCCAATCTTTGTAAGCGCCGCCCTTTAAGTGACAGCTATAATCAATGTATATGGTTAGTCTCTGTGAAGAGATATTCCACTGTGACACAAAACTCTTCCAGGCAACCAAAAGACCAAGAGCTGGAGGTTAAGCACTTGCTTCAAACTTCTTAAAAGGTGACTAGAAGACCGATATCTAAACTACACAACCACTCAGTGTCGAGCAGCTGAATATCATAAGTCTGGCCCCCTTGACATCTGCTCTGAATCGGACATGTTTAGCAGTCAGCTCTCCTCTCTGTCGGTCGGCCTCTCCTTGGTCCTTCCCATTTGTATCGCGGTGCTGTTTCAAAGTCACTTGTAAACAGACTCAACGGACTACTGTAGAAGTCAGAGACTGTGTTCAATCATACTATGGCAGCATTGGGTTTGGAGTCAAGGCGTCACATGTCATTCTGGATGCATCTGATGCAAGCATGCCCTCTCCTGGGGCTTCAAGTCCACATTCTTCAAAGGAATAAACTACGCTCGCCACGTTCATTGCAATAGAAGGAAAGCGTCACTCAGATGCATCAGTATATTCATCTTTTTGGATTGGTTGATTACAAATAAAGTCGTTTGAATCATTGTAAGCCCTTCCACTTGACGGCTGCAGTCGGCTTTACTGTGAAATACTGCAAATAAAGCACACAGAACACAGAGATGAAACATGCAGAAACACTCAGAAATGTAGATGAAATATTTTCATCAGGCTGATAAATGCGTCCAGCTATCGACGGCCGCGCTCCTCGTCCCTCTCTGGGATTAAGTGCAGAGAGCCACGCTTTGGTTCAGTTCCTCGCTGTCATATTTAACCAGCAGTCAATTGATGAAAAGCAACTTTGCTGTTTAATGAGTTTGCCCCCAGTCAGGCTGGCCTTTTATGAGCGGCGTCACCGAGGACAATGCTTTAATGAACCGCTGTCATATTCCATCCCACTCAGCTACGAGGGACGTCTAATTAGGGACGGCCACCAAGTGTCCCACCACTTCCACTGGGAAAGACCAGCAGTCAATTGGATTACCGGCTAACACCAGTCGGTCCAGAGCCGGTGCCGCTTGCCGCCCTCGGGCGTGCTCGGGAAGCTCAGTCAGGCCGAACAACAGTGGCTCCAATATTTACTGACAGCCTCACACATCCCAATTAAAAATGACAATTAGGGATGGACAGCACGGACTCGGACTGATTAATGACGTGTTGTCCGAAATCGGATTGGAGAGAAACGAAGAGGGTTGATTGGTCATTCCCCTCAATTTCACCTAGATATGATTAAATGTTACTCTCGTAGTGCTCGAAGACAATTGAAAGAGAAGCGAGTGGATGTAGCTCAGGGGGATGAGTGGTAGTCCCGCAACCACAAGGTAGCCGGCTCGATCCCCAGTCCCCCCATAGCTCACACGTCGAAGTGTCCCTGAGCAAGACACTTAACCCCTAATTGTTCCCCGTTGCTGTGTCTACGGTGTATAGAGCAAAAATGTAAGTCGCTTTGGATAAAAGCGTCAGCTAAATGTAATGTTGGAGGCCGGTTCAGACTTCAAAGTAGTGGCGGGGCAGTGATCAGCAATCAACAAGGCCCAAGGCCGTTCATTAGACTGGGATCTGGCGTCAGTCCAGGACGCCTCAATATTTGCTGACAGGCAGTCCTTGTGGAAGCCTATCCATCGAGGATTAATTTGCAATCCAATAGTAACCCTTTACTTTGATGGACTATTCAATATTCTGACTAAAGTTTCATTAAGTTTCAGTAAGAGTTTGGTACACATGAATACAGTGTTTGGGAAGACACACAAGAAGTAGATGGAATGTACACAATAGGCCCTTTGCACAGCAGCCATTTTGACATGTAATTGCTAGGGGTAAACAGGTGTGATTGGAAAAAATTATAATTATGGCACTGTTCTATTGTGCATGCTGGCTCACTGTAATGTCTGTGACACTAAATAGAATGGGACCGTCATCAGATTTATCAATTACGTCCGTGTTTACCCTGCAATTACACGTCACAATGGCTGCTGTGAAAAGAGCCTTGTTAATGAGTCTCAATTCCAAACCATAGATTCAAATGAAAAAGATTCAGCAGGAATTTTCTTTTTTGTGAACTTGATCAGAGCGCCGGGCCAATTGCTCGGCTCCCGATATTGCCGCAGTGTTGTTATCTCCAGTGAGTTTGTTACATCCAACATTGTTAGTAGATCCAGCATCAAACTAAGAACTGCAGTCAATGAGCAGCAGTTAAAGCCTTGCTGAAGATGACATGCTAGACTAATGCCGTGGTCGCACCAAATTCGCAACGCTTTTTCGCCTGACTTTACTCGCTCGACTTTATGTGGTTAATTCGCTTTTCCGCTTTTCCAGCTGCGGAAAGTGGGCGCGGCTAATCTCCGGTGAAAACATTTACCATTTCCGCCATTCACCATTGAAAATAACCACTAGTTCTGCTTTATACTGGTTGAGGAAGTCCCACACACGTGCACGTCCGCGTCGGGCGAATTTCTCACCAGAGTTGAAATATTTCAACTCCGGCGAAAAAGCGGAAAAGCAAATATTGGCAACGCTTTTTCGCCTCTATCGCAACCATTCGCGTCTCTGCATTGACTTAACATGTAATCTACTCGCGTGAATATTTCGCAACTCTTGTAGTGTGAACACCGCATAAGTCCGCAGAGCCCTTAAGCCCCGCCCCTGCTGCTGCAGAACCCTTGAGAACCGCTTGATTATTGTCCAAATTGCACCGGGTCCTTGCGTCTCTTCCAATGTGTAAAGGAGATCGGCCGAATGGTTCTCGCAATGGAACCACGTACAGAGAGTCCTCGCTTTATAGTTAATGTTCAATATTCTTCTTATCTATTCACACAACTATCTATTTGCACGTGTTACTGCTTGAGAACCCTTGTCAGGTCCGATGGTTTGACCACATGGTGGTAACCAATTTGAACCCTTGTGACCCGATGAAGATCCGACTGGGATCAAAACACGTCCCCTTTAATAACTTTGTAGACTGCAATAATGCGCGTGCAGGTGTTTCCATCTGTGCCGCTTTTTCAAACAGCCTGATGTGCGTGTCACGATGCTCCCTCTATTACACCATCCCCGCCGCCTTTAAAAAAAAATAAAGTATTGATTTCCATGTTGGTTCTGGCAACCTTGTGTGCTTAGAATTGGTAAACAGTCTGCAGTTGAGAAACTGGTGATTGGGAACTTTGTGTGTCGCCATCCCTCAGATAATTGTGTTGTTAAGGAGCAGCGAGTCCTTGCTGTCCTTGGTTCCAGCGTTTTTTTTTTAGTTGCAGCGAGGCGACGCTGTAACGTCTGGCCTGCGCTCCGTCAGGCGGGCGTTGCAAATGGGAAATAATGAGTTGTTAACAAGCATTAAATAAAACCTCGGCAAGAGATTCCGACAAACTGACATTGTAGGTGAAGTCACGCTTTTAAAATTGCTTTATTTATTTATTTTATTTTAATTCCTAGTCGAAGTAGACTGCTGGAATATCCGATTGCGTTCCGGTTGAGGGCTTTTCTCCCTCTTCTGCCTTCTTATTCGCCGTCATCAGTGTTTTGTTTCATATCAGCTGAATCAGCTCACATATTATGGTAATAAGATCACCCATCTGTGAACCTGAGGAATATGGCGTGGACTATTTCTATTTCGCCGCTTCTTCTGGGGATCGTTAATACCTTTAGTGATACCTTGATACGATTCATCCGGAGTGAGAATTCTCACCGGCGCGCGTGTAATTGAGTTTGTCTAAGTGAAACTGCTGTCAGATTTCTCAGATGGGATTTGTAATTAGCCCAGATGAACTTTTAAACCTGGCTGGGGCGCTCGTGTTCCTAACAGCCTTGAAATCAAACACAGTGGGAACGCGCAGAGGGACAAATGTGAGGTTTCTTTTGTTCTGCATACCGTTGTTTTGTTTGGTCACACCTGTAAACACTCTCACAGACTCAGGCAAACACACATGCATTGACACTCAAACACACACATATGCACACAGATAAATCCTATCCCTTATACAAAGTATTAAAACCCACCCAAACACTCTGTAGTTGTACTGACGACCCTTATGGGATAAACAACCGAGCAGCAGCAGCAGTGCACGTCTGCCTGGGAGGGAGGGAGCAGGAGAGATGGGAAAAAATATTGTCTTTGATCTGATGATATCTTCTGTTCGGGCTAACTTGAACAAAACAAGGGTGTTTGTCAAACATAATTTGCTTTCGTCTCGGTGACGCCCCGGGATTGTGAAGCTGAAAGGAAAAGTGATAACTAAACATCGCTCCAGCTTTTTTTCTTCTTCTTCTCTGCTCTGCAGTGCTGAAAAAGCTGTTCCAGAGCTGACTGCTGTCACTCAGCGAGAGACAGCAGCAAATTACCTGTCGCAGCACTTTCTGTTCTTTCTCAAGGAACATTGATACAGTCTGCTGTTTAGTGCTAAAAAGAGATCGGATCAGGCGGCAACCTCCGGCTCTGAAGGGGGAAGCCAATGTGGAAGAGTCTTGGACTTGCATTCTCTCTACTGGCCATCAGGGGGCGACTCCTCTGGTGGTCTATGAGAAAATGACCCTATTGTAAACATGAGTTTATGGTCTTAACCTCTAGTTTCAAGTCTTCTTCAATACGGCATGATGTTCATTTAGTGAATTGTTATCCTATTTAGAGTCAAATAGACAATAAAGCAGGGGTTTGCTTTAGGGCGGGCTACTTTGTGATTGTCGCTACCGCTACCAGAGCATTATACGGCGTCTCTACATCCTTTCTCTGCAGTCACTAATGGTTTGCACCAGTTGCAAAAGCCAAGAAGGCGACGTAATCCAAGATGGCGACGGTCAAACGCCAAACTGTATTACAGAATTGGGATAATAACGCAGCAAAATCAGCAACCTTCCAATTTGTGTCTGATTTGGGTTCTCAGACACATCGTCCCAGTTTGCATCTCTTCCTTATACAACCGTAGCGTTAAGCATTGGTAACGGTTTCCTTTGTAAGGGCCATATTGCATGAACTGCCTCCTTATGTATGTTCAGTAGCTGCAAGTAGCTTGTTTTTGGTGAAAGCGTTTTTTAAAGTTTGTGGACCCTCGTGTAAGGATCACTTATATAAGCTTGCACGCATTTACAAACAAGGATCATCTCAGCACTGAATGTACTTGTCCTGACATTCCTCGGTTAATGCAATTTGCTGGTTGTACGAAGTTTTTACGAAGTGTTATTTGTGTTTTATTTTATGCTCGTGAGAAACTTAATCGCTGCCATCTTGGCCCAGACCCCTTTGGAAAATGAGATTAAAAATGTCAATGTGTTTTATCCTGGCTAAATAAAGATGAAATCAAATAATAATGTAAAATGTAAATGCAATTTTGTAAACCTTAATTAAGAAGCCATGTGTGGTAACAGACTCACTTAACCTGACACGCTGAAAGATGACGCCAATCAGCAGTGTTTTGTCGTGGCCCGCTTTGGAGATAATTAAGTCATACTTACCATCATTAAGACCGATTGAGCCACATATGGAGAGCACAATTTCTTTCATTTGTGAGGGAGGTTGACAGACTTGCTAATCAGTCTTTAAATTTACAAAACAACGGGGTGTTTTGTGTCAGGCTGGGCCGTGATTGGCTGCAACAAAACACAGAGTACGAAAGACAGAGTGTATTTCAAAAGACAAAGCTGAATGCACCATGTTGGACAATTGTGGTGTGTTTTTTTGTTTTTTTTAACGGATTGTCTCCCGTCATCTGATCTACAACTGGAATATAATACTAGAATAATTGGTCTGATTGATGGCCACAGCTTCACGGAAATAGGAGCCAGAGTAGAACCTCAACTTGTCTTTTTCGATGAAAATAAAGGAATAAATGTTGCCTGCCTGAGCTGCCCTTGGATACATCTTTCTCTCTCTCTCACACACACACACACACACACACACACACACCTACCTGGATTACCCTGAGGGGTTAGCACTCAGCAGTCACGCTGATTAAGTTAGAAAATATCCTCTCACCCCGTTATCCTCTCACGGCCACATCGCTGCTTTCTCCATTCTATCTCTTATTCCCTTCATCTCCTCCTCCTCTGTTTCCTCCCCTCCTTTCCTCCCCTCCTTTCCTCCACCGTCAGGCAGGCGGACAAGGTGACCCGGCGTGGCTCCCGCTGTCCGTCCAGATGTTAGATCACGGTGATTCCCCCTCTGTACGTTGTGGCCATTGTCTCGCTGACAGACGCTCAATATAGGCGCCGCTTTCATTTAGGGCTCATGTTATGTTCTATTGATTCGACCGGTTGCTTGTCTATAGAAAACGGCGTCCACATTGTGAGCGTCCGTGTTCATATTTATAAAACTGTACTTGTTTATTTGTTCACAGCTTGAGATCGCTGATCAAAACGCCACCGCCGCCGTCTCATTCATCTAATTGACTGTCGACACGCGGGCCGCGGTTTTCATAAAATCCGTCTGCGCTTCACGGCGTCGTCAATAAAACGAGACGTAGGGGGAGTTTTATTGAGAATACACCCAAAAACATTCAAAGAAGCCCCAGAAAGAAGTTATTCGTTATTACGGAAACGCGTGCAAATAAAGCAGCGACGAAGAATACGTTTTTTTTCTTCATCTGTCTTTGTCTCTCTCTCTCTCTCTCTCTCTCGCCTTTGCCTAGACAACCTGTTGATCGATTACCAGTTTACCTTCAGTCTGCTTCAAGAAGACGATCGCCACTACACCAGCATCAACTTCATGGCTACACCTGAACAGGTAACACATGCACTCAAAGCCAGATTCATGGGTGGAACTGTCGTGCATTTCATTTCACGATGTAAACAGTCATTGTATATTCATCATATTTGTGACTCTCTTATTATCTGATTGGTTGGACTTGTCCCTCACACCCCAAAAAAAAGTAAAAGTATTTTTTCCATGAACTAGATAGTGGACATTGAAGAGAAACTGACAGAAAACAAAGACTTTTAAAAGAAGCATGTATTCTCCGAATGTTGGACTCAGAGAGACGTCTAAATATTTGAGTTTTATCCGAGCTTGTTTTTCCATCTCGGAGCCCGGAGGTGTGTTCAGACACGACTCAAAGTTGAATATCGAGGCAGCATTGCAGACAAAATCAATGGAACGACACGAAAATAGGCCAATAGATTCAAATACGCCCAAGGTGACAAGAGCTGAGGCGGAGATGGAGAGGCTCCAGTTAAAACAAATGTTTTAGCAAGTAATCCTCCTGTTGGACCTCAGGAATGTACACAAGAAAAGGGCAAAAGGTCGGCAGACCGGAGGGGAAACAAGTAAAAAGCGTGTGTGTACTCGGAGGAAGTTGTCCGACAACAAAATGAACTGCCAAAAAAAACCAGCGGTCAATAAATAACCCAAGAAACGAACGCAACACATTGTGTCTGAATGCTTCTTGAGCCGTCGTCATTCTTTTTCCCCCAGAGTTCCACTTCCATCCACTTTACATCAAAATCTGTTTGGCCACCTTTTAAAAACGACCTAGTTTTTCGGCCTCTGCTCGAAAAATTGCATACCCAAACTAAAAAGAGTATATCTCTGCAACCATAAGGGCTATTTGAATGCTGTTGGTGTTATAATGAAGGCAACACTTTTGATATTTGTTCAGATGTGTACATATGAGTATATATGGTACTGGTTAAGAGTAAATGAAGATGGCACACAGCAAAAATGAAAAAGTTTCAGGTTCGCCTAAATAAAAAAAGCACTTTCAGGAGGATTATCCCTTTGTAATGATGCAGCTGCAGGTTTAAACCTTTACCAAATCATAGCACAATATGTCAACAGTCTCTCTGCAAAGGTTGACTTCGATAAAGTGAAGCTGAAAAAAATTAGGGAGTTTTTAGTAAAGACAATTTAGGCGAGGTCTCCAAAATGTCCATTTTGGCAAAATGTCACATTTCTATTTTCTGTAGCGAACTATATTCTTTTACTTGTATATCCAGCTCAGTAACGCATGTGCACGTGTGTTTCTTATTTTTTTCCGCAGGCCAACAAGAACCTCGACATGTCCATCAATGCCTCGAACAACTTCGACCTCAACATCACCTGGTCCTTGAGCTCAACAGGTAGCGAACACGCGCACACATTTATACTTTGTCTTCAAAGTACGGTGGCCCTGAGAGCCAAACCTACTGCGACTTAAGAAAAGACAAAATGCAAACAGATACGAAGAGAATAAAGAGACATCGTCACCAATTTTGCAGCATTTAGAAAAAGCGCACAACGGAAACTGAAAAATGTTGGCTTATTTTAACATTGTGATCGCATGATTCAGATATTTCAGATATCCTTTTTCTTAGTACTATAATATTTAAATCAGTTGATCACAATGATGATATCAGATTACATAAATTTTTATGAGGCCACAAACAACAACAGCCTGGCCCAACGGTGTGCATCACTGTTTAGTTATTTCTATAATAAAATGTATGTTTTTGGTTTGGTGAAGATCAATTAGCTCGCGATGTTTCTATTTGCATGAGTTTTTATTTGCAGTGTGTTGCACCAGCTAATAAAGGTCCCTTTTTATTGATTTTCTTTAAAACATCTTGGTTTCTCAGCTTATTTGGGAGAAGTCGATATAAATAAAAGCCTTACAAGACCAACATAAACCCACAGAGGTGATTTTACATATTTTTGCTGATTGGATCACGGCCCAGACCTTTGGATACAGACGGTTGTATTGGCATTAGGACTGCAACCAATTGATTATTGGCTTTACCAATTAATCCGCTGATTACTTTCTTGATTGTTTTTTTGGTCTCACAGTCCAACACCGAATGATATAGAGTTCTCTATCACATAAGACAAAGAAAAACACAAATCCTCAACGCTACCATGTAATGTTTTGCGTTTTTGCTTGAAAAAAAATGACAAAACAGTTGCCAATTAGTGTCAATTAATGTATTCCTCGTTTCAGCTCTTAATGACATTCCCTGAAGTGCAACACACATCTGAGTCCTGTCGTTTACGAGCGGATGCGCCACAGACCAAAATGAGTTGTCAACACTAGAGAAATGTAACGCATCAAAGTCCACCTTCAAAATGCACAGGCTGGTCTCATCCAGCAGAACAAATATGTTTTTAGATATCCCGATATCATACCACTGACACTAATAACGCTTGTTATTTTAACCCAAACGCTGATCTTTTTTCACAAGCTGACTGAGTGGTTTTGTTGCCTGAACCTTATGGAGTAGTTCCCTGTGAACACAGAAGGATATTTTGAAATGACCGTAGAAATGTAACGAGTGGAAATTGACAGGTGTCGCTCGATTTGGAAGGAAAACGCACAAAAGATGAGGAGTAACTTGTTGCGGGATATCAAACGAAGCGGCGTTTGAGGAAACGTTGCGATGCAGCAGGTGTGTGAGTGAGTTTAAATCTCCTGTTTGCATGTATTAGTTTGTAGAGTCTTGTCTTTACATCTAGAAATATATCAAAGGTAAGATCATAAAGAACATACCATTACAAAAACAGAAATATTCTCTTTGGAAAAATAAGCCATTACTCTATTAGTCAGCGTCTATTATATATATATATATATATATTCTGTCTAATGAAACTGAAAGTGAGCCGTAATATAAGTGGTTCATTGTTTGGTCTCTGAAGCTCTGTCATTTCTCAGAGATCTCCCACAGTCGGTATCTTTCATTGGTGGCCAAGTGTCCTTAAGTAAAATGGTCGGATCCACTTCCTGCTCGCCTCCCGGGGGTTCCCCCTCCTGACAAAACACATCAGAAGCTATTTTAGATTTTTGGCATGAGGCTGTTTTATACATTTTCCCTCCTGATTTCAATTAAGATAAAAGCACTCTGCTCTCACCACTCGGTGTCTTGGGGCCCAGAGCCTCTCTAGTTTGAGACTGTGGGCCTTGTGAGTGTGTGTGTGTGTGTGCAGACTATTACAGAGTGTTTAATGGCCCTGATAAAGCAGGAGGGTGGGAATATGTTACTCACAATGACTGAAAAACTCGTCCATTAACACAGAACTGCTGATAGCGCTCCGAGGGATGCCGAGATCGGACCGCCTCAACGCAGAGAGAAAAATGGTCACGCTCGCTCTGAATTACTGCGAGGTGTCACCAGAACCATTTGCCTGCGTGAGATGACTGGCATGACGTTGACTTTTTTTTTTTAAATGAACTTAAACCACCTTCTGTGTAACGATATCTTGACAGTGAAAGCAGCTCGGCTGATGGGTCGCCACCGCTTGACTCTCATTGTGCCGGTCTCATGTGGAGGCGGAGTTTTAAAAACAGCAAAGGAGTTTGTTTTCTGCTCCAGTCTTTTCATCCTCAAGCTGTTTGATAATGCCGCCCTTAACCATTTTACTTGCAATTGAGTCTCAGTAATTACGCCACATGTTCAGTATTATATCTCTACTTATATGTCCCCGTCTCAGTAAAGTAACATTTTCTTGGAAGACAATTCTGCATCTAGGATTCTTCACGAGATCCTTAAAAAGATCCTGATGCCAGAAAGACCTGATCCTGGTGCATAATAATAGTTTGACGTGTCCCACGGCACAACGTGTTTTCATACAACAGTACCTCACTTATTTTTCATGCATTCTCCTACGAATGTCCAGCAACGCGTGACAATTTCCGCTTTTTTCTCCGAAAAAATAAACGGCCTTCTTGACAGGAAACTACTTTGTTAGGTTAAAGAAAATATCACGGTTTGGGTTAAAATACCGACGGGTTCTTTGACGTCTGGGTTCACACGGGACACAGAGTCTGGTGTTCTTGGACCCGCCCACCCACACACCCCTCCCATACGCAGAGTTTCTTGTACTTTGGGTAACACAGGGTTCTTACGGTCATGGAAAAACTGGAAAAGTCATGGAATTATAAAATGGTTATTTCCAGGCCTAGAAAAGTCCTTGAAAAAAAAAAAAAATCCCAAAAGTTTTGGAAAAGTCATGTAAATTTTAAAATTTTGAAAGTTTGAAATAATGAATATGCTTTTAAAAGAAAGACGCTCAAAATATAAGCAGGCATCCATACAGGCATCTATATAAATGTTTATTCTTTTAATCAAACTATTGTCTCTCATTCATTTGTGTCATTTAAGGTTTACTGTATGCTTTGTATTCTCATTGTTAGTTTAAATACTAAATTTTCTCACTTTTTCATGTTTACACCCAGATTTCACAACATGTTTTGTCATTGAAATTTGGTTTAAAGTCATGGAAAAGTCATGGAAATCCATTGGTCAGAATGTGTATGAACCCTGTAACACTTTATAACAACTACACACTCATTTTGTGTGAAATACACTGCATCACTTTTCGTCAGCCTGCATGGCATGACACTGATCAGCACCTCTGACACAGAGACCCTCTCAAAAAACACTAATAATAAAAAGCCAGAGAGATATTACAGGGAATTAAGTACCTAAAAAAAAAGAGACCACAAACACCTTTAAAGACCGTTGATGGTTGGTTCTATACCCGATAAAGGGTCCTTCTTTTCCCTTCTTTATTCCACTTTGTTATCTAATGTATTTTACTCAAACTGCTCTCCGTCTCTCTCCCAGCTGGCACCATCTCGGGGGAGGAGATGCCCATCATAGCGAGGACCAACATCAAGGAGCACCGTGACAGTTTCTCGTGTGAAAAGTTCAACTTCAGACTTCACCACAACATCACCTTCTACGTCTACGTGTCCAACTTCAGCTGGCCGATCAAGATCCAGGTTAGAGGGGAGGGTCGATGTTTACAATCTTTAAAAAAAGTACTTTTATTTGAACCAAAGCTTGAAGCCAACAGTCCGACTGACGCTTGTTTTCATTATTAATTGGCTGTTTTATCTGAAACAGTGAAAAATGCCAATCACAAGTTCCCAATGTCCAAGGTGACGACTTCAAATTACTTTATTTTTTTCATATCAAGAGTTCACAATCACATTTATATTCACTCTCAAACTGAAAAAAAGAGCAGAAAACTCCTCCATTTGAAAAGCTAGAAACCAATCAACAAATGTCTGAAGCCATTCATGGACTAATTGTTCCGGTGTTACAGGCGACAAATATGTAAACCCAGAAAGGATGAAGATTAAAAAAGAACTGAAAATGAGTTCAGACTTAACAACTTGAGAATGTGTTGTTCTTGTTCTGCTTAATGGCTTCAGTGTGTGGCCTCATAAAGGGACATGATGATGATGATTTACAATATTCATTATATATTTACATCTTTCACAACAATGTTTGCAGTTAAATGGGATGTGCGAGCGCTCTCTATTAGCTTTACTTGTTTCTACGTGTATTATTTCTGTGCCCACACTCTTAATTTTTCTTTTGGGGAATGAGTTATCCGAGTAATCAGTGAATAACACGATACCAGATACACGTCTGTTCACGAGAATAGTGGATTAGAATATCTGTTGTGTCTGGCTTTGTGCAGGCCACGGACATTATTAAAAATGTATGCAAGCGCATTTTTTATTTTTAATGATCTAGCACCCTCTGGATCAAAATACTTGAATACGATAAAAGTTACTTAAACTTGGCATTTCATATTTATTTTTCGGTAAACAGATGTTTGTAATATTTGTTGTGATTTTCACTCAAAAACACTTTTTTAAGTATAATAAAGGTTATTATTATCGTTACTGTGACATTTGGTTTACTCAAAAAAAAGTAAAAAGTTAAATTTTAGCCCTTAATTATTTAAGTTCCAGGGTTTCAAAACCATTCAGTATTAAAATAATACAAATTGTAATTCAATTGTTTTATTTTTTTTAATTAAATGTCTGATGTCGTGATCTGTGGAAAACAAAAAAAACAAAAACAAAAATTCTGCAAGGGACGTACAGCCATATATCGAATCCCTTGCCTTAGTAAATTAGGTGTTAGGATAATAAAAAAAAGATAAAGCATCATCATCATCATCATCATCATCATCATCATGATCTTCATCATCATCTCCAGTTTTCAGGAGCTGTCTCTTCTGCAAAACACATAGCCCTGTCAGGACACTGAGCATAAACTATTCTGAAAAGTGTTTGGCAAATCTGCTCTCGCATTTAATGATCTGTGAGTTTCCCAGTGTCTCTCCATCAATTATGCAGCACCGGATTAAATCTCCAGGCGGCAGCCGCGTGCGCACTAAATATTCACGCCGCAGCCTTATGATCCATTAAATTGAAGTAGACTTTAGCGGGTGATATTTTAGGACGACTGTCACGGAGGGTGCGGGGAGGCGTGTGCGCTGACGGATGGAGTCGAGGAGTGACAGAATGGAGGAATTAGAGGAGCGTCGAGTCCGTTCCGCTGGTTAAACCGATGTTGAGATTATTATACAGGTAAAATGTCCGGCGGTTGAGGAAATGGAGACCGACTAATTGACAGATCGAGAGAGAAGCACGGCGGATAGAGACCTAAAGCAGAGGGGGGATGGAGAGAATGAGACGTGAAATGATCTTCAGCTGTGAAGCTTTGATTCATGGAAGATATTCAATGCATAATAATCACTTTGCTTTTAGATAATTTCATCTTCATCAAAAAATGTTTTTGAAATCCCTTGAAAGGCAGGATTTTGCTTACTGTACTTTTTATTGTGTGGAAGAAAACCAATACTTCCACTGACTACCAGTGATTCTACCTCTACCTTTGGCCGGTTCAGTCCATTGAACTGATAGTTTTCTTAATAAATATGTTGTCTAAATGTTCTTTTTTTTACCTATTTGCACTTTATTATTATTATTATTATTATTATTATTATTATTATTATTATTATTATTATTATTATTATTATTATCTCTATTCACTTTATATTGGACAGGAGAGGAACGTATTTTCAAATCTTTGAAATTGACATTAAAGCTGACTTTGACCTTGCATTTTGACATTGCTGCTAAAAGAAGAACTTGTAATAATAATAATAATACATTGTATTTGTATTGCACTTTATATTTGAGCAATCTCAAAGTGCTACAGAGCAGAATAAAACAAGAGCATTTTTAAGATATATTTAAAAGCAAAGCCCATAAAAGATATTTTAGCAGTAAGCTTTCTTAAAAAGGTGAGTTTTCAGGTCACGTTTAAAAGCCTCTGTAGGCGACCTTTGACCCAAGAACACAATGTGTTAAAACTCTGCACATGATTTCAAGTGCAAACCTAATGTGTAAGCGTGACACCGGTCCGCCTCGTCACGGGGTCTGTTGTCCTTCGATCGCTGCCCCTCGTATGCATTTCAACCATTAATGCCGCATTATCAGGGCTCCGCATATCTGCGCGGTTGAAAGGTGATACGATAATTACGTAGACGGGGTCCTATCTCGCCGGCCATTGTCGGACGCGCTCGCTGTGTAACCCGAGAAGCACTCTGCGTCCGATCCCGTGACCTTGGTGGCTTCCGACAGCCAGAGCCCGGGGTAAGGATGAGGAATTGTCCTGAGACTCGGTAATGACCCGCTCTGATATATTTGATCTAATAGACCTGCATCACGTACGGACATAAAGGACGGAGGACCTCACGGCTACTGGCAGAGCGTCCCGGGGAATGTGGAATAGTTATCGGTTCCTCCCTGAAGGAGGAGGATTTTGAAAATATCATGAAAACCCAGCTGACCTTTTACAGTCGGGTCAAACCTTCTCCTTGAGGAGGAATTCTAATGGTGTGAATGTTTGGACATTCTAAGCTACTATTACAGCTCTTATCTGCAGTAAACCTTGACTTATTCCACTGTGAAATTTACTTTTCTCCAACCAAATTCATCTACAGTCGCATACATTTATCGAAACCCTCACCAAAGTTACAGCCAATTAGAAATGAGCAGTGTTGGGGGTAACGAGTTACAAAGTAACGGATTACAGTAACGATATTACTATTATAGGTAACGAAGTAAAGTAACGCATTACGCTCAAAATATTGGTAACTACACTACTTTACTAGACCTCAGGAACGCGCTTTCCTGCGTTACCCAAGCCATTTTTACCACACGACACTTCCTGCATGAACAATCTACCATAAACGTCGGGTTACGAGTCGCTCCTACGGCCGATCAGTGTCCCCGCTGTAGCAAGCTAGTAGCAGCTGCTAGCTAGCGCTGCTGCTGCTACCGGCCACTGCTGCTGCTACTGCCTGCTGCTGCTGCTACTGTCCGCTGCTGCTGCTACTGCCCGCGTCCCCTCTGCCCAAGTCGGGTGTCGAGCCTGGTCCCGCTACCTTCGGTGGTTTACGGGGAGCTAGCGGAAGTTAACGGAGAGCTAGCGGAAGTCAGCGGGGAAGTGACGGAGCGCTAGCAGGAGCCCCAGCTGGCTACAGCGGGGAGCTAACGGGGACTCTGACCGAAGGTAGTAGCGGCTCGTAACCCAACGTTTTACAATTACAATACACTATGTGGAAAGGCTAAGAGATGCCCTTTATTGAAAATTGAAAATAAGGTGATGAAAGGACCATGATGTTTGTCCATGTATCTTTGCGATTAATTTGGACATTTGCTTAAAAAAATGGAAAGTAAAGTAACTAGTAGGGAAGTTACTTTTCAAATGCAGTAACTAGTAAAGTAATCTTGTTACAATTTTCAGAAGTAACTAATAACTTGTAACTAGTTACTTTTTCTGAGTAACTACCCCAACACTGGAAATGAGTGCAACCTTTCTGCCCGGGACTCCCTCGGAATTATTTTTTTTTAAATCTCAGTGGGACTATCCTGGTAAAACATGTTGAATAAACTAGATCTAAATGTGCGCCATTGTAGAAATAGTACTAGTACGACAGAAGCGTGAATGTAGAAACACAAATGGCTACCATTTGGAGAATTACTTTTTGGATTAATGCATACAGATCGACTCAAAGTGTGATGGCAAAGAGGTACAGTACAGTGTTTTGCTTGTTTTTTTTCCTAACAGACAGTTAGGAAAGAAGAGTCCAAGAATAGATGGAAAGTCTTATTAATCTTAATCAGACTATTTAAGGCACTTCTTCGTTAGGTGTAAAGCTCGGCAGCTCGGAAGCTGAGAGTGACCTTAGAAAGGTAGAGATCCATGAAAACACTCGCGTGCACACACACACGCTAATGGGCGAGTATGTGAGTGTTTCCCTGGCGGCGACCTGACGTCAGCCGGGAGTCGGGGCCGGTCGTGAGGTAAAGGGAGGTGTTGGAATCGGTCGTTCTGCTGGAACAGAGGTTGATCGGTTCTGTCACGCTGACCTTGCACCTTCGTCCTCGCTCTCCTGCTCTCGCAATCATGACGCGGCCTTTCCCAGAAGGCTGCCGGTTTAAAGCGGGCCTTATAGTCAGGATCCCTTTAGCGGTTTACTTCACACACAGGACAAGTATTGACTCTGGTTTGTGTTTGGTGCTTTCACCCAACAGGAGTTAGGAGCTATTAGGCGATGGGCGTTTCTCAAGGTCCAGGTTTAGGATGCTTCGATGGCGGAATTTCAAGGATGCTGCGTCGTCGAATCCGGCCGAAAAGGATGGTTTCAAAGTCAAGGCTCCTTTTCGAATTCTACCGAGGACTGAGGTCTTAGTTCAGAAGATTTTCAAGGATGCATGTGTGTAATCCTGCGCACTCCAAAAACACGTTGCACTTCCTGTTGCCCCGATTTTGTAAAAAAAAGGGAAATATGCTGCGCTTCAGTTATTTCACCTCAGCAGTCTGAAAGGCTGAAATCTGTTTCCGAACTAATTTAGGTGAGACATTGCTCATCCAGCTCCTGAATCTTTCACTCATATTAGACAACGCTTAATTTACAATTTTTGTTGAAAAGCCATCAGTGAGGCTGCCGTCGGCAGATGGAGACGTCAAGGTCGAGCCAACATCATTTCACATCTTACTCGGTGAATTATGGATTTATTTTTGGCCAAACCAGAGCTGGTGATTGTTGACTAGGCTCACCGAGATGGGTTTTATTTTCATCTGTCGAGTTTGAATGAAGTTACAATAGAAGATGTAAAATAACTGTATTTTGCAATGGAGCCTGGTATGTTCGAAAAGAGCCTCACGTTTCTTTTCACATCTGACGTGGTAGATAAAGGGTTCATTTCAACCAAAGTTGGTGGAAAGTTTATAGGATTATATATCATAATAATTCAATTATAAAAACAATTTAATCGTCCTACATATTTTGAATTTGTGTATATATCGTTTTGAGGAATGCTAGACCCTTAAACAAAAATGAAGCCTTTTAAAGCTTTACTTTTATTATATCAGAACATTTAGCAATTGGTACATATCTAACTTTTTAGAGGAATATTAATTATGGTAGTCTATAATATCAACATGTGTGTTGTAAACTGTCAGTTGAAATATGAAAATAAGTACATAATATGTCACAGGCGAATATAGATCATCACTGTTTATTTAGTTAATTTTGACATTATTATTATTATTATTCCTCAAACTAGGACTCCCCTGGATTCTTTTCTAATCCAGATATCATGATTTATTGATTGAGGCCACAGAACATTATGGGAACACGACCCAGTTTGCCTCTTCAGCTCTTGGTTTTTGGAAGAACTAACTGTTAATTCAGCCAGAAATTGTTGAACTTGAGCCCGCGACTGTTTCTACTTTGAACATCTCTGTTTGTAATTTAGCAGAAAATGTTATCTCAACACGAGGGGACTGTGATAAAAGCCCTTTGTTTCCACTCCTCGGGTTTCTGAAGCGCTAAATTAAAATTGACGGCAGGAAACAAAAAAACAATACTGAACAACACTGTTGTTTTTCTCACGCCCGCTGCCATCCGCCTGCTTCTCTCTCTGCATCCCAGCATGCATCGCGGCCTGCAGGCCGGCTGATTAAAAGCCTGTCAGAGGTGAGCGCAGGCGAACTCGGGGCTGCCGTGATTGGTCGGCTGATTTGATTTGCCGCTCAGTCACTTATTTTCCTCTGCGCCCATGCCATCATTAAAGAGGATGCCTCTCCTAATCGGATATCTTACACACACACACACACACACACACACACACACACACACACACACACACACACACACACACCCTCTCTGATCATGTCAGTGACAAAGTGTCCTTTATTGGATTTAAACACAAGTTGAAACGGTTAACTCTATGACCAACACACACACACACACACACACACACACACACACACACACACACACACACAGGAGGAGCAGGGTCTATCTGATGCATCGCATTGAGGCAGTATTATGTTCCATACGGTAGAGGAGAAGAGGGACGGCTGAGTGCTTCCCCATTAATCCAGACAGGAAGTCATCAGCAGTCATCTGCTGCATCAGTACACATTAGGTAGGACGTGTGTGGACGCATACGAGGTTTTGTTTTGGCGTCAAAAACAATCCGGGACTTAATATATGTGTTTCAATGGAATATCCATGATCAGCGGATTCTGTTCTGCCGAGCTGGAGCGAACTTTGACGCATACAATCTGACCGATTGACGCGTCGACAGCGCTGACCTTTTTTTCTTCTTCAGGAAATGGAGAACTTCATGTCGCCAGAGTTGACGGTGCGAATACGTCTCATGGCGGCGCTTTCACGAGCCGTAGTCCGTTTGACGAGTATGAATCAGAGTGAAATTGATACTTTTTTGTGTTTCATAAGCACAAATTAAAGTGAACCAAATCATTCAAAAATAGAAATTGCTGTATGAAGCAGCAATTTTCTTTTTCGTCTCCAGAGCTGTCCACCTCTACCACCGACTCAGGGAGTCACAGGCTTTAGAATATTGCTGTCAAAAGAGTGCAAATGCACTTGCGACTGCCCAAAATATACAAAATATATTTAGACGGACCAGATGTCGGCTTGAGAAAGCGCCTAAAAGTAAACTCTTAATGTCCAGTTAGAGATGTCTTGTCGCTGGCTAGCACTAGCATGCTAGCAGGCAGCCCACCAGCCATAGGAGCTCATCAACCCGCCCTGCAAACAGTGGCTGGTACAGTGTACCGTTCTGAGTTTGGAGCATGAGAAACTGGTGAAATGTATTTAAACGGTATCATATTTGAATGCTTAATGAACATTTCGTTATACTCTGATGGTACAATTATGGTGGAGAGACACGACGTATCAAACGCATCATTACATAACACTTTTAGTGCTTTTCTTTGGAGGTTAAGACAAATAAAAAGGTGAGACATTGTGAATCGCGCCTAAATGTACTAAATGTATTACTCTCTGGGCCTCGTGTAACATTTAAGTAGTAATTGTTTGACCGATAATGTAAAGCTGTAAAGTCGTGCAATTTTTACGTTCTCACCAAAATCTCAAATGGATCGATCGCATAATTTGTTTAAAATCTTAATGTGATGTGATCTTGTGGTATTAATCAGCAATGTACTGTGTAAAGACATAACTCACACGTTGAGCTCATTTAAACAGACATTTGCAAGCTTTTTTCCCACTTTAGCTGGTTACTAAATGGCGACTGATGGAATCGCACATGACAACATGGAAGGAGACTTTTCCACGGTGAACAGAAATCAAACGAAAAAGGAGTGGAAAGGCACGACGACTGCTCTGGGATTAAATACATCGTGTTGTGTTGCACGCCGCGGTTTGTGCTGCAGATTGATGCAGCAGTGGGTCTTAAGCACCTGTTAAAAGGAGCCGCATCGCTGAGCTCCCCCTAACAAGTGCACACATATGGCAGAGCTGGGCTCATTTACATCAAATGTAGGTGGCAACCGCCTCACTTTGGTCATTAGGTCCTCATGAATATGCAAAATCCCGAGGAAGAGTGTGCGGTAAATACATTTCAGTCCCCGGGACGTTCATGCAAATGTGTTCACATGCCGGCGTGACCTCAACATCGTGTCTTGTTGTGGGAATAAAGAGTCGACGTGAACGCCGCTGATATTCAGTGTATCACAGAGCGCTGTTGCTTTAAGAGCGCTGTTGCTTTAAGTCGGTTTCGACAGGGCAAAGACGTTAAACAAAGACAAATAGACAAATAAGACGCGGGTTAAGTCATCCGAACACATTTAGTTCTTCAGATTTTGGCCGTTAAACACAATATTGTGTTGAAGGCATGCCGCCGTCTTTTATAACAATGAAGTGAGGAGGTTGAGAGTTATTAACATAACATGAACCGTATTGAGCACACAAATGGGTGTTTTCTCGAGAGTCATTTGTAATTGAAACACAGATTTACTGACTTGACGGAGCTCTCACAGTGAGACAAAACAACACATAAATACATAAGATAATGTGACAATAGAGGCATGTAAAAAATAAATTGCACAATTGCGTCATAAAAGAGGTTGAAGTTGATGTTTTCTAAGGAGTCGGCCAATCTGGACCCGTCGGTTAGTTATTTTGAATTGTATTGAATTATTTGGATTATTCTGCCTCGACTTCAAACAATGGCCGACCGCATCCAGCAGCTTTTGATCAGAGGTTAGAGAGCACGTGGGACGGCAAAGCTGCAACCATGAGTGTGTATCAGTGATGTCCAGGTGATGGACAGGTGTTCCAGGCCCGTCCACCTGACTTCTACCAGGTGTATCTAGCATCCTGCAGCCCTGATGAGGATTAAGCTAGAAGAGTAAACTAACGAATTATCATCCTCTCTCCTGCTCCCCTCTCATCATCCTCCAGCTCTCCATTGATCTTGTGCTTCAGCTTCTCTTCTCCCTCGCATTTTTTTTTTTTTTACCTGCGTCATACTTCCCCTGCTCGTCCCTTCCTTTCTTTTTGTTGCTCTCCTTTCTCTCTCTCCATTCCCTTATTGATTAGCCAAACGCTTTCTCTCATTCCAGGATTTAACAAGCCCTTGGTTCAGGGTTAGGGAAATGAAAGGCAGCCCACTGCTGTCACAGCTGCTGGGCTTGTACCCAGAGGGGCCCCGCGGGGCCCTCAGTAATGACTGGACTGTAGAACCGGGGTCTTTGGAGTCATCTTTGCGCCGTCATTCCTTTTTTCTTCCGTTACCTCTGCCTCCCTCTCCAGACCCTTTCTGTTATTCTCACACTCTCTCCGTTGGGTAATAGCAAAACAAAATATTCCCCCTGAACAGTCCGCTGACCCCTGATCTCAAAACAATTACATTCTATAGAAAAGGAATATGTTTTAGTGTTTCTACCTTCATAATCATTTTTCACCCTTTTCTCCCTGCAGTATTTCTTCTGGATGTTTTCCTCTGTCAGCAGTTACAGTCGTCACGTTGTGCTGCGGAAGCTCCACTCTCCACCTGAAACTCTTGGTTTATCACATTTATCCGTCTTAACGCGGCAGCCATTTAAATCAAAGGGGTCAAAAGGGGAATGACGCATGTCGACACTTCTTCGGCGTGTGGATCTTTCCTGCAAACGCCTTGTGGCGAACATGATCCTCAAACCGTCTTAAACCAAGAAGCATTCCTAAAACCTTTATTCCTTTATAAAGTGCCTCCTCAGACTGAGGTTCACAACCGTGTTCAGACTTTTTGAGCTTTTTGAGTGTGTGTGTGTGTGTGTGTGTGTGTGTAGGTGTGTGTAGCCATATGTGTGTGTCTTCCCTTCATTCATCCTTTCATTCCTCTTTTCTTCTCTCGTTTTCTTTCTATTGTATTCTATAGTTTTTCTCTCCTCCCTTTACTTTCCTCTTTCTTTTGTTTTCACTTCTCTCTTTTTCTTCCCTCTTTTATCTGTTCCTCGTCTTTCCTCGTCTGCCACACAATGACACTCCTGTGCAACTAAACTGCCTGCGTCTCACTTACGTTTCGAGGGAAACGGATACATCTTCTCCCAGATTATAGTCGCAGTCGTTGCGATTCTAAATTGTAACAAAACGCAACAAAACTTTGGATAAAAGCGTCAGCTAAATGAAAGCAATGTAATGTAATAGTGTGTGTGTGTGTGTGTGTGTGTGTGTGTGTGTGTCACTGTGTGTGGCTCTGCAGTGGTGTGGATCAGGGAGGGAAAGGGTGTGGTCTAAACGGCTTATTGATATAGTTGTGTTTAACGACTGCAGTTGTTGTAAATTTAAATGATGGGTTTTGGCTGGAGTTTGTATGGCACTGCAAAGTTTGTGTGTGTGTGTGTCCGTGTGTGTGTGTGTGTGTGTGGGAGAGATAGATTAGTAGGAATGTACTGTGTGTATTGTGTAATGTTCGAGTTTGTGATTGTGTTGTTTTGAAAAAAGATGCTGATCCATTTTCTTCCACCATGCATGTGTTTCTATCCTTTCTCTGTGTGTGTGTGTGTGTGTGTGTGTGTGTGTGTGTGTGTGTGTGTGTGTGTGTGTGTGTGTGTGTGTGTGTGTGTGTGTGTGTGTGTGTGTGTGTGTGTGCACTCATGAACACACCTCATATTGTCAGGGGGTAATGATGTAAATTGCTGCATTGGAAGCCTGAATGCAAAGCCGGGCTCTTTTCTCCCCGATGCCTGTATTAATGCTGCGTCCCTCTGGACCCAAATCAGCTTTTCTGCAGGTTTTTAACTGTCAGGCCATTTTACCTGCTGCACAAATGCCAGTAAACCTCTTAAGCCCATTCTGCCCCATTTCTTTCTCTCTTCCCCTCCCGACTATAGTCTCAGAGGATCCACTCAAGACAAAGACACAGCCTTTCCGGCTATTAGGGGCCATTTAAAGCGATCCCCATGTCAAACGCGCTTGGAATATGTTGCTGTCAAATGCATTGTGATGCCTGTGATCAGCGTGTTTATGCTTTATAGTCAGTGTTAGCTGTAGTGCTGATTTTTTTGCAACGGATCTTTGGTGGTCCACCTGTCATGAGGATCACATGGCTGGACCACTTTCTCTGTCTGAAAGATTTGTAAAGGAAATTGCAGGACTTTGAGTCTTTTAAAAAAAAAAAGCCAATTAAAATGAAAAAGAACACTTCACCTGAAAGTAAAATATGAAAATGAATAAAAGAGCGCAGGTCTGCCTGACAGGCCGGATTTCTTATGAAACAGCTCACTGACACGCGTGTCTAAAGTTAAATTGCAGCCTCAGTTTTTTAGAAATGAATTAGAGCCTGAACTTATTTTACACTAAAGTCAAAAAGGTTGACATTGACAGCCGAGCAAACAACAAAGTGTTTCAACTGACGTCTCATCCACAGCAACCTGGAAGCTTTCTTCTGTTCTCACACCATGCAGACTGCAAAGTATTAGACCTTTTGAATGCATCTTCTTCTTCACTGAGCTTTGAATCCATTGGTACATTGCACTATTTGTGTTTGTTTTGTGTTACAGAATGATTTCTTAATTATAAAAAAGTATTTCTTTTTTTGTTGAAAACTACTGACATAGAACGACAGACGTCCCTCTCACTTAAACTACCGTCAATGTGGCAAAAGTGGAGGAGGAGTGACAGTTTTCCTCGTCAGTAAGAGGTCAACTGTGTGTCTGTGTGTGTGTGTGTGTTTTTGAGAAGGACACACCTTGGTCTGGTCCAGTCAACAGTCAATACTGGATTATATCTAGCATCCATAAACGAGTCATCAGGAGGCTGTGATTCCTCCAATAGAAAACTCGGCTCCGTTTTCTTCCTACAGGCCAGAAAAGTGAATGGAAAATCAATTATGTCTGTAATAAATAATCCTTTTAACATGAGGCGGTTTGAAAGTTGACAAACAATGGCTTTTCAGGAGTTTTCATAGCTGAGGGTCAGCATTTTGCTCTGAAGCAGCACATGCACACACACACACACACATACACGCACACACACGCTCTCACAAACACGCACGCACACATGCAGTAATGTTGATGGAGACTGATTGTATTCATAGAGAAGGTGAGAGGAATGTGTGGGTGTGTGCTGATGAAACAAGTGGAAACATGTTTTTTTTTTTTTTTTATTCAACGATGCAACGTACAGTAGTTCAAACATATATAGAAAATAAATTAATAAATTAAATTGCTCTGTTGGTATTCATCCATTCAGATAGTTCTGGTTTCATTTGCCACGATTTTGACGCATCTTTTTGAATGAGATGGATTTTCATTGGTCCCTCGATAAGATTAATTATGTTTAAAAATAAGCAGCATAACATGATTAACATTACTGTAAAATGGGTTACAAGGTCAGGCTGAAACAAAAAGTGGTGATGATGACTTGATCATGAATTGAAGTGAAATCAGTGTTGACTTAGTTGATGAAAGAAAGTTTTTATTAACATTATCTAATAATCTTTGAGTGTTTTTGGGGAGCACAAACAAAATCCCATTCATCTCCATTATATTTTGGGTTTATCTTCTAATAACCTACAAACATCCAGCTAGTGGCTTGTGTGTGTGTGTGTGTGTGTGTGTGAAGGAGATAGAAAACATGTGAGAATGCATTTGGCAGAAATACAAGTTATGTAATCGGGCTGAACATTGGCTTCAGGTAAGAAAGACGTTGCTCCACAGTTGTTGCATCAGCTTCACGCGATGCTCTCCCACACATGTTTGAGTAAACAACATTACATAAGCGCTCGCTGACGTGGGAAAATATCTATACCACAGATATGGAATAGAGCTGTCCCTCCTACATGTCATTGTTTTAACCTTTGGCCCTTCTTCATTGTGTGGAAGTAGATGTCGAGTTACATAACAGAGTTCGCAAAATGAGAATTATTGCTGACACAATTACTCATTATTGCTGTTTGTGAGACGGAGAATGTTCAAAGACAAAAAATGAGTAAAGAATCAGTAATTTAGGTCAGACTGAATTTGGAGGTTTCACCGTCTAAAGAAAGAAGACAGAAGAGAGCACAGACACACATGAATGTGTACACACACACACACACACACACACACACACACACACACACGATACATTGATCAGAAATGGCAAACACTTCAATTGTGTGGACTATTGATTACGTCATCTTGGGCTGTGGGAAATGAAATTGCGGTGGCTTTTTGTCATGTTTGATATATATATATTTATATTTATATTTATATATATATATATATAATAAAACTTCACATTTTTTTTCAGTGATCATAATTAAAATATCGTGTTTTCAATGTAAAGTAATTCTTTGCAGCATGAGGACATATTCAGAAGTCATTTAAAGTTTGTCTTATAGTATTTTTGCATTTGTAATTGGAGATATTAAACTTTGCATTATGTATTAACCATAAATTCCTCACTTTCCCTGTTTCAACAGATCGCGTTCTCTCAGCACAACAGCATCATGGACCTGGTGCAGTTCTTCGTCACCTTCTTCAGGTACCTTCCTTTCTCCTCGTGTACTCTATCTGCTGTGTGTTCTGCAGAGCGGGCAGCTGCTCCTCACGGGGGTTTTGTTTCCGCTGCTCGGTGGTTCGACCCCCCGAGAGGCTCTTTGCACAACCGGGCCTTAACCTGAATTCACTGAGTTACAGTATGTGGCAGCCGCCCCCCCCCGGGCGAGACATTTGACCCCGCCGGCTCTCGAGCTGCATCTGCTCAACGGCAACAAACAGAAAGCTTCGGGCAAACTCCTCGCTGCCAGCTGGGTAGCTGAGAAAGAGCAACTTGATTTACTTGAAGCGCCTCGTTTTACGCTCGAGGAAACAAGCAAAACCGCATTGACGATCTCGCAGAAAGGTATGATTTGATGCAGGTCCAAAGATGTGTAGGTTATAAGTTTTCAACTAAATGTAGCCCCGTTATAACCTGGATACCCTTCGACCGGAAAAACACCGAATGCATTTTCAGTAAGAAATATATCTTTCCTTTCTCCCTCCTGTTCACTCACTTAAATCAAAGAAAATATGTGAAACTCACTAAACTGTGAATATTGAAACTGATTATTATTTTTAACCATTCAACATCCTGTCCTTTGTTTAGTTTCCCCCGTTTTTCTGTTTGAAGGAGGAGGTTTAATACGATTAAATCCTAACAAGGCTTCAATGAAAATACTTAAATTGTTAAAAAAAAAAGATTCCCGGCTCCTTTCGTCCGTTAAAAACCAAACAGCCAGACTAAGCGGTTCCTTTTCTTTGGGACTGGGTGAGAGACGTTTGTGCTGCAGCTCGCCGTGCAGAGGGCAGCGGCTCTAATGAGACAGTGTGTTGGGGAAGAAGTCTGGAATGAAGTCTGCTGTCTTCAGGCAAGATCCTGCCACTCAGTTACCACAGTGTGTTCAACTGTGAGAGTGTGTATGTGTTTCCTGTGTGTGTGTATATATATATATATATATATGCGGGTATGTATCCGGCTCACTGTGTATTCATGCTTGTGTGTGTGTGTGTGTGTGTGTGTCACTGTGCAGCCATGTGAGGAAGTGAGCCATTTTTGTGCCCAGGGCCGGCTTCCGGACATCAGCGACCTTTAGGCCAGCACAGAGGGATGATGTCATCAGTAGGGGACAGTGTCAAGTTTTGCCGGGAGAGTTTGCAGTGTTTTGTGTGTGTGTGTGTGTGTGTGTGTGTGTGTGTGTGTGTGTGTGTGTGTGTGTGTGTGTGTGTGGTTACTCACTGCTCTGTTTATGAGTTTCTCTCTCTTGCACTGGACCAGATTCTCCGTGAGAAAAGGTTATGCGCTCCAACTACAGGACTTTTTTTTAAATATTTGTTTTTTGGCTTATTTACTGCCCTTGTTATGTAATGTGCATGTTTTTTCGTTTTGTTCCGGAAAAGGTATTCAGGCCCTTTACTTATATAACAGTAGCATTACCACAATGGGGAAAAAGGCTCAGTTACATTATAATACAGAAGCTGTTTTATTTTTTACTAAAACCTGCATGAATCACACACAATCAAACGAATCGGTGTAATCTATGTAGCAGGTAGTGACACACACACACACACAACTACACACTAACGCTGCAGCTCTACTCAGCTCTTCAGCGTCTTTTAGCTCAAAATTGTGCTTGTACGGCACATTTCCTGTGTAGTTGAATCTCAACCTTCTGTCAAAACTATATTTCCAGTATCAGGCAGCTGTTTTCACTGAGCTCCGATAAACCCACTGTACACTACCTGGCATCCGCCACATGGCCGACCAACAAAGTTACAGACTAGCTGGTGAAGAAAGTACAACTTTGAGTCGCTAAAAAGACAGATATTTTAGAGTTTAGAGTTGGTGGAGGCCAAAACGGAGCTAAAAGGAGCTTGAAGTTGAACTCTGATAGGATAACAATGCTCTGTCTATGCAGAATGTGTAAATGTGAAACTCTGGGCTTATATATATATTCACCAAAAGGTCATTACCATCACAGAACAAAGGCTAATGTGACGTAATGACAGCTCTTAGATAAATAGTCAAACAATTCAGTTTCCCAATAGAAGAAACTCAGGACTGTACGAGTACTTTTTCTCCCCAGTGTCTCTCAGGATGTCAGAGATGCAGAATCATGAGGTCATGTGCATGCATAAATCCACATTTCATGGATGTGTGTGTGTGTGTGTGTGTGTGTGTGTGTGTGTGTGTGTGTGTGTGTGTGTGTGTGTGTGTGTGTGTGTATTTCTTTTGGCTTCACTGTGCTGATGCGATCAGGAGTCACGATGCCAAAGAGCCTGAGTCATGACTCTGTGCGTGTGTGTGTGTGTGTGTGTGTGTGTGTGTGTGTGTGTTTGTGAGAGTGAGAGTGAGAGAGAGAGGGGTGGCCTGTGGGCAGAAGGCATGGTTATGAGATCCAGTCTGGCACTGGGATGGAAGAGAAGAGGAATAAGTCCATCCTTTCATTGGGTAAAAAAAACACACAAAAAACACACAGGACTTTCTTCACTCAGGAGACCGCTGTTTGTGTCAAACCAAGTCACAATGGACTTGTTTTACCACAGTTTTAAGTGTAAATGCAATGCTGTAGTGACGCTCTGTCTACATTGTGTGTTTAATTGAATATGGACTTTTAATTCCTTCAGAAAATGAACCGCATAAAGTTTCCAACTCGTGCGTCTCTCCGATTAGCTGTGAAATCGCCTTCCGCAAAAGATTTAGAAATGTTTTAAAAACTTTCCTCCCCTCCTCTTCCTGTCTCTGACGCCATCCTCCTCCTCCTCCTCCTCATGTGTCCTATCTCATCTCTAAATGAAGGAGGGGGGGGGGAATAAGGAAAATGGGCATAATTAAACAGCATTTGCGTCTCCGCTCTCCACCGTCTCAAATGCTAATTGGTGACACTGCAATTCAGCTTTGTCCAATTACTCCCAGCTCTCGCTCGCTTGATTAGCAATCAGCTCTCTCTCTCTCTCTTCCTCTCTCTCTTTCCCAAAACAGCAGAGAAGCTACTCGGCACTAAGTGGCTCCCCGAGCTCGCCCACTTCATTTAGAAATGACCATCCCTCTCCAACGTCCGTCCACTCCCACCAGGATTCTCTATGGAGTCTTGTTTGTTCAAATATCTTTCATTTGTCCAAAAGTACACAAAAAAAAAAAAAAAGTGATGTGTGGTAAACTCACCAACTATCGGCGGACGAACCCCAGGAGAGCAATGTGCGGTACACTAAAAGTTAGTCACTCCATGGTGAAGTGACTCAGATGATCATGTTAAGTCCGTATGAGCGCTTCTCTTATCTAGTGGCTGAACAGAAAGAAAAATCCGTCTGAATCATTCAAAGTGAAAGCGGGGGACAGTTCCCACTTATCCCCGGTGAAAATGTCACAGATGTTCGCCCTCGTCAGAGAAAATGAAAAGCGTATTGTGCGTTTGTAATTGCAGCTCGCGGAACGTGTCGGAACTCCTTTCTTCAGATTTTCAGTAACTCTTGACCCCTTTTTTTTTTAAGTTGGGAAGGTTCACATGTACGCACGTTTGCGACGAGGCTTACGATGTTTTCTCGTGTCGGTCGGTGGACGAAAACCGGTCCGTATACTTTGACGGACGATGGGACATTGAGTCGGTTCTTCCCCCGTCGAAAACAGTTTTTGAATAGTCCATTTTTCATAAGGCGGCGGCCCTCTGCGGCGGGACAGCGATGAGTTTATTAGGATGTTGAGATATGTAAAGCAGCCATCTGCTACACTGATGAACTCTCACTCACTTAATCCACGTCCTCATTTGCTCAAGTGAAAAAAACGCAAAGATGGAGGGGGAAAAAACTCAAACAGATCCAACAGATAAAAGTTCAAATGTTGGACTTGCTTACAGGAAGAGAATCTGCACTTTCTCTCTCAGGACCGGAGGCCTCAGCTCGGCCCGTCTCTGTTTGTGTGGATGGAAAGCTGTTTCCGATTGTGAGCTATCTGCGGCTCATGTTCAACGAATAGCTTATTGATTTTTCGCTCTGCCCGCTGGGGTTCATTGTGTTCTTCTGTGTGTGTGTGTGATATGTCTTGTGCTTTTGGATGTCTGTTGTTGCTTGTTTAAACCAAAGCCACCGCACCACTTAAAAGAGCAGGAACACAATCATGTACTCGCTCTCACATGGACCGCGTTCCCCGGCTGCCTAATCAGTTCTGTGGCTATTACCTGTGGCTGAGCGGTCTGAAAGCTAAACCTATCAAGAGGCTCAGTGGAGTGTTAACAAACCCACAGGACACACCCAGCCCGCTCCGCCTCCTCCCCCTTCATCCCGCTCCCTAATGCCTCGGTAATAGCGACAATTAGCCACTGCGCTCCATTGGTTAGATGGCTAAGCTCGTGCCCTGTGGCCCATTAATGGCGCGCTGAGGTAATATGGACGGAGTCGGGGATGCTGGCCCTGATTGGATTTGAATCTCAGCCAGTGGAGTTTTTTTTTTTTTCTTTCAAAAAGGTGCGTTTGGAGGATGAGAAATCACGGGGAGGGGAGTTTACTGGCTGTGTTTCGACTCGGCTTTAATCGTTTCGGGGAATATTCCGGGGCGGGGCGCCACATCTGGTGAGCTCACGAAGATGAGCAGAAGCAAGTACGACGTTATAATTTATAATAGAATAAAGCTCATTGCGCTTGTCGAAACCAGGCATCGCAAAGCGCTTTACAAAAAGACAGCACACAAGATAAATAAGAGAGAGACGTAAACAGTGATATGAAGAACAGGTGACGGGTAACAAGACATAATACACAAACAATGTGTGGCTGCCCATTATGCACAACGTCTTTTAAATAAGTTGTTTATTCATGCTCTTATGAAAATGTACTCCTTATTTTTTTGTGCAATTTCATACGAAAGCTGGCACACGGGTTAATTTCCACTCTGCACTTTTCAAAATAAACTTCCATCTTAACAAGTTAGGTGACAAAATAAACAAATGTGTACTTTCACGTTCATCATTATGTAGCTAGCGTATTAAATTATTATTTTTTGCAGGTATAGCCACAAATGCAGCATGAGGCCATCTTTGAAGGATGACATCGTTCCAAAACCGTTTCAGATCACCACAATGCTGTTTAGGTTCCTGCTAATAATAATAATAATAATAATAATAATAATATCAGTTAGGATCACGTTTAGTGCATTTGAAGAGGCCGATATATCAGTTTGGCTCTATTTCATGATCTGCAGAGGATAGAATTGCAATAACCTGATCAAATCAAACTTAGGCTAAACGATGTGTAACTAGTTTGCATTATCAGCTGTGCAGCATACAGGACTGCAGACCTAATCAGAAACCTGAGCACAAGATGGGCTTTTAAGTGCCTTTACCAGAAACTGAAACTCCTCATGGACTGAAACATGTGTTTGTTGTTTACAAGAGTACGAGGGGGCATAAGGTCACACAGGATTTAAATCATATCTGTAAAGTACATATTCCGCTTGTCGGGGCATTTTCAAGTCTTTTCGAACCGGATGGTCTTCATGCAGCAGCAGCAGCAGCAGCAGCAGCAGCAGCAGCATCTTGTCCTCATCACCGGAGGGGATTTCCTGGTTGTGATGCGTCTGACGGCGGCGGAGAGGTCGGCTGTGGACGGCAGAGGCCAAGAGTGCAGCCGACTTCAGCAGACTGCTTCTGAAAAATGTCACGCTCATTACGGCGCTAATACCCTTTACAATGCCGCCGTCTTCACAAACGCGCCGCACACACACACACACACACAGATAGATGAAGAGGAGGATTGTTCCGGCGCTGCTGTCCTCAGCGTTTTCTCAGGGGTTTCCTGTTGTTAAATCTTTGGGTGCGCTCGTTTTGAATTCTTGTCAGAAGTTCTGGTTGAGAGAGGAGCTTTGTGTTTGGCCAGATAACTCTGCCCTCCAGACATCGAGCGTCCAGGCTGTGTGTGTGTGTGTGTTTGTGTGTGTGTGTTGCCTATCTGTGTGTACATGAGGCCTTGTTCTTTGTTAGAGAGCATCATGTTGCTCGTTGACCCCTCGCTCCCCTTTTCAGCTGTTCTAAAATCCCCGGCTGCCTGTGGTCACCGCGGTCTCGTATCTCGCCACAAATCTTCTGAGAATCTCTCCCTCCTCTTGTCGTCCTCGCTCTCCGGAAACCGGAGCTGGAGGACAGTAAACGGGTGTGAAGATACTGCTCTATGATTGTGTTGTGGCTTGTAATTATTTTTTTATACCAATTACCAAGTAGCACTAGCATGAAATACATGCTATGTTAATTATTATGTTATCTGCAGATACTGGACCGGAGTTGAGTTATATAATAATGTGGAGCACAATGGGTTAGGGATGACTACGAAGGATCCCATATGCATGAAAGCATTTACATTCATGTTTTTGTCATGTGCGCCTTCAAATATATTAATAAATAAAGTTTCCATCCAAATGAAACCTGAAGCTGTGGCTCCCGACCTTTTTGACTTTGTTGCACCATTGAACGGTTGAATGTGTCTAGAAGTAGTGAGCAATGCTTCTGCTTTCCCTTCTCGGATTGTCGCAGTTGAATAATTGTTTCATTTTAATATTTTGCGGAGGAGAGAAGGAGTTTTGAAGCACTCCGGCAGCTCTATCCTACGACTTAGGAGTAGTTTTTTTGTTTTGTTTCCCTGTACTCAGAGTTTAGTAGCTCCCGTGAGTTTCTGTTGGGAGGATTTGTTGGCCACAGATTTGGACTCCTGCTTGCTCACAGTACGGGACTTCAGGAAATGTGTGTTTTGTCTGTTGAGTTTAAAATGGAAGCTGCTCTCTCTCTGTGCCGGCACAGAAATGACACCGACAGACACAACCTCACACGCTGTTGATCTCCAGCAGGTTATTCTTTTAAAAAGGTCCCCACAGTTCACAGATAAAGACAAATGTTTTACGTAGCGACTCATTTCATTTCTCACTATTTTGTCATTCGTGTGTGTCAGCTTTTATTGTGTCAGCTACACGCTTAATCAACGTTTAGGTGTTAAATATAATACACTTTGGTATCTCCCCAATATGGAACGACTGCTTCTGGTGCCGTAATGGAATCAGAAACATTGATTGAACAGATAAACCGATTCATCTTGAAAAGCCAGAGTGGCGCATTAATGGGTCAGTTAGTTGCACGATGGGAATATTTTTTTTTTGCGTGCATATTTTTGTTCACGCAACACAAAAGGATTATTGATTTATTAATCGGTTGTCCCTCTCGTCTCTCCAGCTGCTTCCTGTCTCTGCTCCTGGTCGCCGCTGTGGTTTGGAAAGTCAAACAGACCTGCTGGGCCTCCCGACGCAGAGAGGTAGGACACACCATCGCCTCGTGTGTGTGTGTGTGTGTGTGTGTGTTTGTGTGTGTGTACTGTATGTATAATACGTGTTTTCCCGTGTATGAGTGCTGTACACATTATACGCATACATTTGTTTACAGCACACGTGGAGTGGCGTCCAGCTGTGTGTGTGTGTGTGTGTGTGTGTGTGTGTGTGTGTGTGTGTGTGTGTGTGTGTGTGTGTGTGTGTGTGTGTGTGTGTGTGTGTGTGTGCTCTTCACTCTGTGACACACAAGCTGCAAGACGCAGGTGGCACATCAACAATTAAAGTATATGTACCCCCCCCACCCCCCACCCGCAGTTGTGAAGGGTGGGTTAATGTCACCTGTCTTGAAGGGAAGACGCCTAACGAGCGTCGCCGTGGAGATAAACAAGGCCATCCCCCTTAATTAGTGCTCCTCATGAACCAATTAACTCCGACGTGGTGATGCTAAACGAAGCGGAGTGGAGTGATATATCACTTAAAGACTCAACAGATGCTGCATCATTTCATATTCACTCCTGACCCCTCACACACACACACACACACACACACACACACACACACACACACACACACACACCCTGTATAAATTCGCCAGCTCCGCTGTTTGACTTGTTTGGGATCTATTCTCTACTCTGTAATAACCCACAGTCACTTTTTTTTTTTCCCTTGTTGCATTTTATTTCCAGTGTTTTGTGTTTGAGTCACCAGGGAGGAATCAGTGTTGCTTATGAGCGGCGAGGATAATAGTCTGTTTTTATTGGTGTAATTCACAGGCGCTCCGCGGGGAGCTGTTGTGCTTAAACACACTTGTTGGTTTCAGGTCCCCGTCCCGCCGCTGCTGCTGTTCTGCCATAATGCTGTCGCTTTCACGTGCAGATGAAGTATTTAAATGTTGCCCGACATGTTAAGTTATAACATAAATAATCCGCTTCAGTTAGGATGGGAATATCCGGAAAGGTATAATGTGCGGCATTTTTTTCCTCCGGGAAAAAACAACAACAATGTTTTGATTGACAAATAATCCCTCTCAATCTTCACTAGAAGTGTGTTTGTATCTGCAGAGAGCGAGCCCTCTGTGCTCTCTTCTCTTCTGAAATGCTTTGTTTATTTCTCTTTATGCTCTGTCATTGCAAATCAATCAAAAATGTGAAGCCCACTGCTCCTAAATTGCTAAGGATGGGTTAAATGCAGAGAGCAAATTGCATGTATGTATATACAAATATATAATATGAACGTAATGAAGTCGACCCCAATCAAAACATTGTAATTACAAACTGCTCTCATAAAAAAAAATGGAGGGAAAGGTGTCCCTCATAGTGACGACCCCAAAGAGAATGAATTTGACTCACTGCCCCTCAGCAACAAGCAGACACAGTTAGCAAACTAGTTAGCGTCTAGAAGCTAAACGGACAGATGTTTAATTAATCAGGTGGACAGAAATAACTCCACAAGGTGATGACAGCGTTTTCTTTGCGGGAAATGATGCGTTGACACCTCGTCAACGTTAGGAGAAGAGGTTTAATGTGGCCAAGCATAGCTGGGGGTCTGTGGAGGGCCGCTGTGTGAACAAATCAAAGGGACTAGACAGGAACACACACACACACACACGACAACAAGAAAAAACAAAAGGGTAAAACTGAAATAATGAGCCTTGTCTAAAAGGTCATAACAGTGAGAAACAATGTAATTAGGGTCTCTGTGTTTGTGCACACAGGTGTGCGTGTTGTGGGCGACATGATACCTGCACCGCCTCGTGTGTTTTATCCACCTGCACGCCGTTCGCTCCGCCTTGTTCCTCCTGTGCGAGGAGCCTTTCAGCCCGGCTGACACGCCGCTACATTATTTATGAGAGCCGGTCTCATATCACAGCAGAACCGCAATGCTGCATTTACTGCACTGTCGGGTTTATTTACCCAGATCCCCTGCTATTCCTCCCCGTCTCTCACTCTCCCTCGGTCTTCCCCGAGGTCGGATTTTTTTTCATCTTTTTCTTTACAATCCCTCCTTTTTAGATAACGGAGGATCTAATGAATGAAAACCTCTGCCTTCGAGGGAGAATTCTTAATTAAACTTTACTTTGTTCTCGTCATCATCTTTAGTTCATGCCCTATGTTACTTTTCTTCCTCACATAATGAATTCATCTTGGCACAAAGGAAGCGAAAGGAATGCCCTCAAAGCCTGATCTCTCACTTCAGGGCAGCTCAAGCAGTGGCTGACTAGAGAAAAAGAGATAACGCATTTTCACAGGTTTTTACTGAGTAATGGTACTCAGCCAAGCTTAAAGGGAGACTGTGACATTTACATTTTTCTTTACTTATTTTCCTCACCGCTCAGCTGTTGCGTTACAGGAAACTCCTTCTGGATTTGTCCTTTTCGCTTCCCCTAAAAATGTCATCACTGAAAGCAAAGCGCTGGAAGCAAGTGAGCCACAATGCAAGCTATGCTAATGAGCCAAGTGTCAGCAGAGGAGCCCAGTTCCCTAGAACAGGAACGAAATCACACAAATGTTCAAAATGTCCGATTTGTCCTTTAAAGTAATAATCATTTGTATGTGAAATATATAGCTCTTTGTTGCCCTGAAACAGAGCTATATTTCATATGAGCCGTGCTTCACAAACACTACTGCAGGAGCTGTGTGAGAATGTGTTGATAAAGTTTTGCTGTTCTTGAACGCCGCCTGTAAATCGTTCAATCAGTCATTTTTTGTGTGCAAATTGGATGAATTGAAGTTATGAACAAGTTACAAGGAGGAGGGAAAGAAGAGGAAGAGCAGAGGCAGACAGATATTGCTTGTATTATACTTATATATATATATATATATATATATATATTTAAGGTTAATACAGAAACCGTATGGTACAAAATTGTCTCAAAGATATCTTCAAAAGTGTTTCCTTCATTTTGATTCCAGTGTGCTCAGCATCTGTCTCTGCAACACAATGTGCACGGCAACTTTATGAGATTTCGCAAAAACAAAAAAATTGCAACTGAAAGCTATCTTACATGTATCTGTGTAGGTGTCCCTGAATTAAACCAGACCTCAGCCATCAGAAAACAAGGCAACTGAAGGTTTGTGTTTACTCTGACCTCTATATTTACGGCTGTATCGTATATGATAGCAGCTTCACAGCGAGAGAGAGATATATATTTGTTGTTGCTACCCTGTAACAGACCTTTGTCTTTGGCTCCGCAGCCTCACTTACTCTGCACCGCCGAGCGAGAAATGAACAATGCTAATCAATGGAGCTGAATGCTGTGTTTTTATCATCTTCCTGTGTTGATGTATTTAGTGCTGGCCTGATTATTATGGAGATAAACTGCAGTTGTCTGGAGGAGAGATGGTCAATACGGCCAAATTTACCTAATGTATGGATATAGTTATTGTAATATACGGGAGCAGCTTGTGTGTTGTGAAATAGGGATTGTGTGCAGCGTTTTCTCTGTTCCTTCAGATAGATCTGGGTAAATGTATTGTATTTTCTCACATCAACCTATTTGCAAAGCGTTGTGATATCAGATGTAACGTGTTGAAATTCAAATACAGGTTTAATGTATATTGAGTCTAAATTAGCTGTTTTTTATCATGTTGGACTTGAAGGTGTTTGTGAAACTGGATTATTTTACCGAGCTGCGTAATGTTTTTTTGTTAACTTTTGGGTTTTATTTCCGATGTCATTTCCGATCACGGTGGTTTTGCATATAATACGGACGTGATCTTTATGATGTCACTCATCTTTCTGAGGAGCAACTCACAGTGGGTTGCTAGAGCCATCACCATATTGGCAGTGATGACACAGCCCAGCTCTAAATAATGGGCAAAAAAAAAAAGGGTAGATGTTTAGTGGAGTTAAGTCTGGCGACCTGAGACGGCACCCACCTGTCAATCAACACTTAAATTGACCTTAATTATGTCTAAAGCCCGCCCCCTTTGCCCCGTATGCTTGTAGAACGGGGATATGAGTTATAGAGACAAAAAGCGAAACAGTGAAACAAGACTGCATCGTGAACTACGTTCAGAGAGAAACATATTTTTTTGTCTCATCACAAATACATGTGACATAAATATCATTTTCAAATGTGTCTGCTGAAGTCTGGAGGGAGGAGGTCGTGGTCAAAAGACACAGCGCTCTCACCCGGGAGACCGGTCTCTGTGTCTCCTTTAAACCAAGTGCTTTTGGTGCCTACACATAAACAAGTAGTAGTTCAAAATACAAAGAATATTTGTGCTGACACGTCATAATAAAAACATACGTTCTTGTCAGTTTATAATACTAGAAACGTCTCTTTCTAGTTTTTCTGCAGCGTTCAGAACCGTCTGATTCGCTGCTCTCTGCTCTCCGGAGAGCCGGTCCAGCGGGGAACCAAAGCAGAAGGTGAAAATGGGATTCCTTCACTGTTAATTATGAATCGCAAACCAGCCACAAGACTACAGAGAAAACCGCTTATTAATAGGATTGCAGCTTTATGTTAATTGCTTTTTTTTTTCTCCCCCCCTCACAGCTCTTTTTATAACCCAACAATCGTTTTTTGGGATACGAGATCAAACAATCAAAAGCTACTTTGAAATTCTAATGCTGATGCGCAGAGACAGATTGCGCAAGACCTCTCTGGTTTTTCTGTAATAGGGTTAACCCTCTGAAGACTGCGTGTGTGTGTGTGTGTGTGTGTGTGTGTGTGTGTGTGTGTGTGTGTGTGTGTGTGTTGTGCATCTGTGTGTTGTGGGGTTGCATTTTGGAAATCCACCACAGCTGATATTGCCTCTCGACTAGATAAATAAGTGAAAAGCTGGAAAGACAGAAGAACTAGATTGAGGTCCTCTCCTCCCAGTTGACTTTTGCAGATACATTTTTCATCATTCTCTTCTCCTCCACCTTCAATCTGTCACGTCAAGTAACTCGTTTTAAAAGAACTTTTTATGGCGTTGTCAGCAAAGCGGGTTAGTTTTTTATGAATCTCAATATGTGTATAGTACCACCGTGTCTACAGTACTAAACCGTAAAGTCACAGTCTGCCAGTTTGATACAAACAGAACACATTTTACATCACAATGCACTTTTGTACGTGTTTCACAGGTGAGTATGTGTATATTTACATATATGTATACAATAGTCATTTTGCGGGTGAAGAATTCCCTTAAAACACGAGCTGAAGACTGAAAGCAGTGTTTCAGACACCGTGGTTGGGTGTGGTCAGTGGTTTATATCGTCTCACATGAAGCCACGCCCATCGGTGATGTCACGGCGTGCTGACGCGAGCTCGAGTGCAGCGAGCTCAGAAGTGAAAACATCGGAGCTCAGCAAAAATGAGATTTTCGGGCTGCTTTCTCAAATGATGTTTTCTGCTGCTGTTAAACTTTGTTATGTTTATAGATGCAGCGATAAAATAGACCTGCGGTCTGGAATATGATCAATTTAACAACGAAATATGTGCCAACTCAGCTCAAATGAATATGGTCCAACAAAACAACACGAGCCGTAACTAGTCAACCCTTTTTATAGCAACTAACAACTAACAAATGTAGACAAAGTCCATGAAAGTTAAAATAATAAAAACCAAATACATAAAAGACAACAATAAATACACATACTGTACATATACCAATACAACAGGAATATTGGACAGAGAACCACTGAAGTGTAAAAATATAATAAAAGTCCAATATTTGATAATTAATCACTTGAATTTACGAGCAAGACTAAACTAAATAAAAAAAGCCGATAGCTTCCATGACAGACGATAAACACTAAAACTTCTCTGCACCTCCCCGTCCGTCTGTCTCTCGGTTTGTTTATTAATCCGTTTGCCGGAGCAGCTCTCTCACAGACGTTGCCACAGTTCGTCTTCGACAAGACCTTTCCGGCCTCGCCTCACTCTGACCCGTCGCACTGATTTCTAGTGCGTGACCCCTGACCTCTGCCGTCGCCGCCACACACACACACAGCAGCCCCCCTCTCACACATTCATCTCCTTAAATTAGATGTGTGTGCTCCTCTTTGCATGAGGCAATTAACATTTTGTGTCATTTTTCCTTGTCTTCCCCCCCTACACTCATTACGGAATTGCACTCGGAGATATTCCACTCTGAATTACAGGAGGGCGAGTAGTCACGGCATAATGAAGCCGCCTTGATTAAAGTTTAAGTTTTGAGGCTGTTTTGTTTGTTTTAAGATGTGTCAGCGCTGCCATGCCTCCAATAAGCTGGCCCGTGGAACTAATTACGCTGCTGTAAATGGTTTCCCGAGGTCTCTTACAGTGTAATTCCAACTGCTGGGTGATGAGTGAAGGTGCTTAAGTTAATTTTAATGAAAGATTGTGTCAAAATTAGGGGGTTATTGAACCGAAATACATTTATTAAGGCAGTAAGTAGGCAATATTGGACACAGACACACAAAGCAAACTCAATTTTAAATAGAGAAGCTTACAATGTGATTACTGACTGCTTCAGTAGCTGTTTGTTTTCCAAATAAAGGCTTTTCTCTTTCTGTAACTGTTACCGTTCGGTGTGCCCGAGACGATGTCGTGCTCTGATTGCTCGGTCCTTGGCAACAACACACTCCAATCTGCAGCTGGAGAGATTAGCATGTCTGGACCAGTGAATGCCAGAGTGTGTGTGTGTGTGTGTGTGTGTGTGTGTGTGTGTGTGTGTGTGTGTGTGTGTGTGTGTGTGTGTGTGTGTGTTGGTGCTGTACAGTAAGTATGCATGTGTGTTTTTTAGCTGGCATTAATCGAGGTGACAGATTAGGAGAAGAGGTTTAATGTGGACAAGCATAGCTGGGTGTCTGTGGATGGCTGCTGTGTAAACAAATCAAAGGGACTAGGCAGGAACACACACACACACACACACACACACACAACCACACCAACAAGCCAGCCATCGCGCTGCATTTGCTTTTCTAACCTCCGACCACACAGACTATCTCTACAGTCACATTAACAAGCTTGCCAACTTCCCACTGCACAAACATACAGTGTATATATAGATTTAAAAAACAGTGTTTTGCATAAAGTCAGAGGCCTTGACCAATTAAGCAAAACACATCAACTTAAAAAGACACATTTTCCATATCTATGGAAAAAATGAGATTCAACAAGCCATCATGTAATTTAGCTAAAAGTGCACAGACTCAGTTAATGTGAGGAATGCTGCTGTTGGTCTGTAACCAGAGCAGCAGCAGCAGCAGCGATCAGGTCACATGCATCGGTCCTCGCTAGCATTAGCTAAATGTTTTTGATTTGATTAGATCTTGTTTTTTGCGACGTTTTGGTCTTAGAACTGTAACCCTTTCACGTGTGTTGTCACCTTAAAGACAACTGAAACACTGTAGTCGCCTGACAATGTGCGTTCGATTGTACTTTACTCTAACCTCTCGTGTCCCTTCTGGTTCCAATTAAACAAGACGGCGACCGGCAACAAAACAAGATGGCGTCCGCCAAAATCCAATTTTGGAGGCTATAAACCAGTGGGTGATGAACAGTACAGTCGATGGTTTTCTCCAGAAATCCTAACACATGCAGATTAGATGAACTGTTCCGTCATCACTGTGGCATCCTGTCCTGCATGTGCCTGCTACACATCCACACGCACGTTAATAATGCTATTAGCATGATGCCGCTATCATTTAGCTCATATTACAGCCTCACAGAGCAGAGAGGGCGTGGCTGTGGACTTCCACTCTCGCTATGTTATGCATTACTGTGTTAATATTGCTTTTGTTTCCGTGATTATTAATCATCCACTTTTGGCAACATTCCTCCTGGTGATTTTGCATTTTCTTCACTCAAAGGTCCCAACTGTGTGATCCATCACTGCGCTGGACGCTCACCCAGAAATCAGGCAGCAAAAGATTCTTTACGATGTCTGAGGCAGACATCATTGTTTTGATTCATAAACAGGGAGCAGTTTCTGGTGACGCTTTAATTTCAAATCAGACAACAACAGACGAGCAGGGTACTAATTTAGTGCGAAGTTCTGCTTTAGGGTAATGTGGCAAAAACGTTCGGCTGAATAAATAACTGCTTTGAATTTGAATATCTGTGTTATTTTAGAAGAAAAGAAAAACATACAATACAATATTTAGTTCCCAAACAAAACTGAGTGTGAACACACACACACACACACACACACACAGACACACACAGCATCGTTTGGGATTCCTCCTTAAACTTCTTCCTAAACTTGTACGCGGCTCTCTTCTTATCTCCGTCTCGGTTCAACTGGGTCGTACATGCGTGCGTTGCAAAGTATTTCTGACATGCTAATGTATACGGCGACAGCGACGGGAGGAAAAAAATAAAAAAAAACTCCCCAGTGGACTTTTCTGTTTATCCTCTCGTTGAGAATACGTAATTTGAAAGAAAAAAAACATGAGATGCGGTACATGTTAATGACGCTTCTTCCGCTATCAGCGCGGCCCAGGTGACCGCCGTCGCCATCGCGGATCCAGATTAGCTTGAAGGTGCCGGTGCTCGGAGAGGAATTCAGCGGCGCCACGCTGCCACCAGGGAACTTCAAAAGCGCCGAAATGAGAGAGACAGGAGGGCGGGAGGGAGGGAGAGAGGGGGGAGTTTTTTGTGAGGGGACACAGCAAGGACATCTCCCCGGAGCCATATGGTAGTTGAGATAGTTTCTTTTTTTTTGGGGTTGTGTTTGTCTGTCTGCTCCGTTTAGGATTATTTTATTTTTTTACCGGAAAGCGCCGCAGGCCGGCCCGTCTGTGTTAATATATCTCCCTCTCCATCCTCTCCGTTCTCTCTCCTCTCGACCATCTCGTTTTTTTTGTTTCTCTGAGTCTTTTTATTCCTCCTGCTGTCCGAGAAATCTGCTCGCAGCCGATGTTGACTCGAGGAGGGAACGGGTGGTCTGGTTTTTATTACCAACTTTACACTTGAACCGGTGATTTGACTGCTAGAACTTTACTCCCCAGCCATCATGTCCATGTGGGGCCCATGAGGTTTACATTTGGGCTGCAGATAAGGGTCCCAAGTGGGTTTGTCCGCAGTTTCCACGGTGGCCTCACCTGTGTTTGCCCATACTGGGTTTATTCACCGGTTTATTCACCGACTTTAAGAGGGATCTGACTGGGCTTTAAGTGGGACCCAAATAGGCTACATTGTGGGTTTCGGTGAATAAACCCAGTCCGCACCAACTTGAAACCCGTATGGGCAAACACAGGTGAGGCCACCGTGGAAACTGCGGACAAACCCACTTGGGACCCTTATCTGCAGCCCAAATTTAAACCTTATGGGCCCCACATGGACATGCTGGCTGGGTCACCTGGCTATTTGTCTGCACGTCCACATGGACAGAGGACTGATGTAGAACGCACTGGTTGTCTGGTGTTATCTACAAGGCTCCGTTATTGATAGTTTGGAATGGTTGCAATAATCAGTTTTGTGCGAAAACTATTTGTTCGAGTTATTTACTGTGCACCTTCTCTTTAAATGAATGCTTCTTTTTGACCAAAACCACCTCAAAACACTCGTGATTAATTACTAGAATGATCTGTCCCTGATTATAAGCAATGCTCTGTTTGTATTGTGCTCATTCCTCAGCCACGTACCGAAAAAGAAAGACAGAAACAGAAATTGTTGACTGGATTAATTTAACTGGCAGTTAGTTTTTTCCCCCAAAAAAAGGATGGCTGGTGGGAGTACAAAGCCCGGGACATGTCGGCAGGTTCAGGCTAATAAAACACTTGGTTAGGGAAAGGGAACAGTGGTAGTTTTGGTGGCTCATGTCAGAATTCTTAAGTACTCAGAGTGGCCTAAACGCAGTAGACCAGTACCTGTCTTGCCTGTGGATCATCTCGTAGCCCCGTATCCAAAACTTAATCATGCAACCGCGCCATCATAGCTGACATTGTGATATGCATGTAAAAAAAAAAAAACGTTAACAGATCAAAGCCGAACCCCCGGAAGAATGCTTTGAATTTAAATTGTGCAGATAAAGTGGTTGCAGTGGAGCCCGGAGTCTTTAAGCTCCCTCCCTGCATACAGGGCCGGTGTGGGTGTGCGAGTCCTGCTATGTGTTGCTAAACATATCTCTGTACTCACGTAATCTTTGTCCTATCATAAACCAGTGGACAATGATGATCCTAATCCTGCTCTAAGAAGCTTTTCATAAACTGGAGGCACACACACACACACACACACACACACACACACACACACACACACACACACACACACACACACACACACACACACACAAACACACACACTGTGGCGCTTCTGCAGAACTTTGAATACACACTGTGGATGAGAGCTATATATACTTTACTGCGTTTTAGATCTGGGTTTTAAAGTGATTGTAGACTGACTGCAGGTGTGTTATCACATCAAAAGTGCCTGCATGTTTTTTTTGGGGAAAAAAGGTAAAATACTGTATTTGTTTAATTCCACATTCAAAGCATTCTCAATGAAGTTCAGCATCACTTTGATGTCAGCTTAGTTTGTTATTCAGATGTTTACCGCAGTCGAGATTCAATGTTCAAACTCTGAAGGGACACGTTTAGTGCAAAAATGGATGCGATTCAGAATTTTTTATATATATTTTGTATTTAATATCAGAAACACACACCATTCAAACTCATCAGAAAACTGGTAGTTGCATTGTATTCATTACATGAGAGGAATGTGTGGCGTTTTAAAGGCGTTAAACTACATTACATCACAATGTCAGATGAAGGTCAACCCTTCCACACAGCTTCCTTTAGCTCTTTGACCTTTTTCAATCTGCATCACTTTCTTAAGATGATGGTAATAGTTGCATTTCCAATTTGAAGTGAACTTTTAGAGTTTCTATCAACTGTTTTGGAGTGAATCAATTCGGCTTCAGCGTTGTGTGGTCAGAAGTTGATATAAATTGAGATAATGGAGCGAGGTCTTTGGGAATTTCTTCCAATTAGCCAAGTTGTAATTGTTCCGTCATGACATGTCTCGATAGGAAGTTTTGTTTCGCTATTTTACAGCTAGAACAAATGGTGTTTGTTTGATCTGAATTCATGTGAAAATATGACAGATAACAGCATCAAGGTAAATGCATTTTTCAATTAATTGTATTTTTAACCCTTTGGTCGACATTTTCTATTTTCTTCTTCAATGTAATCACCTTAAAATGTTGTGAATCGAGTTCACGCTCTGCAGTTCAAATGTTAACGTTGTCTTAGCATAGCACAGAAGTGTCGAGCGAGAAAGAGTGCACATAACAGCAATAAACAAGAATAAAGACACATTCCGTAATTTGCTCTTCTTTTTAATGTTTTTCGAAAGGAAATCTTAATTTCATGTCGAGCACAGTTGAACATATTACATATAATATTGTTGAACATATTACACAGTTGAACATATTACCCTCTGAACTGTAAATTACTCTGTCACTTCAGTTTAAAGCTTTTGCTCAAACGTTTAGTGTAACAAAGCGAACATGCTGCTAATTCCTTGAGTGTAGAACAATTTCAGTCCAATTAGCTGCTCGCACACACACACACAATTAATAAATGCATCCAGAAGTGGAACTCCTGCTGTTGCAGTGCTGTTAATTTGTTTAGGAAGCATATTAAACTGAACCAAACTTCATTTCAGATACCTGAACAAATAGCAGGCTGAGTATCGGGGAACCCTTTTGCTTTTGGAACAAGTGGAAGCCAAATAGCTTGAGGGGATTAAATGAGAAGCTGTACACACTGGAAACAATAATGAGGTGGAGAGAGCGGCTTGCATCACACAGTGAACTCTGAGAGCAACTCGTTCTACTGCTGTGAGTTCACGCTGTTCCTTCTATCAAGGATCTGAAATTCGACGTTTAGTCTTTCAGAATATGACTTTGTGGAAGGATGGATACATTAACATGGATTTTGTAATGGTATATAATAGGACCTTAACTAAAAGTCACATTTGTATTATACACCTTAGTGAACAGTCTTTTGTAAATATATGTATAACGTATTTAATTCCTTTGCCTTTTAAAAAGAGAAATTAAATATAGTCATTAAGTGTCATGTTTGACCATGAGATTGTATTCTTGACAAATATATCGTCTCTCACGGTCCACTTACTTTTTCTTGAGCTTTCAACCGCATCACACGATCTTCATCAAATATGAGCTAAGTTGAGCAAACACCATCCGCTGATGAAGACCTCTACATTTGGCTTAAAGCTCTGGCAAAAGCTAGAAAGTAGACCTTGAGTTAAGAGCATTTGTACATAACTACTACAGAGCACGGACCAATGCATCTTATTAATCCACAGCATTTATAACCGAAGCCGGTGTCCGTCCTGAGGCCTTTACACAGATAGCTCACAGACAAACAGAGATGCAATAAAAGCATCGTAAAGAGTGAAATAAATGCATCCTGGTCCCCCCTGTCCATGACCGCAGGTCAGATCCCTCAGTCTCAGCAACCGTTTCAACGTGAACTTAAAAAATCCCTTCATTTATAATCCATCTTAAAATGCCACGGTGTGAAAACTTTCTAAATGAGGGGATAGTGAACTTTTGCAATTCCCAATAGACTTCCATGGCCTCGCCGAGCCTGAAACCCGAACAGGTTTCACCACATCAAGGTGATCATTTAAAAAGGAGTCAGAGGTCTTAATCCAATACACTTTTCATTTTGCCAAATTCAGCGAATATCTCCTCACGGTCCGCTAGCTTTCCGATCTGTGTGTTCACACAAGGCCCCGGCTCTGGAAAACGCTAAACAAGCAAAGTGGTTCGAACCGAGCCACACGGCACTGGTCCAATAAGCTGGCGTACGGGGGGGGGGGCGTTTGTGGTCATGCTCGGGACGGTTGAAGGGCCACAGATGTATAAAGAGAACGAGAGAGCGAGGGACGGTACATCTGAAGGGGGGTTGTGGTTGTTTTGGAGTTTAGTTTAAAATATAAACAATCTTTCTCCAGAAGCGCTGACTCCCTTTCTCAATTGAGATGTTTCTGCTGACTGACCAATTATTTTGTTTTTTTTAATGAATGAATGAATGAATAATGAATGAATGAATATATACTTTATTAATCCCCGAGGGGAAATTTGGTGTCGGGGTAGCAGCAACTTACAACAAAATAAAATAAAAACAGCAGGATGAAAGATAAAAGATATATACAATAATAATAAAAAGAATAATAATAATAATAATAAAATAAAATAAAATAAAAATAGAAATAGCTGGGAAATAATAATAATAATAAAATAAAATAGAAATAGCTGGGAAATAATAATAATAATAAAATAAAATAGAAATAGCTGGGAAATAATAATAATAATAATAAAATAAAATAGAAATAGCTGGGAAATAATAATAATAATAATAATAATAATAATAATAATAATAATAATAATAATAATAATAATAATAAAATAAAATAGAAATAGCTGGGAGTGCACAGCATTCACATAATTTACGGTCACTGAAAAAGTGTAGAATATTCGGATGCTAGGTCTGTGAGCGGCCGCGTGTTTCTATCCTTAAAACCGAACGATCTCCCCTTTGTGTTCATTAGGAAGTGGAACACGTTGGAACGTATGATGATATTCTCCTCGCTCTCTTTTCCTCGCCGCGGCTGTTGGACTAAACGTTGCACGAGGGATCATTTCATTCTATTGTTGCACTCCGTCCACCGTCTGTGCTCGCGAGGCTTCCTCCTGAGGCCGTCAGCAGGAAGTGGAGAGAGATTTGCATTTTTTTTTTCTCTTCGACTGAGTCGTCCTTTGTGGCTAAAAAGCACTTTGTAGTCCGAAGCAAACGCAGGCATACATCATACTTACTTATTGGAAGTTTAACATCTGAACCAGAGCGCTGTCCCCAGGGCAGTGTGTGTGTGTGTGTGCGTGTGTGTGTGTGTGTGTGTGTGTGTGTACGTGTGCGTGTGCGTGTGCGCGCAGTCACACGATAGACAGGCAGCAGTAATCTAGAGTTGAGAGTTCGGCATTGATTTCACTGATTAACGCGACAACAACATGAGAGGAGGAATTAATGAGTCAAATCAACCCTGCTGGAAAGAAAAAGCTCCGTGATGCACGAACAATGATAAACAGGGTCAGACTGAAACCTTAACGAACGTAACAGAACTCTTATTTTAGCGTTACGTGATTAAAAAGTGGTCTAGGATTCTCAAACACCAAAAAAATAATCAAACTTCTTTACACTTCCAGAGTTGACTTGTGATTCTCAGGTAACGAGTAGTGAGTAGTATAAAGAACGACAAAGTCCACATGGGGGGAGGTTCCATACTACGTTAGCATCTACATTAATATGCTGGTATGTAACTACGTGACATATTTACATGCCTAACAAACCTTCTCATTTGAATCCAAACCACAATGTTTTCCTGCAAGGATATTAATCAATTTCTGCATCTCACTACTGCATTTTATTTCTTAAACTGCACTGCGACTTGTATTCTATTTTTTTCAAAATGAATGTTCTTAATTGTTTTTTAATTCTTGTTTTCTTCTGCATTATGTTTTGTGAAGCCCTTTGAATCGCCTCGTTGTTGAAATGTGCTCTACAAATAAACTTGCCTTGCTAACCAAGTAGTTTGGTGGCCTAAACACGACAAAGTCGTTCCAGTTCTCAACGCTAAACACGTGTTAAAAACTGCGACTGTTTAACAATGTTAAATAGAACGGCCTTATGTCGTTTTTGGAGTCGATGGCGAAAGACTTACCGTACTTTTCGGGTTATAAGCCGCTACTACCTTCGGTCAGTGTCCCTGACAGCTCCCCGCTGTAGCCAGCTGGGGCTCCTGCTAGCGCTCCGTCACTTCCCCGCTAACTTCCGCTAGCTCCCTGAAAACCACCGAAGGTAGCGGGACCAGGCTCGACACCCGACTTGGGCAGAGGGGACGCGGGCAGTAGCAGCAGCAGTGGGCAGTAGCAGCAGCAGTGGCCGGTAGCAGCAGAAGCGCTATCTAGCAGCGTACTAGCAGCGCTAGCTAGCAGCGCTACTAGCTTGCTACAGCGGGGACACTGATCAGCCGTAGGAGCGGCTTGTAACCCGAAAAGTACGGTAATCTGTTGTTGAGCCGTTAAGAAGACGTGCTCATTGATAGTTTAGTATGGACAAAAATCAATAATTGATTAACTGTAAGTAACTGAAAGTGGGTTTAGTTTAAAGTTGAAGGACAGTAGAGCGTTGAGGTTGAAGAGTCGACTCCCTCTCTCTCTCCATCAGCTTTACAACAAACAGCTGACATGGCAACCAGCAGCCTGACAACAAGTACCTGACTGCAGAGACCTGCAGGCGGGGAGACACACATTACTGCTCACTCGCTCCACATAAAGCGCCCGGAGTGACTCCGCTGCCAGAAAGACAATTATTGTCTCTAATGAGAGAAGCTCTGAGCTGAGCACAGCGTCTCCCCCTCCTCTCCTCTCTTGTTCCTGCTAATGCACTTCTCAGTTCATCTCTAACTTCACCTCGACAACAGGCGGAAAGGAACACGAACATGCAGGAGCTCAGGGCCAGCGGCGACACACACAAGTACACGTGTGAGTGGAAGCCACCGCATTTTTAAAATGTACCTTTTTGAAGCATCTTATTCAAATAAGACGAGTAAATGGCAACTGTTATTGACATAAAGCAGATCATAAATACAAACCTCAACAGTAATTTCACTGTCTCACATAAACCCCATTGTTCCTTCGTTTGTGTAATGCATCACTTTGTCTGTATTGTACGTCTTCAAATATGCATTTTAGACACTACATTTTTCTGTCTATTAAGTTCTCAAGTTATAAGGACTTGTTGTGTTGTGATGAGACTTTAATCATCTTTTAGTAGCGTGTATAAAATAGTGGTGATGACACCAGCGGAGGTGTGGAAACAACGGCTAAAAGCTTCTCTTACTTGGGGAACCAAGCCTTCGGCTCGAAAAAACGGATGGAAAAAAACACAATTTCTCACAAATTAAGTTACATTTTCTTTTATTATGAAAGACACTCCCATGTTGTATATTTATGAATATTGGGAATATCCTCAAAAGAAAAGTTTAAAAGTGGAATTGGCAGTGAGAAAATATATTGTTTTCAGAAAAAAAGAAAAAAAAGATGGTGTGAAAACACAATCAATCAGACTTGAGGTGGCATTTTTAATTTTTTTGAAACATCTGACATGTTTGGTTGATAAAAATGTACCTGGACTACAAACACCTTTTTATTTTTAAGTAGAAATTGGCCGGGCATGTCGGTGCAAATTAAAATTTCCTCAGATGATGTGTTGTGTGGGTAAAAACCAGTAGAAAAGTGTAATAGTGGACAAAGCCTGTGTGAGACGCAACTACCGACATTGTGACCGGCGAGCCACGATGCCGGCCGATGCTTTAACATTTTACCGAAACAGAATTTTTCAGAAAGTATTCAATTCTTCTCCCGCTCGGCTGTAATGGGACGGGGCCTCTCTCTCCGACTGAGTGATTGGCTCAGTAATGTAGGCAGAGTGCTGTGGTGGCAGGGTAATTGGCCGTGATTTAAAAAAAAAAACGTCTGATGGCTTAAGTGGGAATGCAGTTTGCGAAATTAATGGTTCTTAATCGGACGTGTGTGATTGGTTTAATATGGCGGAAAAAAGATTCCACTGAGGGCTCTGAAAGAGACGAGAGAGACTTTGGAGACTAATTGAACCCAAAACGACGAATAGTTCTGATGTAAATGAGTCGACTGACCAAAAACCTTCCAACTCATGTTAATGTGTTTTTCATCTTTTAGCTTTTTCAAACTATCCTATTTGATGTTCACCTAATTTTCATGCTTTAAATTTCCCTTGTAACCCCTCAGACCGCTTCATGAGCCACGTCTTTCTGAATAGCGGCTGGACGCTATATGACGTGCTAACGCTATAAGACGGGCTAACGCTATATGACGCGCTAACGCTATATGACCTGCTAATGCTATATGACCTGCTAACGCTATATGACCTGCTAACACTATATGACCTGCTAACGCTATATGATGTGCTAACGCTATGGGCTAACGCTATATGACCTGCTAACGCTATATGACCTGCTAACGCTATATGACCTGCTAACGCTATGGGCTAAAGCTATATGACCTGCTAACGCTATATGACGTGCTAACGCTATGGGCTAACGCTATATGACCTGCTAACGCTATATGACCTGCTAACGCTATATGACGGGCTAACGCTATATGACGCGCTAACGCTATATGACGGGCTAAAGCTATATGACGGGCTAATGCTATATGACGGGCTAACGCTATAGGACGTGCTAACGCTATAGGACGTGCTGACGCTATATGATGTGCTAACGTTATATGACATGCTAACGCGCTCTGCTAATGCTAGCGCCTCAGTTGGTTTTTTTTTGCGTATTAAAATGTGTTGTTTCAGAGATGTATCTGTCCTTCCAACCTCTCCGTTTAACCGTGACTAGCATGACGCCTCAAATTTAAGAAAACCTGAAACAGTCATGGTTGAAACTACACTATGATGTAATAAATACAAAGGTATAAGATATAGACTTTAGCCAACATACATGACATTCAAGCATCTTGTGATGTGATACTCACAGACGTGTGTCAAGGTTTAAACTGTGCTCAAATTCCCCCCCAAATATCTGCAACTATGACGTCTTTGAGTTTTTTTTTCTTCTCCCTGTTCAGTTGAAGGGCATTTGATAATCAGCGATGCTTCTAGTGTTGTTGTCTCTTGCTCTGTCTGGATGGTCCCACTCTGTTTGTCAGTGTGTTTGATTCCGCCTGCATGTGGAGATGAAGAGCAGATAGACGAGTGGAAAAGTCTCCAGGGGCGAAAAGCCACTACAATCAACCAAACGGAGCTGACATTAACCCCCCATCGGGACACTTGTGTGTGTGTGTGTGTGTGTGTGTGTGTGTGTGTGTGTGTGTAAGTGTGTAAGTGTGAGAGGGAGATTTCTGATCAAGTCAAGCCGCCCTCATCCGTCGCTTTTGGCATCATTACCTTAAAAAAGTGTTTTTCTGCGTACTCTGTGTGTTTGTGTATTTATTGGTATGTCTGTGTACATGTATATGTTTGTGTATATGTCTGTGTATACGTGTCCGTGCGTGTGTGTTGATGATGCATTTGAGAGTGTTTTTCAGACAAAAGCTCTTTTAATCAAACACTTGAGCTTCTTTCTTTAATTATGTGAGACTTAATGATGCGTAGAGCTTTGTTGTCTTCATTAAAACAGAAATGCTCTCTCTCTCTCTCGCTCTCTCTGAAGTTGAACTACTCAAACTTTTTAGCACAGGTTTAATGAAGAGGTGTGGAGGTAAAGAGAAAGAGGAGAGTACGAAAATGAGAAGGGGCAGGAGAGCTGAATGAAGCCTGAATGCGCTCCCCACTAAGTTTATATTTTCAGAATTGATATGTGTTTGTACTGTGCAGTAGTGGAAGAAGAATAACTAACATATTTTAAAGTAAAAGAAGCAATACCAACTTCAAACTACTCCATTCTTGCATGCATATTTACGGTAAACTGAATTCCGTGATTCATAAAGATTATCTATGAATCTACTTTATTGTTTAAGAATTTGACTTTGGAGGGGAAATGACATATCTCCAATTTGTGGACTCATTCCCAGTTGAAGTTGGGAGGAAATGAGAGCAGGAAATGGAGCAATAAACAAAGAAAAACAATGTCAACTATAATGTAGAAGAAAAAAAAGAAGGAAGTTGTTAAAAGAAGGCAGAGAAAAAAATGAAGGAAACAGAAAATCAGGAATCGGAGAAAGAAAAAAAGATGTAAAAGGAAGATGGACAGAACCATTAAAACTGTAATATTTTATGATATTTCCCAATGCATGTTGATGTATATTTTTAAACAGAGAGAGAGAGAGAGAGAGAGAGAAACAGCTCAAGTCTCCACAAGACATAACCTCTGGGAAAAAAGTTCAAGTGCCAGTCGTGTCCCAGGATTTTTTTAAATGCTTTAAAATATATAATGTATATCACAGTGTGGGAAAAAACTGCTGTAGGGGCCGGTTGTTTTTGAGCCTGTTTCAATTGGTGAAAGTGATTCATCGTCCTTTTTTGAAAGGAAGGAAATATCCACAATGTTTTATCACCCTGCCGGAATATTCAGGCTCTGGAATAAAATGTGCGCATTTATCAACCGGCGAGTACAAAAACATTTGTATACAAGCAATGCTCGGTCTGAATCGAAATAAACAAGTATTGTTTTGAAAGTGCCTTTCAGTGCTAAAGTCACCGACACGTTTTAAAATACAGCTATCTGTTGTTTCATAACCTCCAACAATAATCCAACCAAAAATATATTTAACTTGAAGTTTTAAGGGAAGGATACAATATGGATAGGATTCTCCATTATCAGAGGTTATGGTTTACAGATGTTTTTATTTATTTTCCACTTTATCGCTGTAGGAGTTAACATTAGTTGTTTAAGAGGGGGGACTCTATGTCAATATAACTTCAAACGATGCAAAATAATACAACAAATACACATAATAATACTATTTTTTATAAAGGAAACATTTAAAAAGGATCCAATAATGACAACACATCAAAAAGCAAGTCTATAAAGTGATGATGAGACGATGTTATTGATCCTGCAGGATATTTCGAAAAGCCAATGGGAATATTTCAACATCATACCTTTTAAAACACCTTTCAGCTTCTGGAACATAAACTCATTAGTGTGCATGATATAAAACTATCATGAAAGAGTTTACTCACTCCAGCGAGTTGCACTTCCAGCTGGTCAAAATGCTGAAATATACGGACTTTTTGTTTTTCTCGTGTGGGTCAAGCTCCAAAAACACTGGATCCCTACCTTTTTCCCATCATGCAGCGTGATAGTGATGTTCATTAGTCTCTTCCTTTTCTGCTAAACGTCAAACTTCTGTCAGCCTCAACGGAACCAGTTTGTAACGTCAGACATGTGTGGTCTGGACTATGACATCATCAGAGGTTATTCTCTCAGACTTGGCATAGAGCATAGCCCCTCATCCCCCAAATCAAGAGATACAATGCAACCCCAGCTTTGTCCTTACCTCCTCTGATGAGGATATGTTCCTGCCCATCCCCCATCTCTCTCTCCGACCTGTTTGTTAACAAGCCGCCGCCTCTCATTAAACAGCACCGGTCTAACTTTTAATGAAGCTGGCGGCGGGAGTTATCGGGCAGCACAACACATCTGCACGCACATCCACAGACACAAACTCCGGGATGGAAAACAGACTCATTAGTCTCATAGTGATTGTTGTGGTTACTGTCAGCGGCGTTACCGTGGACACGATGTGACGGCGTCGCTGGAGGCCGGCCTGAAAGTTATGGAGTCAGAAAAGTTTTCCCAAAAATAGTCAGAGTAAAATCAAAAAAGATTATGATATGACTGTTTTGTCACTTTCAACCCTTGAACAAATGTAGGAAATGTAGAAATTAATTTTGGGGGAAGGTCGGCTGACATGACTGTCCCTCGAAAAAACAGGAGCATTAGTTGTTCAGAAAATGCCCCAAAATAATTTGTAAAAATGTTTTAATCTATGCAGTTCCAAACAATTTTCCTTACAGATCATGCAAAACATCTTCAAAAAGTACTGTATCTGAAAGACTTCGTATTTGGCACAAACGTCCTCTTCACTGTGAACTAACAAAACACAATTTCAAGCAAAACTCTATAAAAAGCATATGCTGATTATCTCTCATAAATTCCTAATAAGAATAACAAATTTAAAAAATGTTGTATGCAAACTGCAATGTTCCTGGTTGGTGGAGGCAAACAACCACGAAGAGGTAATTCTGGTTTTATTAAAATTTCTAGTCCTAGATTTTGTTTATTATTTATGGTTTCTTATTGTCCTGTTTTGTTTTGGCATTGCATTATTATTATTGACAAGAGACATTCTCACTGATAAAAAAAAAGAGAAAAAGTAAGTAAAACCATACAATGTTTTCTTTTTCTCCTTTTGGTGTATCACTGGGCGCCTTCCAGTGAAGTGAATCCAGCCCACTGGGCTTATGGCAATATTAAGCATATGATCGGCTTTCAATAAACTGTAGGTGGTTAAATTAAGCAGAAGGCAGCACACACACCACTTGCTTTGTCTTCTAGTGGCGCAGGGAATTAAATCCCCCACAGATCTCCAAATAACTCCCATAACAAGCACATGTTCATACACATGTTCTGTGAACATGGTCAGCGCCAACTGCTGCTGGTGCCACACTGCTGGTGCCACTCTGCTGTTGCCACGCTGCTGGTGCCACATATGTTGGTGCCACGCTGCTGGTGCCACGCTGCTGGTGCCACACATGTTGGCGCCACGCTGCTGGTGCCACGCTGCTGGTGCCACGCTGCTGGTGCCACACATGTTGGTGCCACGCTGCTGGTGCCACACATGTTGGCGCCACGCTGCTGGTGCCACGCTGCTGGTGCCACGCTGCTGGTGCCACACTGCTGTTGCCACACATGTTGGTGCCACGCTGCTGGTGCCACGCTGCTGGTGCCACACATGTTGGTGCCACGCTGCTGGTGCCACACATGTTGGTGCCACGCTGCCGGTGCCACGCTGCTGGTGCCACGCTGCTGTTGCCACACATGTTGGTGCCACGCTGCTGGTGCCACGCTGCTGGTGCCACGCTGCTGGTGCCACGCTGCTGGTGCCACGCTGCCGGTGCCACGCTGCCGGTGCCACGCTGCCGGTGCCACACATGCTGGTGCCACACATGTTGGTGCCACGCAGGTGGTGCCACGCTGCTGGTGCTACACTGCTGGTGCCACGCTGCTGGTGCCACACTGCTGTTGCCACACATGTTGGTGCCACGCAGGTGGTGCCACACATGTTGGTGCCACGCTGCTGGTGCCACGCTGCTGGTGCCACGCTGCGGGAGCCACGCTGCGGATGTAAACAAAAGTGCACATCCACAAACACGCTCGTAGAGGAACACCTCCTCCTGCACCATCTGTTGTGTCAGAGTAGACGAAGGAGACGGGGGTTGACCGAGAGGAAGGAAACAGGTGAGAAGGAATCCTATTCAGTGCAGGTGGTGGGTCAGTCAGAGAGAATCAAAGAAAAAGGAGCGAGAGGTAATGGTGACCTGAACTCAGTGTGAGTGATTAGAGAGAACTGGTGTTTATGTCTGCAATGTGTCTGAGACTAAATAGAGCATAATGGGGGCACATGAGACAGTCATTATTTTTATCACTATACTGATTTTTGTGACCGAGCATAATTCTCAGCATTCCAGAGGTCCAATCTTTTCCTCCACTTCATCAAGGTACACAACTCAAGACAGATATTCCCTCATTATATGCTTGTTTTTCTCTGTGAGCAGAGAAATGACTTTGTTTTGTTTTTTGTTTTTTTTGGAACGAGGCTCATTCATTTCCAGCTCCCGTCATCGGAGTGAGTCAGGAACAGACTCTGTCATGTGCCTTCCAACAGTCTGGTCCCCTGCTGTCTATTCATCTCTAGTAATTTCCTCACCTCACTAAGTTCATAATTATAAGTCTGCGCAGCCATTATTAGTGCTTCAAAACAAACAACAGAGCCCCTGCAGCAGAGAAGCCAGCCATGACAGCCTAAATACCGTTCCTTTCCCTTTATTAGCTAGCTTATTAACATTTTAGCCATCAGGGCTTTCAAGATCCACGCCGCCACGCAGAAATGATGACATTTAATATCCAAAAGATTATTCCAAAGTTTGACATTGTTATTATTATTATGAAATGAAGATGTGAAGACTTTGAGAGCAAAATGAGGCCTTTTAAAGGTTTGACATGGACTCTTTCAAAGTAATTTCTCTTTTGAATGATGGAAGATAATACAGCGATAGGTTCTGCTCCGTGTTGTATTTCTATTCACCTTCCATGGGACTGCAGCCGGAGATCGGGCTCGCTAAATACGCTGGTACAAAGCATCTCTTCTCTTTCTTGAGATTAATAGAGTTTAAACATGGTCCCTGATGTAATTGCATTTAAAAAAAATACGTTTGTAAATGTAGGGTTTAGGCAATAAAGCCGTTAGGTTTAAGAAAAAATGTTGAAACACAAAACACTCGTCTTGTAGTAAAAAGTCCTGTTTGTTTTGGTCCATCCACCTCCCATCCCGCCCACAATAGTCCTTCTCACTGATAATACGTCACTAACTCTGTCCGTTGAGTTTTCACTGGGATGCCTTTAATTTGTGTGTCCGCCATGAAAAAAAAAAAATCCAAATTAGCTTCCATTAGCATTGTGAAGAGCATTGCATTAGAAAAGTGGGCCCTTTTTCAAGGGTCATCCATTATATGCTATCACATTAGCCCTCATCATTGGCCTGCTACGACAGCCATCATCTATTCCCATTCTCCACAGGCCAACACACACAGACACACACACACACACACACACACACACACACACACACACACACACACACACTCTTGTGTGCACACAACAGATGGGTGATGACCTTCCTTGACCTCCGACAAGACGCAGGTTAGACCCGCCATGAAAATATTATTGGATTAAGTGGGGTGACATCTCAAAAACACACACACACACGTACACAAAGATGATTATGCCAAGATGTAGACACACACACACACACACACACACACACACACACACACACACACACACACACACACACACACACACACACACACACACACACACACACATTCATTACCATTCCAGCAGCTTGTACCCAGTGAGAGAACATACTGTACCTCAGATTCGTAAGAGAAGAATCCCAAGAGTACATGTTATATTTATCCATTAAAATGAGAACTTATTCTATTATTTTACAAGCACAACCCTAATCAGGATGAAGAACTTGAGAATGGATGTATGGATCGAGAGGGACGGCACCTGGAGGAGGGGGATTTGTTTTGTTTTGCCGTTGAGCTTGCTATCACCAATCACAGTTTGTTTTTATATTTACCGTACTTTTCGGGTTATAAGCCGCTACTGCCTTCGGTCAGTGTCCCCGACAGCTCCCCGCTGTAGCCAGCTGGGGCTCCTGCTAGCGCTCCGTCACTTCCCCGCTAACTTCCGCTAGCTCCCTGAAAACCACCGAAGGTAGCGGACCAGGCTCGACACCCAACTTGGGCAGAGGGGACGCGGGCAGTAGCAGCAGCAGCGGGCAGTAGCAGCAGCAGCGGGCGGTAGCAGCAGAAGCGCTAGCTAGCAGCGCTACTAGCAGCGCTAGCTAGTAGCGCTACTAGCAGCGCTAGCTAGCAGCGCTACTAGCAGCGCTACTAGCAGCGCTACTAGCAGCGCTACTAGCAGCGCTATCTAGCAGCGCTACTAGCTTGCTACAGCGGGGACACTGATCAGCCGTAGGAGCGGCTTATAACCCGAAAAGTACGGTAACATTTTTAAACTCACAGAAATTGTGGTTCAGGAGGGATTTTTAATTTTTTGACCTACAAACTATGGAATTAAGAAAATATCTATTAATTTGTCAATACATTCTTAATTTGATGAGCTAAACTCATATCTGTGTACATGCATTTTTGAATGAGGCCCTTTGAGAAATACATGCTATCTGGTGACATCGCACTTGTTCAAATGTTGCCATCGTCAGATGTCTAGACAATTCCTTTCAGGAGTCCCCTCTATTAAACTTAATAACGGTTCATATATCCTGACAGTCACTGGTCACCCAATTCCAGAATGTCTACCACCCAGCACTTCTACTGGTCCAGCCAGCTCTGTAATGGGAATCACTGTGACCTCATCACATCACATCTCCTCCGAGCTCAGTGACTCCACCATGGCCACACACAGCTATTGACTGAAGGAGCTTTAGGTTGAGAGCACTGGCCCGTGTGTGTGTGTGTGTGTGTGTGTGTGTGTGTGTGTGGCTACTGTACACGTGTGGACTAAAGACTCGTGACTGCTTGGTTTCTTTTCCGGCGGTTCTTTGTGAAGCGTCTCACTGGGCGCGGCGAGGCGAGACTGAAGAGGCGTGGTCCGTGACCCGTGCTCCATTATCCGTCTTGTAACGGGCTACGGTGGGCGGCGAGCTGTGACGGACACTCGGCAGAGCCAATCCCCTCTCCCCTCCTCGCTGGCAGCCAGACAGAGCAGACAGGTCGTAAACATTTGGCGGAGGAGTCTGAGGGGCGAGGATGCGTGAGGTGTTCTGGAAGGATCTATTTGTCTACTTCTTCTCAGTGCCTGAGCTGGTGAGATGGGTGTGTCAGGGAGAGGAGTTTATCACAAGTTAAATGCTTTGCCGGAGGTGTAGCACGGAAAGAAGAGGGAGGAGAGAGGGTGAAGGGAAGATGTGTCTTTGCATCTGTGCTCGTCAGAGAGAAAGAAGACCATCACTGGTAGCTGGTGACTCGTTTGGAAAGTGCGTAAATATCTCATTCTATGAATTTGAAACAAATTGTTGCCGTCTTCAAAATGTTTGGAGATGTTTTAAATGCATTTATCAAATCCATTTAAATGGTTTATTCAGATTAAAAGGTAGGACCACTTTCTCAACCCATTGAGAAATTGAAATCACAGAATGTGGAAAAAGCTGATCTATAAACAGGTGTGATTTGATATCAAATGCAAAATAAAGAATGATTAGTGTCTCCAGGATCCATCTAATTATTAATTAAGATCCAGGATTGAGATCACTTTCTTCTCGGGCTGGGCGACATTGACAAAATCACATATTACGATATCTATTTACCAAATACCTCTATATCGATATTGCAGGGTCGACTATTGGTGCTGTCACAAAACATTTACATAGTAATATCTTTGATAACTAACTACCGGTAAAGTGGTTATAATGATGAAGTGGGTAAAGACAAATAATAGAACAGCTATAACAGTCTGGCAGGTTCCGAAAATAATATCCCTTCACTGTAATGCAGCCTTTAAAACCAGGAAAAGACAACACTTATGCCATATTACGATATCCAAACGACTATATTAAGTCTCATGTCACGATATCAATATATTATAGCTCTATTATCCAGCTATTTCAATAGCTAGCTGCTGTCTTTTCTCTGGTTAAAAGCGCTGAAGACCTTCAGAGTTGGTGTATTGTTCTTTCTGGGTTTTACTGCCATGTGATCCGTTATTAATCCATAAGACATCTTTAACCACATGGAGGCAGATCAGAAAACCGTTATGGGTCACGTCTCATACAAATCGACCCTGACAAATGACCTTGTTGCATCACTGCGGCGGTCCCGTCATTGGGTACATTCAGGGGTGTGTGTGTGTGTGTGTGTGTGTGTGTGTGTGTGTGTGTGTGTGTGTGTGTGTGTGTGTGTGTGTGTGTGTGTGTGTGTGTGTGTGTGTGCACGTGTGACAGAGATGCACACAAAGAAGGAGGAAGGTGATTGCAGCTGAGTGGAGCACGGACATCCGCTCTTATCCATCTTGAGTGACACTCGGCGGGTTTCTCAAGAGCACCCCCTTCCTCCTGGGCCAATCAAATGCCAAGAGCAAATCCTCTTCCTGAGTCAATTGCCCAATCGTGCGGAAGGACAACTGCTCCTCATCAGTCAATTACCCAATCACGGGGGGATACTTGTTCTTTAATTTCTTTCAATCAAGGGCAGCTGCTCATCCCGGGTCAACTTCTCCATGGAGGGCAGACATGGCAAAGGACCTGATTGTCTCTTCCGCTAATTTAACAGCCAATATGTACGGATTGAGACATTTGGTTATTCCAAACAGAGGACATTTGGGCATATTCTGCAAGCCCATTGTTTCCTGTACCTCATTCATGATGTGTAGCTCATCAAGTGAGGTCCTCATACAGTACCTTCACAACTAAATACTCCAAAACGAAACCCACGTAAGCGTTTTCTGATCCGACACTCGTGTACCAGCAGGACGACGTCGTTTTGAAGTGCCTTTCAAAATTGTCAACGACAAAAAAAGATATTCAAACGATCATTTTGGTGATCTGCAACCTCCATGGTAAAGGTTTGCTTTAGTTTAGGGGCTCTAAAACCACCTGGTGAAGGTCAGAAATAGATCCCGGACACCTTTTCTCATGTAGAACATCCACTCCTCCTGCCTGACCTCCCACCTGAGAGCTTTTCCTGCACTAAGCGAGAACAGGAACATTGTCTGCACGGCCAAAGGAGGTTTCTTGTCAGGAAAAGAAACGTATCCTGTAGATCAGTCAGATGTTTGATCAAAGGACCAATGCTAGTTATTCTGGTGAGTGCTGCTGTCTCTGGAAATACAAGTATGGCCACATTTGATCAAATCTCATAAAAGCAGGTGATTTTACTGTTGACACCAAGTGACTCAATAACTGGAATTGATTAAGAAAAATCTCTATATATGAATATATATAAAGGTCCGTTATTCTCTTAATGAAAAGTGCTACTTTGATCTGTCAAAATAAAAGGCTTTGATAAAAAAAAAAGAAAAAATAGCATAATGTGAGTAAATGGGTTATTTCTCATGCTAGACTGGTGAGCTGTATGGAGGGAGATATTAGTTAACATCAGGCTTTCAGTAAGATGAATGGAAGTGCATTAGTGCCGTGTTTATTAATGGTTTGGAACAAAGGCGCTGAAAAGTTGCTATGCTGCACAACATATGGGTTTTTATGTCTTTCCTCGGCACATAGATCTGCTTTTCTCTCTCTTCTTCTTCTTCTTCTTCTTCTTTGTTTTTTAACTCTATAGTCATGTTTTAAAGGACCAGTGTGTTATTGTGTGGTCGTGAAAATCCGTTTGAGTCATCTTCAGAATTCTTTAGAAAGAGAAAATAAGTATTTGTATTACTTGGCTGACGGCGATTCAGAACGAAACTCAAGTAAAACTCTTAAAAGTTGCTGGTTGTGTAATTTACACATCATCCGCCATTTGTAGCTATGGAAAAATAATGTGCCACTAAATTATTGTGTATGACATCCTTCTAATCACGAACAAGGAAGTATAAAGAGTAAAACACACACCGGGTTTATTTTTTAAAAGATTGTAAGCACGTAAACGAGAGGAAATGTGCACGTGTTGTGGACCCTCGTAGGAAAACGCACAAATAATTGAGTCTTAAGATATCACATACCAACTGTTGTAACAGGATACTTTGAAATACACGGATGCAGACGATTTTTTCTGTAATCTGTAGAAGCCCCTTTAAGCACGGTGGAACCAGTTTTGGTTCCAGACTTTTGTTTATTTTCCCCTGTGTTTGAGTCGTCGTAGGAACCCCAAATTAATTCCAATACCTGTGTTTATTGTATGTGTTTGTTCAGCAAAGTCTTGGGAAAAAAATGTATATCTGCAAAAAAAATCACTTTTAAAAGATATTTTGATCAAAACTATGAACATCCAGCACGATATGAGCAAGATTTCCCCAAAATGCCTCCTTGAGCGGTCACCAAGTTTTTCAAACTGTATTATGGTGCCCTAACAACAGCCCACATACTAATAAGACAGCTTTTGGGAAAGATTAGGACCTAAAGAATCGGAATCATAGTAGAACACAGCGGGGTGTTCGGGTGTTCAAAGGAGTTTCAGTCAAAAAACTGTGTCGTTCGGTTAAAAAATGGGAGTTTACGTAAATACTTAAACTTAACGGTTACTTGAATTATGTTTCACACCAGATGTCTCTTCTCACAAGGGTTGGGGTATTGTAGCAATTTAAATGAAGTTAAACAACGATGTGTTTCCAGAGATAATATGTTGTTGTTTTTTGTCTGATAATAGGCGCAGGGGGATTTTCGCACCCTGTTTTTAAAGGGTTAAAAGGTCTTTATGTTCCGCTTCGCTCCAAAGGGCCCACAACATACCACAGCTTTAAAGAAAGTAAAAAACAAAGAAAGAATATAAAGTTGGAATGAAATCAAGGTGATCACGCCCCTTTAACTTCCTCCCTCTCCTCTTTCTCTCCCAGCTTTCCAGCAACAGTGTTTTGTCTTCACTTTGTCCGCTCTGCGTCTCTGTTTGTTGTCCCTCATCAAACACCTCTTTTCCCTTCACCCCTCCGTTTCCAAACCGGGCAAATATAGAAGTGTGGCTCTGGTGCCAGTGCTTTCTCCTCCTCTTCCTTCAAACTTGCAAACTTGGAAGATTCTCTCGGTTTTGAACTCTGTGTGATGTGGAACAGCGTCGCGTTATCGCAGCGTGAATCCACCGTCTGCTCGCTCTCTGTTTTTCTTTACTCTGCCAACATCATCCAGTCTGAGCGCCCTTACCTCTGTTTGACTTGTGGACTAGTAAGCAGAACACACACACACACACACACACACACACACACACACACACACATGCAATGGAAGGCTTTCTCAGAGGAGCAAAGCTTTGTTCCAGTTGCTTTCACTGTGCTTTACCTTTTAGATGCTGTTCTGAATCTTGCATGCCTTCTCTGTCCTCTGTGCTTTTTTTTTTTTTAGCATCTTACAGTCTCACTGTCATTGTAGGACTCTTCCCACTCAATGCAGTGGAACACAACATGCACTGAGAATAAACCCAGCAACGCCCCAGTTATCAGAAAATGTTGCAATGGGAAAAGAGAGTAAATCTACTGTATGAGAAGACGTGCAGGTTTCTGCAGTGTTGGCCCACTGATTGGTCACAATGGAGGCCAATGAGACAGTTGGTACTAAACAATCTAGTTTGTGAGCAGAGAGGATTAAAATGATCCTATGGAAAGAATGTTTAAACCTCAAGGTCTTATGGGCCTGTGATCCTTTAAACTAATGTCTCCATGGAACACTTTTTTTTTCACAGGTTGCATGATCCACATAGCTTGTGAGCATGCACACCTTAAGCATTTAGTTTTAGCGAAAGAACGCTGCATCTTAAAAACAGAAAAGGTTATTTGTTGTAGTAGAAATCTGATTCATCTTCAAGGAGGACCTTAACAAAGTTAGAAATATGGTAAAAATAAATGCACGTTTAATTGCGCAATATGTCTTAAAGTTGATTATATTTGTTTGTCACGGAATAAATCTTGATATTTTACAGTAAAAAGGACGATATTGTAGCATTCAATTGACGCATTGGGATTCTATCACTGCGAGACGATGGGGAAGCAGTGTACTGTGTCTTTAAGAGAGAGATCAAGAGATTTGAAAAGTAAAACTTGAGCATAAAGAAAGGGAACAAACAACCACTGGTGTGACACAGACATTAACTAAGTTTTATGAGCGGCTGAAGCAGGCAGGTTGGAAATCTATTCCATCAAGGTTTTATCCACCATCCATTGTGTTGCGGAGCAGAGCGAATCAATGATTTTGTGATTGTAACAGCCCTGAGGGATGGAAGATGGGAATCAGCTCAGATAATGAGCCGCTACTCAAAGCTGCGGGGCAACAAATTACAATGCACAGGCACACACACACACACACACACACACACACACACTGAACATGAAGGGATTACACGAGGACAAGTGATGCGCAGGCGTTCATTCAGACGCTTTCATCTCATCATCGAGCTTTATTTCACCTGCAGGGTTTCTCATTAATAATGCTGTCAAGTTACAGAAGACAAACAAGTAAACAAACAAATAATACAAACAATGATAATGACGATATAATAAAGAAAGAAAAAAACTTAGCTGAAAGCATTAAATCACAGAGGATTAAGAAATCGTGAAAAACAACTCGAATGATATGTGAGCTGTATGAAACGTCACAGACAGACTTTCAACCTCTTTATTTTTTTATTTTCTGGATGTTGCTTTTTGTATCTGATAACATTTTCTTATGGTTTATAGTTTGGGTGGTTGAAATCATGACTGCTGCTCTTAGAATATGTGAAGGAGGAAATACATACTAACCTCATAGCAACTAGATTGCCAAAGGTATGCGGGCATCCCTGTGTTCTGGTCTGTTTTTACCTTCAAATGAAGGGGAATCTTAATACTTAAGACAATATTTTGTTTTAGTAGAAAGAGTTTAGTTCTGTTTTGACAATGACGGGTCCATACTTGTATGTTTTGCTGTTGAACTTGACCTCAGTCCCATCCAACATATTCCACTGAGTCCACTGGAAAGCAGGCTTTTGGCCGTACAGTGTGCGGTTTGTGGAATGATTGACATGTCTGCGGACACAATCAAATGAATAATGGAGAAACCATTTAAGACCGAGCCACCCTGACCAGCTTATTGAGCATTTAAATGTGAATACAGTCTGTTTCAACACACCCTCGCATGCACACACCTACACAGATGCAGGATCAGCTCTTGTTGCATTGCTCTGATGGGGCCGACTCTCTAATGCCTCTATCCTGTATACTTAAGCTCTGTGGCAATCTGCAATATTGCTGTGCTGGCTTGTTTATTGGCAAAACCGTTGGCTTCCTTCACTCTGCTCTTGAGTGCCCCCCCCCCCCCCCCCCCCCCTTCTCTCTCTCTCTCTCTCTCTCTCTCTCTGTCTTTCACCCACACTACCTTCCTACCTCTCTCTGTCTCAGAATATTTGTTTATCCCAATATTATTGACTTCTCCCTCTCTGCCAGCTTTTTCCCTCCTGGACGGCGATAGCTCAGCCAACGCCGCCGCCGGTTTTTCATTTCCACAGCTGGCACACTGCACAGAACCGAGGCCCAGCAGGATCAGCGCTATGCCGAGATGTCTGAATTAGTCACACACACACACACACACACACACACCTCCGCGTTGGCGGGCTACGGATAGTTATCGATCAGAGATTGATTGAGCGGCTCCTTGTTAAAAAGATCTCGAGATGAGGCCTGCAGGCTTGGCGCTAAAGTTGCTGACTCCCCTGTCACGCACAAACACGGTGTTAGTTTACTCTCTCACACACACATATACACACAAACGCACACTCTCAGTTGATGAGTTGGGTGTATATTGGCGAGCTGAGGCCATTGTTAATGAGATGGGACCTCTGCAGCTCTACACCCGGGTTTCACTGGCACTGAGAGAGGAGGAAGGAGGCGAGGATGACGGAAAAGAGTGAAGGACAGATGGTGAGGAGAGATGGAGAGATTTGGTGATGCACGATGAACAAAAACTCCAATGAACGGACACCAGGATAGGTTTTTTTTTTTTATTAAATGTCGAGATGTCAAGATCCCGCGCTTCGGTCCACTCGTATTGTTGAAGGCGTCCTCTGACATTTCTTTAGGAAACAATCCAGTTTATTTGAGTTCGATGAAATAAAGTGATTGTGTTCTCTGTGTGTTCAGGATACAAATTGAACCAAAATATGTTTAACCAGTGGGAGCAGGTGCACACTGCACCATCAAAAGTGCAATACAGCAAGAAAAATAAAAAGTATTAATCCTCTTTTACGTTTAAATATGGACATCTGCTCGGACGACTTAGCGTAAAACAAAATAAGTGTCGCAGGGAGCAACGGTGCAAAGTAACTTTTAATAATAGCACAAAGCTTCCAGAACACACAGGATCAAACTCAGAAGTACGCAGGGATATGAACAGATGAACGGACACTGGGGCCAGGAGACAAACGGGGTTTGGATACATGGGGAAGGTCACAGGAGGAAACAATCAGGGACAGGGCAGATAATCACAGGGGCAGGAAGTACAGGGACACAGATGACACGAGAGACAAGGACTTCAAAATAAAACTAGAAACAACGCAATACTGTGACAATAAGAGACCTCGGGATATAACATGACACAAGTGACCATAGTCTAAACATAAGCAATACATAACAGATATCAAATAATGTTTGTTTTTTTTAAGTTAAATTAAAACTAGTTTTGATCTTGTGATGGGATCACACCCCCTCCTAACCCCGACTTCTGGCGCCCTCGCTCTCTGGCCACACCCATGTTCAAACTCAACCTTCATTTTGATCATACCTGCACACCTGTAAAGATTCGTGACTCTTATCTAAACCAAAATCTGTCCACAAACTGATTTTTCCGTCTTGAGATCAGTAACCTGGAGCGTGCGCTCAACACCAGATGTTTACATTGTTGGTCAACGCACTTTTCAACCAGCAATTTGTGCATCAAAGCCACAAACATTTTGAGTGGACAAATTAACGACAAGACAGTTTACACCCCCCCCTACTGAGTTTATTGTGTCGACCCGTTTCCCTCTCAGGAGCCATAAAGTTGTCTCCGAGTGAATGAAATCACATTTGACAACATGTTAGGCCCAGAATGATTAAACATCTCCTCACATTACTGCATTACAGAGACGTAATGATCTCATTAAGAACGGGTCCGCCGGCTCACTAACACCCAATCGGAGCCGCTCTCCTTGACCTCCGGGGTCCTCGACCTCCGCCGGGGCCCGCGCCGCTTTTGTCGACGCCGTCTAATTGGACACGGGGCAGGAAGTGCCAGTCAGCTGGCCGGTCGGCCGCGGGGTGTAATTGGTGGGTAAGGAAGGTTGCCAGCCGGCCGACCGGAGAGGTCAGAGATAATGAGTATGCGCGGCGTCGCCGGTGCAGGTGGGGATTGATGAGCGTTAATCTGATATTTGATTAGTTTGAGGAGGGGAGGGGCGGCGATCACAAGGTAACAGAAACCACACACACACACACACACACACACACATACAAACACACTCAAGCTCCTCTGGGGGCCGGGCAGACAGATGGGAGGTTGGTGTTAATGGGACACGCGGCTAAATGGACTAAATGGACTAAATGGACGGGATAAACAGCGTTCGCAAGGAAAACAAGGGTGTGTGTGTGTGTGTGTGTGTGTGTGTGTGCGTGTGTGAGAGA